>CM040244.1:163272922-163672922 GCA_022545495.1 Chrysanthemum lavandulifolium | reverse complement strand
GACCTTATAGCCAACCAACGAGCTCATACTTTAAACATGACTATTGGCCTACATATGTTGACTCCATGTATCTTTGGGAAGGGATATGGGAACAACTTCTTTGTGAAGCCCTCGGTGAGTTGTTCTTGGACTAACAAGGGACCAAATTATCAATGGAGGACCAAGAACAATGGTGGATCCTCTAAAACTTCATGCCCTAAACACATGATCCCAAGGCGAGGTTCAAGTCGATAATGACTTGAGCCTCCTCTACATACTAGCTTGTTTGTATATAATTTTTGTTGTTTGTAGGATCATCCCTTAAGCATAAGAATATTGGTATTGTTGATAGTGGTTGTTCGAAGCATGTGCGGGAGCAGGGATATGATGCACAATTTTGTCCCTATAGAAGGAGGAGGCAATGTGACATTTGGAGGAAGTGATGGGAGTATTACGGGAAAGGCACCATAAAGACACCTCATCGGATTTTGAAAATGTGTATTTTGTTAAGGAACTTGACATTTCAACTTGTTTTACGTGTCACAAATCGTGACACTAAGAACAAAGTTCTCTTCTTGAGAATGAATGTCTTGTCTTTGTCTAAAGACTTCAAACTCCCGGAAGAAACTTCAATTCTCTTGAAGGTTCCTCGTACTCACAATTTGTACACATTCAACCTTAATGAAGTACAACCAGGTGGTGATCTCACTTGTTTAGTGGCTAAAGCATCTCTTGATGAGTCCACTAAATGGCATAGAAGAATGGCGCATGTGAATTTCAAGACCATTAACAAACTCTCTAAAATGGGTCTTGTTGAAGGTCTTCCCACCAAAGTTTTCACAAATGATCACAATTGTGTCGCTTGCAACAAAGGAAAACAACACAGAGCTTCTTACAAAGCTATCAATGCTATGAGCATTATTCTTGAACCTCTTGGTTGCTTCACATGGATCTGTTTGGTCCAACTCAAGTCGAAGCATTGATCATAAGTTCTTACATTTGGTAATAGCGATGGCTATAGCGATTTTGTTGGGTTTTCTTTCTCGGAACCAAAGATGAAACATCTCAAGTCTTGTTGAATTCATCACTCTTGTTGAAAATCAGTTGAACAAAAGGTTAAGGGTATTAGGTGTGATAATGGGACGAGTTCAAAATGCTATTCTTATAGAACTACGTGGGTCAAAAGGCATAAAAGGGACTATAGTAATCCAAGAACCCCACAACAAAATGGGGTGGTGAAAGAAAGAATAGAACCTTAATAGAAGCTGCTAGATCCATGCTTTGGACTCTAAGTTGCCCACCATGTTACGGATGAAATTTGTTGGCCTTTTGCTGCTATGTGCTCAACGGGGTGTCCATTACCAGACCACAACTTAAAACCCATATGAACTTCTCTTTGGAAAGGTTCTGTCATTCACTACCTAAAACCTTTCGGTTGTCAAGTGACCATTACGAACACAAGTGATCCGTTGGGAAAATTTGATGAGAAGGCGATGATGGTTACATTGTGGGTTATTCGACTCATAGTAAGGCCTACGAGGTGTACAATTTGCAAGCCAAGAAGATAGAGAGCGTTGAACACGAGATTTTTGAAGATAAGCATAACATTCAAGGACGGGGTCATACGTGGTCTTTTGACCTTGACTATAGCGATTCCTTGGGTTACACTAGACACTTGGCTAATCGAATCGGGTCCTCAAGACTCTCCAACTAACCATGCGGGTCCCTTTGATGATGACTACGAAAATGAGTTTGAAGATGATGAGCAACCCATACTTGTGCCTTCCTTCTCTCCTAACAATGTTGCGGTACCACCTCCAAGGATACTGGCGATTCGTGTGATGAAGATGACTCTCATTATCTTGAGGACCTTGCTAGGCTTGAGACTCAAGAATTTCTTTGCCAAGCTTGAAGCGAGGCGAAAGAAGGGATGGCTAATGAAGAAGTCGTGAAACAACGTGTCTGCTTGAAGTTGACTTCTGTCACACCCTCCATCCCAAATCTGCTTTGAAGGCTATCTTTGTTCCTCCTCAAGTATCTTGGACTTTGGTGAACCTTATACACGCTTTCCAAAACCTTGGATCTTGGAAATCATCAACCCAAAGTGGCATCTTCACCTCACCCTCTTATGATCTTTGAATTTGAACCAACCATCACTAATCTTGATTCATCCATTGAAGTCAACCCCATTGCTACTCGGAGGATCAATATTGCTCATCCTCGATCCAACATCATAGGTGATCTTCGGCTCTGTTCGGACTAGAAGAGCTATCACGAGTCCTCAATTTGGACAGATTGCCTTTCTCTCTTATGTCTCCAACCAACAAAGAGACAATCACACGGACTTCAAACATTATGCATTTGCTTGTTTTCTCTCAAGTGGAACCAACGGTGTATCTCAAGCTCTTAATGATTCGAGTTGGCTAGAAGCAATGCAAGAAGAGATGCAACAATTTCACAATCAACAAGTGTGGATCTTGGTTCCACTACCTGATGGCAAATATGCCATTGGGACAAAGTGGGTTACGAAGAATAAGAGATTCTAGAGGTGTTGTGATTAAAAACAAAGCAAGGTTGGTAGCACAAGGTTTGAGACGGGAGGAAGGAATTGATTATGATGAAGTGTTTGCTCTGTTGCGAGTTGAAGCAATTCGCATTTTCTTGGCTTATGCTTCTTATATGGGCTTCATGGTGTATCAAATGGATGTCAAAGGTGCTTTTACGTATGGTGAGATTGAAGAAGAGGTTTATGTCTCTCAACCAAAGGTTTGAAGACCGGATCACCCAAATCATGTTTACAAAGTTGTTAAAGCTCTCATAAACACATCGGGCTCAAGAGCTTGGTATGCTCGGCTTTCATCATTCTTTGAAGCATGGCTATAGGAGAGGAGCTATTGATAAAACTACGTTCCTCGAGAAGAATTACTCCGACATCATTACGGTACAAGTGTATGTGGGCGACATTATCTTTGGTTCCACAAATGAAGCTTGGTGCGGAATTCGAGGAACTTATGAAGGTGAATTTCAAATGAGTGCTATGGGAGAACTTACTTTCTTTTGGGTCTCCAAGTTCGTGAAACAAGATGGCATCTTTATCAATCAAGATAAATATGTGAGGACATTACGAAGAAGTTTGGTATGGAAGGTGTTAGGGCGCCACCACACCTTATGAAGCTCAAAGACTAAAGCAAATAATGAACGGATCTACAGTGAATGTGCATCATGCAGGTCCATGATTGGTTCATTGATGTATCGACGACTTCAAGGCACGATATTACGTTTCTTTGTGAGTGTGTGTTCTCGACATCAAGTCACTCCACTTGCTTCCCATCTCAATCTTGTAAAGAAGATCTTTAAGTACCTCAAAGGCCAACCTCTTTTAGGCCTTTGGTACCCAAAAGAATCTCCTTTCAAGTTAGAAGCATTATAGTGGCGGTGATTATCTTGGTGCAAATCTGGATAGAAGATCCTGGCTGAGGCGCCAATTTCTAGGCAAAGGTTGATTTCTTGGCAATGCAAGAAACAAACCATTGTGGCCACCTCAACTCTTGAAGCGATGCGTTCTTTGCGCAAGCTGCGTGGACAAGTCCTTTGGATTGAGAACCAATTCTTTGGACTATGGGTACAACTTTATGAACACTACAATTCATATAGATAATCAAAGTACCATCTGCATAGTCAAAAATCCGGTTTTCACGATCGAGCGAAACACATTGAAATCGGGCACCACTTTATAAGAGATGCTTATGAAAACATTTGATAAAAGTGGCTAAAATCCATCTTGATGATAATGTGGCGGACTTATTAACAAAGGCTTTTGATGGACCAAGGTTTCAACACCTCGTGGTCAATATTGGTATGCTAAATCCTTGTTGCATAGTTTAAGGGAGGCATAGGCCTCGGGGAGGCATATGCCTCGGGGAGGATTGTGCAAACTCTGCAGATTTTTGTTTGTTTTATATTTACTCTGCAGATTTTTGTTTGTCTTTTGTTTGTCTTTATATTTTAGTTTGTACTCTAACACTAACTTCTAATATTTCTCTAGTTTGTTTGTTCTTGTTGTAGTGTTTGTTTAGTGTTTGTTTTGCGGTTATGCATCTTGCATTTTGTCTATTCCTTATCTGGATTGCAGTTTATACATCCCATGATCAAGATCAAATTCATCAAGAGTGGCTCATTTGTACATGGTCAGATAGCTGAAAAGGTGTTGCTTGTTTCTACTGATATCAAATACTGAAGCATACAATTTGATTCTACTGAAGATAATACTGAAGAAAAGAAAAAGAAGTCAAATTGTTCATTCATTCATTCAAGAAACAGTTTACAGCTTACAGCTTACATAAGTCAACCTACTTCTATTTTGCATCCTCAAGCTAAGCCTAATCTAGTGTATATCTTTCATTTCGAAACCTAATCGAATGCTGGATATGCCTTAGATGCTGGCTTTGCCTTCGTAGGTCTTGCATAACCACCCATTCGGTCTAGCGGGTGGTTGGATATGCGACGAGCGACGAAGATGCTAAGGACCAAAATGGAGGATGGATTGATGAAAGCGATTGGCGATGGCGATGACCACGTGGGATGACGAAGAGAACTATCGTGTCCTTTGTGCTTCATCTACTCATTTCAATCGAAATACAATCGATCCACCCTCCTCAAGCCCTTCTTCTATCGATGTGTGTTCATGCACCAAAAGATGGCGCGATGAGACCAAGAACCACCTCTCTATCTTTGGGGAGTGGCGGATTCTGCACGAGGTCTTTGTTGAGACCGAGGTCTTTGGAGGTTGGGAGTAAGTTCCCTCCTTATAGGAGTCATCGGAATCATCGTGATTCACTTGGATTCACTACATTGTCATCTTCTGAAGAAGGAAGAAAGGGCGATTTTTTAGGTCTTGGAGAGGGTTGAGGAAAGTAAGAGAACCATGGGTTTGATTCACCACTTGATGATGATGAAGAGGATGAGGAAGCTGAGGAAGTAAGATCTATGACCTCAGGTTTGGTATTCATGGCACAATTGGGTTAATTGAGGTTATTTGGCTTCTAGGGTTTGTGGTAAATATTTGGGGATCTTGGTGAAAAGATGAGTTACATTGGGATCATTTTATAGACGGGTTCGAGGTTCAATGAGTTTAATGCAAGTGGGTGTACGGTAATTCTAGAAACTTACGAAGATTTTCTTATCTTTGATGCATTCTGCGATGCCATAACTTTGATTGATCTTGTGATTCTACAGAAGTGTTATTTTGGGTTGGGTCAAAGTTGCCATACACGTCGACAATGGTCAACCAAGCGGTCCATTTTCTTTGACTATAATTTGGGCAAAACACTTCATCCACCTTCACTCGCTTGAACAAACAAATTCCTCTCATTCCACTTTCACAAACTCTCACCATTTCAAAATCATAATCCTAAACACTCATATTCCTCATGGGTCTTGAATTTAAATATGATCACAACAAAGTTGCTTTTACGGGTAATGGCAAAGGTTATGAGTATGCAGACCAATGGTGGAATTCTGAAAAGGTCCAAGATTCGTTATGCTCTAACTCATTCTCCAAATGAGATATATGAATCCTTGGTTACTCAATTTTGGGCAGCTAGCGAGAAAGGAGTGAGGCAGAGATTAGGGCGTGATTGATGAAGCAGTGCATTGTGACCGAGGACCTAATCGGAAGGAAGCTTCACTTGGAAGATCTTGATGGAGCATTTACTCTAATCGGGAAGATGTGTTGAATGGACTTAGGGCTATTGGGTATCGTGGAACTAGAACGAGATATGTGGCTAAAGAAGGAACTACGCCCAAAATGGAGATTCTGGTTCACACATTGCTCAATGCATGAGCAACAAGGCGGAGGATGGGACCGAGTTCTCTACTAGGCGGGATATGGTATTGTGTGTCTTTCTCGAGGGTAACTTTCAATTTTTCTAAGTATATTTTCGAAAACATGGTTGAAAATATTCAAAAGACAAAGGAAAATTTTAATGTACCCAAGGTTTTACAAATCATATTAGACACCTCTACCCAAGCACAAGCTTTTTATCCTATAAGTTCTTTGTTGCTAAATTGTTTGCAACCATGAAAACTCACTTTCAAGGGAACATCATCCCTTGTTAGGCTGCTATGTTGCCCCAGGTAATGAGGTCGCTAATGAGGAGAATGTGGCTCATAATCCTCTACTTCACTGTTGCTCTTGATGGTAATCCATTGGTCAACATTGATGAGGCCCATCTTCTATTGTTGAAGCAACTCATGTTGCTCGACCGACCACCCTGTCCCGGTCCTCCACCCACACTTGATACTCATGTTGAGTCGAGATTAATAGACCACCCACACCAAGTCTGTGAGGGATCCTCTTGATGAAGATATTCCCCCATTGAGCATGACCGAGTTACTTACGAAAGGTCAATGAGGCTCCCCACCACGAGCAATCTGCTGGTGGGTGAGGACCCCATTACACTCTCATCATCGTGTATGATCTTGTCATGGTATCTTTGCGAGAGGTTAAGAATCGAAAAGGAGCTTGCGAGACCAAGTCTTCTCTTGGAGGCAAAATTGAAGCTGAGAATCAGTTAAGGTCTTAAAGCACAACCTACAAGGGTCTTCAAAGGAAATTGGTGGTTTCATCGATGAAGAGCAGAAGTTCCTCCTTTGGATCTCTAGAAATGTTGGTGAAGTGTCTCTCCATGAACCTTCATCGATGGTGTCACTTCATCAAAGAAGGCGAAACACATTACGTACACGGAAGAAAGAGATCGATCTTCACAAGGTTTCTTACGAAGCTTGAGAGGAACACTGTAGTTGATAAGGTGCATCTGGCGATATACAAATGGAGGATGCAACTCGGACCTTGGACAAACTTCATCGTTCAAGAACCATCGGACCCTTCACCTTGACGAGATCATCCTAAGGTTCTTTGTCTTGACCACCTCGATTGATAATCTACATCAACATGTTGATTTAAGTACTCGGAAGAAATTCACGTAGTGGATCTTCTTGAAGAAGAATGTGCTAAGCGACACGATGACAAAGGAAAAATGTCATCGAAGATGAGCTTGGTCCTAACACGGTGACCGAGGAGGAAAGACTAGGTCAAGCTAGTAGATGGGCGAGTTTGAGAAGTCAAAGGAAGATACTGACATTGGCTAAACAATTTGAGACGGAAGAATTCTCATCTCTAACTCTGAGAGAAGAAAAGAACTAGATGAATTGAGGGTTCGGATACTGCTTGCACAATGGGATGTTCTAACTCGACATGTCATTTCAAGACCTTCTCAGCTCAAAGTATCCTAGGTGGAGATTTTCTTAGTGACAACTATGTGGGCGAATGAGGACTCGGGGAAGACAAAGGAAGCAAGAAGCACTTGCACAAAGAGGCGATCAAGCTCAAAAGGCCAAAACAAACCTCCACTAAAGATGAAATAAGAAGGGTGGTGAAAAACCAATATTCACGATCCAACTCTGGCCTAACAATGAAACAAGTCAAGGCTTTTCCTGATCATGTCCTATATCGCAAATATAACCAAATCATGGAGGAAAGATCATTATCTTTAGCAAAATCTCTCAACCTAAAGAGGACTTCAGAGAATGAAGCTGCTCCAGAAGCCAAAAGACTCAAGGCTGTTGATGCTACAACCAAAGAATCTTCTCCAGTCATTCCTGCTGAAGCAACCTCTGAAGTTGCTTCTTCTACAGCCAAGGGTCAATCTGCTGAACCATCTTCCATTCCTCTGAAGCACACGAAGCATCGGCTCCCTCTCCCGGTAACACTGTTGTCACGATGAAGATTAAAGTTAAGAAGCGATCTCGCGAAACCAAAGCAGAAAAGGCTATAAGGATATCCCGGGATGAAAGCACCCGTGCTTCAACCATGTCTCCATCTCTTGATTCATGCCCCACTACTGAAGCACAAGATGAAAATGCTCCCCTCGGAGATCTATCGCACTGGGAGGAGAAAGAAGTCTAAGGCCAAAATTTCTCCTTTGGATCTTGAAGCTAATGACTCATCTTTTATCATAGAAGGTGCTGCTGCTGATTTTCTGATGGAAACTCGAGAAGATGGGATAACTGGACATTGAAGGAAGATCGGATGAATGTTCTTCTTCGTAGGGACTCTACTTGATGGAATTCACCTTTCGAAGGAAATTCTACACTTGATAGATAAAGCGGACCTACTTTCTCTGTTTACTCAAGTTTCCACCCATTATTGCAACAAAGAACCTCAAGGCTCGGAATGTACACGCCGGAGATTTTCAAATCTTGTTAAACTCCCACATTCCCAATAGTAAAGCATCTTCCATTTGGGAAAACTCACATCGGTGGAAGCTTACATCTTGGAGATTCTATCCTCTCCTCGGGTGCATGTCCTTGAGACTAAGGGTGGAATCACGGTGTGCTGTTGTGCGAAAGAAAGTATCCTCTGCCTAAAGACTTATGGAAAAGATGTTGAGTCGAAATTGGAAATTCCTCCGGATCTGTGGGAAATGAAAGACAATCCTTTAACACTGGTCGGATTGATCAAAACTCAACTGCAACAATTGCAATAGGCCTCTTCTTCTTCCAATCGGGACAATTGGTACTCCTGCACTACTTTGTTTTGTTCATTTTAAAGCGCTTTTCTTGTGTTATTTGCCTATGTTTGTCAAATTTTTAAAAAGTAAGCGTCTTTCACCAATCCACACAAACATCATTTTAAAAATAGTGATAGCGTTTATTTAATAAAAATTAGGTTTTATATTTTCCTTTTCAACTTATTATTAAGCTTTTCGGTTTATAAATTGTTTTTAGTTAAAAAAAAAAAAAAAAAAAAAAAAAAAAAAACTACTTTTATGTAGAATTTTTTTCGATGGTCTTTAACTCACCCGATGTACCTTTTGTATATCAAAGAGTTGACTAGTCCAAAAGTGCTGACTTTGGTAAAGACACATCAAATCATTGATAATTTGTAATGGTTTGCTCAAAACCATAGGGTTATAACCACCCATGCTTCTTGAGGGTTGTATGGTCATCAATTCACCATGGTCTATTCTGTTTGGAATCCAAGAATTGGCTAGTCCACATGTATATGGCATGTGGTAAAGACAACTGCATCCATATTTGGTTCTCAATTCACCAATCCTAAAATTGACTAGTCACGAGCAAGCGGCTACGGTAAAGACAAGACAAATCCGTTTATATGGTTCTTTGGTTTGCCAATAAATCGAGATGGTTATCAATGTACCATAGTTTTCGAACTCAAACATGTGGCTACTCCGGTAGTAATGGCTATTGGTAAAGAGACATCAAACCCATTAATTTCGATGATTCACTCTCACGGGAGTTAACACACAGGAAGTGATGAGAATAGTATTGAACTTATATGTTTTGATGTACATGATGTCACATGTTCTTTGCAAAGATACGGTATTTCACAGATTCGGTCATCATAGAGATGTTCTTCTTGACTCCTTGCTGCGATCCTCGAGTTCTTGTCCACTCATTGCTCAATCCACATTATGGTACAATCCTCGAGGAAAATGTTACAATCCTCAACAACATTATAGATCTATCAAGAAGCTGGAACTTAACCTAGTCAAATTCCGGTTTAGGGAGGATTGTTGGGAATTAAGGTAATCTCTTGATTACGCGAAGCACAAGCTCGATTCTGCAGAAGCTTTAGTCGAAGAGATTTCTTGAAGAAGAAATGATCTTGCCGAAGTTATACTTGATGAGTGATAAAGCGAGCGGTGTGTTCTTCTTTGAAAGTGGGAACCACGTGGGAGAGATAAGCTCACTTTAGAGTAAAAGTCGGTGCCGTATGTATAGGTTGGCGCCGTATTATGTAGAGCTTACTCGGAATAAACACGATGATTAACAAAACAAAATGATTAGTTGCATGCTTGTCTAGTTGCATGCTTAGTCTAGTTTAGTAAGTAGAGGCGTAAAATGTCAGCGCTTATTAGGGTTTCTTGCTTATATAAGAAACCACATTATCTTGTAATAGATAAGCTTTTCTCAAGTTTCTCAAGTCTTGTATTCTATCGAAACATAGAGTTTCTATAATCAAAGATCCATAGAGGATCAAAAGTGTTCTTAGTTACTATAACTTGTATTTATTTTCCGCTACAATACCAAGTTGTAGAGATCTTCTATTAGTTTGCTTGTGATTACATAGGCAAAGCTAACGATCTCTAGTGTGCTTAAGATCTATCAAGGTCTTTGTTTCTAACACATTTTTTTTAAATAAAATATTTTAAACGATAAATTTTAAGCGACGAAAATACACTATCACGACAATTTTTTTTTCTATTTCGATGAGCCAAGACTTTGATATACTTTCGACGATTTTTTTTTCTAAGTTTATTTATTTATTTATTTATTTATTTATTTTATTTTTTTTTGTTAAAATTTGTGTCTTGAAAAATCAAATGTAATTTGTAGATAGCAAATCGCATGTGATTTTCCAGACGTAATTTCAACAATTACAAAAATTATCAAAAAGTTTCGAAGGTATATAGAAATGCCCTGTATAGAAATTTTCGTCATGATGATATTATTTTTTTTTTTAACAATTAACGGTTTGTGAGATATTTAATTTTTAAAAAAAGAGTGAAAATTTATTTATTTATAAAAAATAGATTACTTGATTTATTATATTTTTAAAGAATATTAAATCTACTTTAAACTTTTCTCGAATATTCAATTTGTTTTGAAGATACGATTGGTTTTATTTGGCTCAGTTTGTGGATTTATTTGTTCGATTGAATTAAGTTAAAAAAAAAAAGGTGGATTTTGGATTTGCTCTTTTGGGCTAATATTGGAATTCAGGCCTTTATTTTGGTAAATAATCAGAACTTAGCGAACCTTTTTTTTTTTTTTTTTTTTTTTTTTTTGACTAAGATAAAATTTAAGCCAAAATTGGGTTTGAGTTAGTTCTTTTGTGGATCTATTTGTTTTGTTATCGTCTCGCGAAACTACAAAACATTCTTCATTCATTTTGTTTTGGCGATTTTTTTATTTTATTTTATTTTTTTTTTTGTGAAATTTGGACCATAATTCTTATCATAAAAATGGATAAGTAGGATTATTATTTGTGTCATATTTGTGACGTTTGAATTATAAAAGTCCGTTCGTCAAGTTAATATTTGGTTGATACTTGGATAATTAGTTTAAAGTTTGGACCGTAATACTTATCAAATAAATGGGTCATTATAATTTAAATTTGAAGATCGATTTGGTATTTGAAGACTTGATTGTAATCCGGTCGTTTGGATTTTGTTCGATCGTTTGAAATTTATTAGTTGGAAAATTTGGATCTTCGTTTGTCGGGCTTTTAAAGTTGGTTGCCTGAATTTGATAATCTTCGTCGAAGATCGTTTGACTATATTTTTTTGTTTTGTTAACCGTTTTGAATTTGCCGATTAACGTTTGATTGTTAGTTTTGAAGTTATCGGCGTTTGTTTTGGACCAAATTTGTTTTGGATTGTTTTTTATCATCGATTGTTTGATTTGAATTTGGCTAATATCGCTAGCGTATGGAACTTTCAATTTGATTTGAAGCAGGTGGACGAGTTTAAATCACGGTGGAGATTATTAAAAAGTGAGTTAAAATTTAAGGGTTGCTTGATAAATTTGGCAATTTGTGTGCCTTGTCCTACTAGTTTGTTTAGATTAACAGAGTGATCTATGTCAATTAATTTTGTCTATAAATAGAGATTGATAATATTAGTTTTCTTTGTACCTTTGGAATTAGAATTTTTTTGGTACATTTGAATTAGAAATTTATATTGGTACATTTGAATTTAATTTTGTATTTTGTTTGATAATTTGAATAAAGCTTCTGTTTCCGCTTCGATTTTTGATTTTATTATTTGTTTCGATGTTTTGATTACCAACATTCCTAATGATCAAATATGTGTAGGTGTGGAACTGGGGCTAGTTGAAGTTGGCCCAATCGAGGGACCTTCACTGTTGTATGATTACTTGTGAAAATGGTTCGTTCAAATCACTCATGTATGGTTACTCATAAACAAGTGACTTGAGTCTCGGCTTGTCTGCACCAAAGCTTGCGAGTAATGACAAACACAATTAACTATCTCATAATATATATAAAACAAAATTAACTCACATGTTTTATGCAAAACTTAAAATCATATCGTTTAATTAGTGAGTTTCTCATACAACATAAGATATTATAAAGACACAATCTTTACCGATAAGTAATAATGTCATTTTCTTAATATTATATTTATTTTAATTTTCACCGTATGCTTGAGAAATATGAATATAAAATTACACAATACTGAAAGAAAATTTCACAATACGAAAAGTGAGGAGGTAAAGTCAATGGGAGTTTTGGATTTAGTAGATTACTGTTCTTCTTAACTTAGACTACAGAAAAATGTTAGAACTATTTTCCAAAATTTCATATAAAGATAGTTATTAGTTAATTCATTTTAAACTTTGACCAAGAAAGATATTGACATAGAATGGAAGCGTGAACTAAAACCTTAACACGGGTTAAACAAATCACAAAGATTTAAAAACTGAAAGTCAAGACTTTAATTGATAATTGAATGTTTAAACAATGAACAAGAACCTAGACCATATTTATATGGAAGTAAAACTTAGAGAATAAGAAACAAAAAAAAAGTATAATTCGACTTAGAATATAATTAAAACTTTCAGTTATCTACCCTTTTGCGGCGTAGAGAAGAGTTTCCTTATGAGGCGTAGAGAGGTTAAGAAAACAACTAAAACAAAGACGTAGCTTCTACGGCGTAAACAAGGCATTGGCTCTACACCGTAGTGAAAACCAACTACATTTTCTTGTTTCGAATCTCTTGCCATGCTCCAAGTGTTTCATATACTCTTCCGCTAACGTTAATCTTGTCCTCATCAACCCCCCTTCACTTTAGAAGAACTCGTCCTCAAGTTCTCATATTCACTTTCATCATCGGGGTGAAACTCTTAAATATTGGAAACATTGAAAGTCTTTGAAATACTCATGATATTTGGAAAATCAACCACATAAGATTGATCTTTCTAAGAATCTCATAACGACCATACTTCTTTTGTTGGAGCTTGCTATAAGTACCAACCGGAAAACACTCTTTTCCAAGAAACACCATCACCTTATCACCTTCCTTGAACAACTTAACTCGACGATGCTTATCCACAACATCCTTGTACTTAGCATTTGATTCAGCAATCTTAGCTCGAACAACGTCATGTGTAGCTTGAACTTCTTCCACCATATTGTTTGCTTGAACATTATTTTGGCCGGTAAATTAACTAAATCCACCACTTATGTTGGTGAAGTTTGGACAACCTCAAATGGTGAAAATTTCGTTAAACTATGAACCGCACTATTGTAAGCAAACTCGACTTGAGTTAATGACACATCCCAAAGCTTAGGATTTTCTCCACACAAACAACATATCATATTTGCCATGCAATAATCCACTTTGGTTTGACCTTCTGTTTGAGGATACGTGGTACTACGAAAGTTCAAAGATGTACCTAAACGCCTCCAAAGTGTTAACTAAAAGTGAGAAAGAAGCTTACTATCCCGATCCGAAGTAATTGAATTTGGAATCCATCCAAACAAACCACCTCTCGAAAGAATAACCTTACAATATGCGCCGCATCCGAAGTCTTCTTACAAGGAATGAAATGCTTCGTCTTGGAAAACTTGTCAACAACAACAAACACAGAATCCATTCCTCGTTGAGTACGAGGAAGCTATAGCACAAAATCCATAGAATTATCAACCCATAGAATCTCGGGTACGGTTAGTGGCATATAAAGCCCATATTTTGTGCTTTACCCGTTCCTTCTTGACACACAACACACTTTCGCACGAATATCCTGATAAGGATTTAAAACGTGCATTTTTAAGGGGTCATTTAGTCTCTAAACTCGTATATATTTGATCAATTATTACCCTAAATCCTTTATTTTTGCATTTTAGGTACTTTGGGAGCGAATGTCGAAAAGGAGCAAGTTTTAGGCTTATTTGGACAAGAAAGCGAATAAAACGACCAAGTCGTGAAAACGTCAGGAAAAGGAGGCTTGGCGACATCACAATACCAACGTGATGCCGTCACTTGCAAAATCAAGTTTCCAGATAATGTAAAATTTCCAAGTGACGGTTCAGACTATTGTGGCGGCCTAGAGCCGACGACGTCACCACCAGAGGAACAGTGCACGGCGACGTCACAGATTACAAGGCAACGGCGTCATAACGGTGATACTGCTAAGAACGAAACCCTAATGACGGCGAGCTGACGACGTCACAACCATAAAATGATGCCGTCACAAATATATAATGATATATACTTCTCGTATGTTTTCCATTGTAAATGTAACATCTTGGAGAGATAACCTAGGGCACGAATTTCAAAGATCATGTAAGGGTTTTCAGCCCCCAAAATCCATATTTTATTAAAGTTAGGTAATTCCTCTATAATCATTCAATATGTGTTGGGATTTATAAAATCCATGTTAAAGTGTCGGTCACCCCAACAATAGTCTAGCATAAGTTTGCTCGTAGACATAACGTTACTTAGTTAGTTTTTATTAGTATAAGTAACACCGTGGAAGAAAGACGAGTCTTTACCCACTATATGCCTGATCTACAGCCCGAAGGAGGGCGTAGAATATTGTATAAATAGCCCTCTCCTCACAAGGAAGATGTTTGGATGTTCACAAGTTAATCTAAGCTTGCATTTGTTTATCTCTCTAAAACATCCCATTCTCTTTCTTTCTCTCTCTACATTCTCACGCTCCATATCTAATTCAGTTGTGGTGTTATGATAACCAATATCTTACAATTGGTATCAAATCCCATGGTTTGATTAGCTAGGATGTATGTGTGTTTATCTAGGTGGTTTTAGATTAAAAGTTGGTTTTGGAAGGTTTTTGGACTCATAAGTGACTTCCTTTGATTCTCATGTTTGTGATGTTAAAGTAAGTGTTTTTAAGATAGTTATAACCTTCTAGGATCAAGTTGAGCAAAAGAAACCAAGAAAAAACGTTCAAAAGGGTGAATTTTAGGTGAAAAAGAGTCTTTATTCTTCATTGCGATTTGACTCTCGGATGAGTTTCTTGGATGCGATTTGTCCTTTTGAAGCTGCGATTTGATCTGTGCTGAGTGCGATTAGATTATTTTAATAATATTAGGCTGCGAGTTGTTAGGAAAAGGACAAAAGTACTATACGCGTGATAGCGACCTGCGTTTTGTCCCTGCGGTTTGTCAAACACTGCGGTTTGTGCCACTGCGTTTTGGGTCTCCTGCGTTTTGATAAGCTGCGATTTGAGAGGACTGCGATTTGATTACTACGGTTTGGTATTCCTGCGTATTGTCACTGTGTTTTGTTAAACACTAAGGTTTATCACTACGTTTTGGTGAAACTGCGATTTGTCAAGGGTTGCGTTTTGTCAAGGATTGAGACTTGTAATTTGATTCAAACGTCACCAAATCACAATTAAACAGCAATTCACCTAATACAATCATTCCAATATCCCCTTTAACATACAATCACTAATCATTGAATCGATCCAACTTTTATCATAACACGTTCAAATTCACCACAACATCATGTCTTACACTCCTGATTCAGTGATTTCAGAAGTACTCAAACTGTATGATGCTATAGACAACCATGAGAATATTAGCTATACTGAACGTTCAAAGATGATTGAATCAATCAATGAGGATGTGAGATCTTCGTGTTTAGATTCCGAAGACAGAGAAGTGCACCAGTCAAAGTTACAGCATGTTCTTGCAAAGGAAAGTTGCATTGAACCTTTTCGACAACTTCATTCACACCTCACGTTACTTCGAACTGAAGACAAATATACAATGGGAATAGAACGAGCAGTTATTGCACTTTTCCGTCAAGAATTATCATCGCTCACGGGCACATTGTTCTTGAACTTGGAACAATTGGAACAATAGCTTGACAGAGAAAAGATTCAAGAAGCCAATTCTAAAGCTGCACATCAGGTGATCACCAAACAATTTTGGTCATTATTTAATGGTGAATACACTTCGGATTATGATAGACAGATGACTAAAATGTGCTTCAAGAATCACACTAGGATGGAAGCAAATACGTTCAGAGAAACATTAGTCCAACTCATGGATAATGTTATGAAGTATATTGAGGAAAGAACACAGAATGATGACAAAGTGAATGAGTGTCGGGTGCAAGTGAGAGATAGTTGTGATGAGTCGGGGAATGTATCAGTTGAAAGATCGGGTGCTGCTAAATGCAGATTATCAGAGACAACAAAGAATGATGTGACCAGACTCCTGTTACTCAAGAAGTGGATGCATATATAAAAAAGGTGAACGAACAAGCATCATGTGCTGAGGTATTCGTAATTGTTCAACATGATGCATCTACCAATATTCTTGTGGAAACTGATCACGTCACTGAACATGACCTTGATAAATGTTCTGTGATTGAGGCTGAGTCTGTGATAAAGTGTTTCAAAACTAATGATATGGTTGATAAGAAATTTTTAGATGAAATTTCAAAAAAATTCTCAAAACTTGAAAAACATTGCATTTCACTTGAAATTGCAATACAAAGAAAGGAAGAAAGTTTTCAACTCAACAAACCATGTAAAAACCCGAAACTTCCCGAATTCCGTGAATTTTTTAAAATTAACAATTTGAAAGCTCAGCTTTAAGACAAAGGCTCGACTATTTACAATCTGAAGAAACATATTTATGTCATGAATGAGAAAAGTAATTTAGTCAAGGCTAAACATGATAGCGAAGTTATAAAAACCAGAAATATTGAATTGGAACTTTGTGTGGCTAAATTACTTAAGGAAAATGATTCTTTGAAGAAGCATCACATAGAACTAAGTGACTATGTCAAAGAAGCTAGAACTAAGTCATTGGAACAAACAAACTCTTTGATAGCCAAAATTGATGAACTCAAAGCTCAACTTCAGGATAAGAGTTTCGCAATAGTTACCTTAAAGAATGAGTTAAGGAAAACTGTGTGAACAATAAGTTTACAAAACCATCAACCTTGGGGAAGCCAGTTTCTCATCCCAATAGAGACCGGTCTATGGTTAGACAGCCTACTGCATTTATATCCGAAAGAAAAAAATATTTAAAAGCAAGGCTTGCCTCCCAAGTTGATGAGAACAAAGTTTTGTCCAAACAAGTCACTTCACAAGATAATCCCAATAAAATGAAAGATAATGCACAAGCCAAGGCTCAATCTTCTAAGATTAGGAATGTAAGAAGATCCTCTAGTTAGGGGTGGCAATTTCTGACCCGATACGAAGCCCGACCTGAAACCGACACGAAAATTAACAAGTTCGGGTTGTGCTAAATAGATTTCGGGTCAGGTTTGGGTCGACCTATTTAACCCGTTTATTAAACCGGTCCGGTTCGGGTTGAGAATAAAATAAGCGGGTCTACCCGCCAACCCGTCTAAGATTTTTTTCATAAACTCAAAATTATTTATATTTTATTATGCGGGTTAAATGTGTTAAACGGGTCGACCCAATAACGTGTTTAACCTGTTTAACTCGTGTAATGTGCCAACTTTTGTATATAAAAAGGGTTAAATGGGTCAACCCGAAACCCGCTGAACCGATTCAACCCGTTTAACATATTCAAATCGTGTAACATATTTAACCCGCCAACCCAAGTATATATACGGGTTAAGTGGGTTAGGTTTGGGTTATGTCTAAACAGGTTAGGGTTGACATATCTGACCCGATGATTTAAATGGGTCAGGTTTGGGTTGAGATTTTCTGACCCGACAACCTGACAACCCGAACTCCACCCAAATTGCCACCCTACCTCTAGTGCACTAAAGAAGTCTTTGAATGCTAACCCCTCTCCTAAGAAAAGACTTAATGACAAAGCTTCAAAAACTAGGAATAGGAATAAGGTTACATCTTCCACAGTGCCTAAGAAATCAAATACTCCTAGATCTTGCCGTAAGTGGATACCAACTAGAAGAATATTTAAGAATGTTAGACTCACATGGATTCCTACCAGCATACTAACCACCAATGGCAACACTAAGGTTCATTGTGAAACTCCCAAAAGTATGGATACTGTTGCAGCTAAACCACTTAAATGCATACCTACTTGTGTTGTTAGTGCAGGTATTCCCCATTCTTTTGCAGGTACACTGCTTAACTCAATCATGAAAAGACTCATGGTCTGGGTTCCAAAGGAACAGAAGCCTCCTGGTTCTGTAACTCCATAATGTTAGAATTGATAAGCATGTACTATGATTCCTGGTCACTTCAGCTCAGGACTCGTACCTTAACACACTTCAAAAACCATTTATGGTATACTCTATACAGTTGTTCCACATTGTAAATATCTTATTCCTTGTAAATATTTTCCAAATCAAAAACCAAAACACGAATTTATAAAATCTTCAAAAACCCATAATTTGTTTTTGAAAAATTTGAAAATACCAAAAATAGTTTCAAAGGCATGTCTTCTAGTATCGATAACATCTACGGTCCTAGAAATGTCATTCAATAATGACACGGGTCTTTAGATAAAGTTCGAACAGGAGTTCATATGTGTTTCTCAAAACATGCCTATACAAATATTTTAAAATCTTATCAGTAATGCAATTGCTTTTAACATTACTTCTAAATGTGTCTAAATAAATGGAAATCATGGGTGCATAAATTTTTTATAATCAATCAATGACTACTCATGCTTAATCTAAATTGAGTCATTGATTGAGGGGGAGAGTTAATGTTCAAAAATTTATGATTATCTGTCAAGCTGTCTCAACTTATTGAATTCTATCCCGGTATCTTGCATTTAGTCCAATATGGTCTCATGAGCTGATTATGTGTTATATTTAGGATATTGATTGGTATCTGCTAATTGTTTCCTAGATATTCATGTAATTTTGGTCATCCTGACTTGCTTTCCCGTGTAGTATTGTATCTCTAAATGTTCATGTAATGGATTATAAGGTTCAAATGAGAAAAGATCATGACAAATATACACATTTAAGAAAGTAAAAGGACTAATTGGATTATTCATGATAATATTTGAGGTTTAGAGTGAAATTTATTAATATGAAGGGCCAAATATGACAAGAGATGATAAATGTTAAAGATGAGAATGCGATTTGTCAAACAGAAGGACCATTTGTGTCAATTTCTGAAACTTATGTTAAAGGGTTTAAATAGATATGCGATTTGTCAAATTAAACTTTTTCAAAAACTATCAAACTTCAAAACGCACTTGTTTTATTTTCTCTCAAGTATTCCTCGATGCGGTTTGATTATGTGTCTCTCCATACTAGGTGTAAATTGAAACAAAGCTTCATCTCACTAATATAATAACTAGTACCTAATCATAAATCTAACCATTTATCTCAATTGCATTATTTAGGTGCCTTTAACTCGATTCCTCTCTCACGCACTATTAGGTTTGTCCTAATTGTGATATGAGTTACTGGGTTTAGATGTTAAACTAGTTGTATGCACTTGTTGTTGATAGTAATTAATTTCCCCATGAATCATATGCCCCTATTCTGAATTTTTATTATTGCGTTTTACGCACCTTTTGGTAACTGTGTTTGATTTGATATGTTTGGTAATTGGGTGTGATTAAGTGAGTGTTGGACACTATCTAGTTAATATGTTAAGCTTTAGATCATGCCTGTAAGTTGTCAATTATGTTAATACAAATAAACCGTAAAAACGTTTATTAATATTGAGCGATCTCTTTGTGTTTTGTTGATAACAAATATAATGTTATCATAAGTAAAATTATAAGGATACATGTTATTTTTGTAAAGCATTTACATATAGTCATTTAATACAAATTGTTGTAATAAATCATTTGGTGTAATAGTTTATTAGGATGGGTAAAAATCACAACCCATGGAGCATATCCATAACCCATGGTATTGACCCATATCCATTTGACTAGATGCATTGCATCTATTAGATACATTGTATCTAATGAAATACCCATGGACCAACCCATAGCCCATGACCCATAACCAAAAAACCCATGGGCAAATAGGAGCGTCCCGGATCCCCAGCTTTACACTAGACGGATCCCTTAAGGAGGGATCCAGTGGAGCAGGCAAGATTTTGCCTATAAATGAGAGCCATTTCTTCATTTCTCTTCACCCTCTTCTTACTAACTCTCTCATATACTCTTACTCACTTCTAACAAAAGATCACTTGATCTAGAGAATTGTTTTTCTTTCTTCTATTGTGATTCTCATATAGGTCCTTCTCTAAGGCGAGATCACGAGCTTACTACAAGTCATCCAAGCAAGGGGTCCTTGATTGATTTGTTCCTCCATAAGATTTCTGTAGCGAAGATATTGTATTTGTTATTTCACATATTTGTTGTGTAATAGTCGTGTTGGTTTGGTCGTCCGTGTTACGGACTCGGTATTTAGCTTTGTACCGGAAAAAGGTGTAAGCAATGTTGTGAAGGCTTTTCTACCAAGTTGAAGGAGTTTGTTGACATAGTGCTTGAACTCTCGAGTAGGTGACTCGGGGAGTGGAGTAGGGCAAGGAAGGTGTCCTTGTACCCGAACCACTATAAATCGGTTGTGTCATTTCTATCCCTTACTTTACTTTATTTACTTGCATTACTATTAGATCTATATTTTCTCTTCATCCATACGATTGCACATAATATCGAATCTAAAGTTTTTTGAAACTAACTTAAAATCAGCAAAACTATTCAACCCCCCCCCCTTCTAGTTTTACACAATTGGCATCAAGAGCTAAGTTTATAAAAGTTTTAAAGTAAACCGTATTTTAAAAACTTTTCGATCACTATGGGTTCTGAAAATTACAAGGAATGGCAATCTATGCAACGACCTCCACTACTTGAAACTAATGGTTTTATATATTGGAAAAATAGATTCGAAACGTATGTGAAGTCTAAAGATATTGATATTTGGTACATCATTGTTGAAGGCGATTTTGAAGCCACCGCAAAAGATGAAAATGGAGTTTTAGTTAACATACCTCATGATAAACTCACCGATGAAATTAACAAAAAGCTTTCCAAAAATAGTGAAGCTAAAATGGTTTTGTATAATGCTTTACCCAAAAAGGAATTCGAAAGAATCTCCATGCTCAAAACCTCAAAGAAATTTGGAACTCTTTAGTTGTAACTCATCAAGGTAATCAACAAGTGAAAAACAATAAAATAGATCTATATGTTCAACAATATGAACAATTTTCAATATCGGATGAGGAAACTATAGATCATTCTTTGCTAACTTTAATACTATAATTACATCTTTACAAGCACTTGATGATTCTTTTCTAGCCGTAACCATGTTAGGAGATATCTAAGGGCACTTCCATCCAAGTGGAGATCTAAGGTGACGGCAATCGAAGAGTCAAAGATTTGACAATCCTCACCCTTGATGAACTCATAGGCAACTTAAAGGTCTATGAGCTTGTCCTGCTAAGGATTAGAAGCCTCAAAAGTGAAAGAAGGACAAATCTCTTGCCCTCAAAGCCAAGAAGGCCTCAGTGATGAGAGAACTCCTCTTCGGATAGTGATGACGAGGAGTATGCCATGGCGGTAAGGGACTTCAAAATTTCTTTAGAAGGAAGGAAGATCGTCAAACAAGCGTATGACGACAAGAAAGGATTCCGAAAAGCAAAGAGGACGAGAAGCCAAGGGATGATCGTGCTTGCTTTAAATGTGGGGACCCAAACCACATTATTAGTAAGTGTCCCAAACACGATGATCAAAAGGCATTCGTGAGTGGCTCGTGGGGAATGAGCGAGGAGGAGGACGAAGAAATTTGTCTCATGGCAAATGACGAGGTATGTCACGAATACTATAGTAGCTCATCAATAGATGATGACTCATTGCATAATGTATATGATAAACTTTGCAAAATTAGTTTAAAAGTAATCAACAAAAACAAGTTTTTAAAAAATCAAAACCAACGTTTAGATAAGGAAGTCATAGAGTTAAGGGCAAAATTGAAACGTCTAGTAAAGGGCAAGATAGCAAGTGGCGAATGTGAACTTTGCGTTCAACTTCAAACACTAGTTGACC
Source organism: Chrysanthemum lavandulifolium (assembly GCA_022545495.1). Lineage (NCBI taxonomy): Eukaryota > Viridiplantae > Streptophyta > Magnoliopsida > Asterales > Asteraceae > Chrysanthemum > Chrysanthemum lavandulifolium. The sequence continues at coordinate 163,650,892 of CM040244.1, read as the reverse complement.
AACTAGATTCTAAGATTGCTAGAATGAGTACTAATACTCTAGATATGATATTAGATAGTGTTAAACAGAAACAACCAAAAGGTTTAGGTATTCAAAGAACTTGATCGTCAACTAGTGAAAACAAAGAAACACAATTCGTAAAAGCAATAGAAAAACAAGCCATCTGTTGTGGCGGATCCCACGAATCCCACAAAAGGGAACCGCTAGTGTACGACCAGGATCCGTGGGTCTCAAGCAAACAAAGGTAATAACATAGCTTCCTCTTCTAGAACTGATTTTGTTATTGTTAATAAGAAGAAACAAACTCATATTACCATTAAACAACCACCCCAAGATATAATCAAAGTTTGTAAGAAACAAAGGTCCATCATTTTCAAAACCAAACACATCTAGGAGACCTAATAATGTTTACCCAGAAGTAACCATCAACCGGGATGGAACCCAAATATGCAAAATGGTTTTCCATTTCAAAACTTTGCAACATGGAATGCATATTCACCTTATCCATACATGTCTAACATGAATGAAATGTTTAACACTAATGGACCCATGAAAAATGGGGACCAAACTTTTGAGTTAATTGTTTTCTTAGGTGTGCTTAAAGGTCGACCTAGATCCGGATGAATGGGTCAAGGATAGCGGGTGCGAGGCACATGACCGCAATAAAGATCTATTCTCCACATATAAATCCTTCAATGGAGGAAATGTGGTGTTTGGAAATAGCAAAAGCAAAATCATCGGTAAAGGTACGATTTCTAACAAATCTCTAACCATTAACGATGTGTGTCACGTAGAGAACCTAAACTTTAACCTCTTAAGTATAGGACAAATATGTGATAAAAGGTGCAATGTATTTTTTACCGAAACCGGTAGTAAGATATTAAAAAACGGCATCACCATAGGTAGAGGAATTAGGAAACATGGAGTCTACATCATTAAAATTGGTAATGAACCTAAAGACAAACTTTGTCTTACCTCTATGGATGATACTTCGACCTTATGGCATCGAAGATTGGGTCTTGCCAATATGCGACTTCTTCAATCGCTATCATCCAAAGATCTAGTAAGAGATCTACCAAAATTAAAATATGAACATCACTTTTGTGATGATTGTAACATAGGAAAACAAGTCCATTCTAGTCACAAAGCTAAAACATGGTGTCTACAATTAAGTGTCTAGAGTTACTACACATGGATTTATTTGGTCCATCCGCTATCCAAAGTTATGGAGGCAACTACTACACTTTGGTTATAGTGGATGATTATTCTAGGTACACATGGACTAAATTTTTAAAGAACAAAACTGAAACATTCGATTACTTTGAAATATTAAGTAAGAAAATACAAAGACAATTAGGAAGTCCTATAGTGTCTATTAGAATGGATCATGGTAGGGAATTCAATAATGAAGTGTAATTTGGAGCCTTTTGTGACGCTAATGGTATTACTCACAACTTCTCGGCTCCTCACACTCCACAATCGAATGGGGTAGTTGAAATAAAGAATAGAACCCTACAAGAAATGAGTCGCACAATGCTAAATGAGCAATCCATACCTCAAAAGTTTTGGTGCAATGTTGTTGATACTTCAACGTACATACAAATTGAGTCTTAATTAGACCAATTTTAGGTAAAACTCCATACGAGTTACTTCGAGGCAAAAAGCCTACGTTAGATCACTTTAGAGTCTTTGGTAGCAAATGTTTTCTTCTTAACACTAAAGATTACCTCACAAAATTTGATCCTAAATCAACCGAAGGTATCTTTTTAGGTTATTCTCCTAATAGCAAAGCTTACGTCATATTAAATAAACAAACAATAAAGGTAGAAGAGTCATTAAATGTAAAATTTGATGAAAGTCCACCCAAACCCACTCCACCTCTTGTCGATGACGAGATTGTCGAAAGTGAAGCTATTGTAATAAAGAAAAAGATAAATGAAGAAGAAGAACCTTTAAATAATGAAATCATAAATATTAAAGAGTCCAAAGATCATCCGGTAGATAAGGTCATAGAAAAGTTAAACGAGAGAACCTTATGGTCTCAAGTCCAAAACCAAACTAGCCTATTTTGTTTTGTCTCAACCATAGAACCTAAGAATACACAAGAAGTCATAAAAGATGAAAGTTGGGTAATGGCTATGCAAGAAGAGTGAAATCAATTTGTTTCTAATGATGTTTGGACACTTGTCCCTCCGCCTAGTAATCAAACCATAATAGGAACCAAATGAGTATATAAAAACAAGTTAGATGCAAATGGTGTAGTGTCTAGAAACAAAGCTAGACTCGTTGCCCAAGGGTATAATCAACAAGAAGGAATAGACTTTGATGAGACCTATGCCCCCGTGGCTAGATTAGAGTCTATAAGAATACTTCTTGCTTATGCTTGTGCTAATGATCTTAAGCTTTATCAAATGGATGTCGAAAGTGCTTTTCTAAATGGTCTTATTAATGAAGAAGTATATGTAGCTCAACCTCCGGGCTTCATCGATTTTGAAAAACCTAAACATGTATATAAGCTAAAGAAAGCCCTTTACGGTCTTAAACAAGCTCCAAAAGCATGGTATGATAGACTCAAGTCATTCTTAATCAAATACATCTACACCATGGGGTTAGTTGATAACACAATTTTTACTAAGAAAAGAGAGTCACATATAATCATTGTTTAAATATATGTAGATGATATTATATTCAGATCTACTTGTCAAGACATGTGTGATGATTTCTCTAAAATCATGCATGACGAGTTCGAGATGAGTATGATGGGAGAACTTAGTTTCTTTCTTGGTCTACAAATCAACAAAGTAGAAGATGGTATCTACTTTAATCAATCTAAATACATTAAGGAAATGTTAAAGAAATTTGGTTTAGAATAGTCAAAACCAATTAGGACACCAATGTCATCCGACACTAAACTCACAAAAGATGAAGACGGCGAATCCGTTGATAACACAAAATATCGTGGCATGATTGGTAGTCTTCTCTACCTCATGGCTAGTCGGCCGGATATCATGTTTAGTGTTTGTCTATGTGCTAGGTTTCAAGAAGATCCTAAAACATCACATCTAGAAGCCGTCAAAAGGATATTTAGATACATTAAGGGTATGACTCAATTAGGATTATGGTATCCTAATGGTACGGGAGTAGAAACAATTGTATATGCAGATTCTGACCATGCAGGTGATTATGTTGATCGAAAAAGTTGTTGACCGAAAAAGTACAAGTGGGGTATGTACTTTTATGGGATGTTGCTTAACATCTTGGTTCTCAAAGAAATAAACGGCATTAGCAATATCAACAACCGAAGCCGAATATGTCTCCGCTGGCAAAGCATGCCAACAAGCACTACGGATGAAACAAGCGTTAGTTGACTATGACATTCATCTAAGTGACATAGCCTTTCTTTGTGACAACAAAGGTGCCATCGATTTAAGCAAGAATCTGGTATTACATTCTCGCACAAAGCATATAGAGATTCGTCATCACTTCTTAAGATACAATGTTCAAAAGGGGAACATCTATATTGAGAAGGTAGCGTCCGAAGACAACATAGCCGACGTCCTCACCAAACCATTGAAGCAGGAACAATTCAACCTACTTCGTCTTGGTCTTGGTCTCATGGAACAATCGTCGTAATTTGCTTTTTAACTCTGCAAGGTATGTAAACACTAGCCTTCTTCTTTTTGAGTCTAGGATCTCTATTTCACGCACAACTCACAAGCAATACGGGAATTTTCAAAACCCAAGATAAGTTTCACTTATAACTCATAGTTTTCTCTTATTTTTCAAGATAAGTACAAGTTGCAAATACGTAATTACATACACATTTTAAACGTTTTATTCACACATAGAAACCTCTTTATTGGGATATAAAAAGACAAAGTACTGAAGAAAGTCAAATACTACTTAATGAAAGTCAAAGTACTGCTCAACATCAAAGTACTGCAAAGCTAAAGAACTGCTATATCGTTTATGGAAAGCTTTGTAATTCTAGAATATGCTTAGTTTAGTTTAGTATTACTTGTCGTACAAGGGTTGTAATTGTAAACCGACTAGGGTATTCCTTATGTTTATAAAAGGACCCCTAGATTGGCATTAGAGGTACGAATGCATACGCAACATTAGAGAATATTAGAGTTTACCAAGTTCGATATTAGATTTATTAGGGTTGTTAGTGAATCTGTGTATCTAGCAGGTTCAAAGTATTAATAAAATCATTGAAGTTTAAAGTTATTCTTCTTAGCTTTATTGAAGTAGTTTCCGCATACTTAGTAAAGTAATATCGGTGTTTCATTGTTAGTAACTTAGGATTTATCCGAGGTTGCTAAGCCCTTACAAGCTACATAGTTAGTTTGGTCGAGTATATCGATCCAACAAGTGGTATCGAGCTTGTGTGGAAACTCGATTAAGAAGAAACCATAAAACCGATTTAACTACAAACCCAAAGAAGTCGATCAAGTCGCACCACCCCATCCATAACCTCACTCGTAATTCCTATCATCAAGAAGGAGAATATGATCTCGGAGCATGAAGATGAGGCAAGACATTGCTATTATGCACCATGCACTATGGAATGTAATTGTCAATGGTAATGAAGTTATGCAGAACCCGTAGAAGTTCCCTGGACAACCTAAACCACCTAAGCTATCTTGCCAAGAAGACTACAGAAGAAATCAAGAAAAGGCTCTCAACATACCGATGTCTCGCTATTCTTGATGGTCACCGCTAAAGTTCCATGATGATAAAGATGCAAAACAACTATGGGTGCTCTCAAGACAAGATTTGGAGGTAATGATGCTTCCAAGAAGATGCATAGAAATCTGTTGAAACAACAGTTTGAAACATTCACTTGTTGGTGAAAGAGAAGGTCTTGATGTTGCTTATGATGATTCCAAAATCTCCTTAGTATGCTAGAGTTATACAAAGCGTAGGTATCGTGAAGATGCAAACCGAAGTTCTTAAGAAGTTTGCCATCCGTATGGCATGTGATTGCTACAATGATCGAGGACAACATGGTTTGGACACTATGGACTTTGATGATCTTTACAACCACTTAAAGGTGTATGAGCATGAGATGAATGGCCAAACAAGTTCAAAATCTCACATTGCTTTTGTGTCTTCGAAAGTAGAAGCAAGACTTCCACTCAAAAGTACCGCTTATCCTCGCTCAAAGTACTGTTGGTGATAAACAACATATCTATACAACCATTACTACCCCCACCTCATCACCACCAAACACCATCCACTCTGATGAAGTTGTATGTTCATTCTTCGCTCAACAAGCCACTTTACCTATCACTTATGAAGAAGATTTGTCACAAATTGAAGAGGATGCTCTAGAAGAAATTGATATAAGGTGGCAAGTTGCTATGATCACTGTTAGGATCAAGAAGTTCATGAAGAAAACAGGAAGAGGCATTGACTTCAAACCCAAATAGGGTATAACGTTTGACAAGTCCAAGATTGAATGCTTTAATTGTCAAAGAACTGGACACTTTGCAAGAGAATGCAAGTTTGCTAAATATTAGGAAAATAGGATGATTGAGAAACCCAAGCTTGAAATAAGAGAAATTCCTATTACTGAACCAAAACCAAAAGCTTTGGTTTCTCAAGAAAATCTATCAAAGGTTGACAGAGTCTTTGAATTTGATGATGAACCAAGAACCTACTCTATGGTCGCAGATGGAAGAGTTTGATTGGAGCACGACTTTTGATGAGAACCCGATTTGTTGCTTTGGGATCAAGAGATGGTCTTGGAAGCTTTGATTGGAGCATGGAAAGTGAAGAAGAACATGTTCTGCTCGCTATGGTAGCTACTTCAATAAGTTCACCCACTATCTTTGAGGTATGCTCTAAGTGTAATGATTTTTATCAAAAAGTGCTTAAAGATTATGTAACTGAAAGAGATAATTGTAGAAGGGATAGATCTGAGGTAACTGGTTATCAAATAACTTTAGAGTCAATGGAAGCCAAAATTATAACTCATGAAAATAATGAAATGGCGTGGGCAGAAAAGTATGAGCAACAGGATTATCAATTAAAATTTAGTTAATGGAAGTTAGGATGTAAGGTTTCTGAACTTGAAAAGATGACTAAAGAAAGGGATGAATTGTTAGAAAAATTTGCTGCTTGGGGAGAATCTAGCCTTTCACATGTTAGTTTTGTTGAAAAACAGAAAAGAGCACACATTAAAATTGGCCTAGGTTTTGGTATGGATTTTAGTAGCACAGAAGAGAACCCACCTAGTGATAAAGAACAAATTGATTCAGAGGAGATAACCACTAGTGATGATGAACTCATTAGCTCAGAAGAGAACACATCTAGTAATGAGGAATCAATTAGTCAAACATGTTACACCCGTATCCCGAAATACAAATAGGCCCTACCCTAGATGAATATGGTCTAAGGACTTGACGGATTGACTAGTTGACCCGATAGTCAAACTAATAATTTTAAATGTTATGTTATAGTTATATAAATGAGGGGACTTAAGTTGCCACATCTTAAACTTGAAATAAGTATCTTGTGGCCAAAATAGAAGGAAGGAAATTGAAGGATCAAAAGTGCCAAATAGTAATATAACTTTACAATGAAGAAAGCTACAAGTATATTAAGCTAGGCTTTTCATAATTCCGGAGATGAAGGAAAGTCGGTTTAGGAAAAGAGAGGAAGAATGATGGCAAGAATGATGATCAATTGGGATGGGATTAGTGTTTCCAATCAACTAATAAACTAGTTTCTATCACTTTTGTGCAAGTAAGTATCTCTAATTGTAATTAATTGTGAATTGAAGAGTTAGGGTTCATGTATCCAAGTTGGGGTTTTGGGTAATTGTGGTTTTAAACACTAATTAAGATATTATAGTGTAATTGGGTGAAACCCTTTTATTTAATTGAAGTAATTGGGTAAGTTGGATATGATCATGTTATGATCATAAGGTTTGATTAAAAGAGAATTATAGTAATCTTAGGGAATCTTATTATGGGTAAAGTTGGATAAATTGTGGGTAAATCATCATATAATCAATATATGATTATGTGATGATTAGAGGATGTTATGAAAGCCTAATGGTTGTGTAAACCATGACTATAGTTTATTGTTTATGTTTTAAGTATATTTTGATTATGTGTTAAGGATGTTAGCTTTGGATGGTGTTGATGTTGGAGATGATGGAAGATGATGATAATCTCATAATAGCTTAGCTTGGCTAGCTAAGGTAAGTAACTTGGTTACTATGTGTTTAATATGAAAATATTATAGTATGTGATTGATGTTGTGTTAAGTGGTTATAGACATGTCTTGGAATTATTGAATGGCTAAGGTATGTGTGAGATGTTTTATGTGCTAATTGGATAGTTGTGTGTTATGATTATATGGTTGAGATGCTTGTATTAGCAATGGATATATTAAGCATGTTTTAGCCAATTACTTACTAAGCGTTATCGCTACATGTTATAGTTGTTAATGTTATTGTAGGTTCATGTGCTCAAGCGATATGGCTTGGATTGGGTGTGGAACATGGAATGATTATTCAAGATGGTAATATGTAATAATAGGAGCTAGGTAGATACCGAGCTCGTAAGATGAATTTGTACCCCCGTGAGTCTTTTTATAGTTTTGTAAAAGTGTCATCAATCGACAAGTACAAGTCCTAGTCGTTATGGTATTTTGATTGGTCAAATTGGACGTCATGGTCAATTTAAAGGAGTGTTTGGATTAAAGTGTATTTTCTACCCATTTTGGGTTGAATGGGTCAAATAAGTGTTAAATGCGTTAATGATGGTTTATGTACCACTTTTATGGTCCTTGTTTACCTTGAAATGTTAAAGTGTTTAAATTGATTGAAATGGGTCAAGTGTGATTGTGTAGTTTCTTTGTCAAAGGTGCAGTGCAGAGACTGACGGCGTCGCGATCTTGTGGCGGCGGCGTCGAGCTTAGTAGAGACGGCGCCAGTTCTAAGTCCCCTGAGCCATCGCGTGTTAAATCTAAAAATATGTTTTGGGTCATGGTCAAAGGGTGACGACGTCGCACCATATAGGGCGACGGCGTCAGCCCGCTACACAGCTTATAAATGATGTTTTGTTAAAGTTAAATGTTATTAATCAAAGAAGTTATCGAGTACATGTTATATAAGATTTGTAAAGGGTTAAATGTCAAAGTTTGACAAGAATCTAATGAGAAAGAGTAATAGTCAAACGTTCCGAGTCAAAGTTTTAAAAATGAGTAATTTCCGGTCAAACCGGGAATCGGGGCGTAACAAATTGGTATCAGAGCTTCGGTTTAAGTGAATTAGGTTTCCACTATAGGTTGCCTAGTCTTAAACCACTTTTAGTTGCGGAATTAAGTAAAGCGGAAATGTATGTGTCTAAGTTATAGGTTTTCCACTATAGAGTTTTGGAATTAGGTGCGGAATTAGGTTTCCACTATAAAGCTTGGTTTAAATGATGTGTGCTATGTGAAGTTTAGAGAAATTAATCGGATAATATAGTATTATCATGTAATTAATGTAGGTCCATGGCGGATTTTATGAGTAGAGATGATTAGATTATCAATGAATGAGATATGCTTGTGTGGTTATGTGTTAGAATATTGCTATGATATGCGTGATGAGATATATGGATTGACGTCCTTTAGACGGCATGATTAGAAGTTGATAGTAGTAAGATTTTTGACTTAGAATATGAGGCGGTATGTGTAATGAGAGTCCACATTAGACTAAGCGAGTTAAGTGACAGGAAAATGTACACTTTGGATAGTGTCGGAGAACGGAGAGTGGTTGAATGATTCCATGTCATAGAAACCATAATGAGACTTGAATAAGATAGGGTATGACTTGTGTTGTGTTAATGACCAACTTATGGTCTTATTATGTGGATGGCTATCGGATAGCCAATATGATGGTATTAGAGATGGGGTAATTGTAAGTCATATAAAGTAGTGTAAACCTAAATGTTAATGGATAATAAATATGTTATAATGTAATATTAATTGTGTGTTGTAACACACGTGTAAATGTATAGTGGAAATTTGATATATAATAGTTAAGTGTCTAAAAATATAAGGTTATAGAATGATATTGAAAGATGGGAATGAGATAGTTTACTTACTAATAATTAAAATGAGACATGTGGAAAATGTGGGAAGAATGCTTATAGTTGATGACCTATGTAGGGTCTAAATGTGGAATAAAATAGTAAAGCTAAGTGCTAATTAAATCAAGAAGTGAAAAGCTAAAATATACAAAAGGATTTGAGGTAGGTGATATAATAAAACGCGACAAGAACGTGTTAAAGTTATGGAACGTGTAAAAGGGAATAATTGAAAGATAACAAGTGTGTAATGGAATAAACCTATAAACGGTTTACATGTGGATAAAGTCAAATAGACTAAAAATAGTAAAAGTAAAATGTGGAAATGGTCAACAAGGGTTGACGGGTATATGAAAAAGTGAGATGAGTAAGCACATAGAAAATGTGTAAATGCTAAAATGGATCAAATGTTAAGAAATGAGAATTGTGAAAGATGAAGAGGTGATGACCCACTTGGGTCATTGGATGTAAATGTGAGCGATTGAGAGTGCTAAGAACAAACAGAAGAGAAAATGGGATAATGATAGTCTAAGAAATGTTGAATAATGAATAATTGGTGAAACATATAAATAGTAGGTTAGATATGATTGCTTAGTTGTACCACGCAATGAATAGTTTGTTAAATGTAAGAAATGAGTTCATGTTAGACTGAAGATGTGTAAGTAAGGGATTCGGTTACGTTTCAATAGTGTTGATAATCATTTATTAATGATGTGAATAATAGGTTTATGGGATTTGAAAGTTTCTTAAGTATATGTTAAAGTTGTGGAGAATTTATGTAATAGGTCCTATATGGCCTAAGACGACAAGTGAGGTGAATGCTTACTCGTAAGGAAGGGATATATATATGATATAAACCTATGGAGGACTAGATGTGTGTAAGTGATGAGATTAACGTATAAGTGATTGAACTAAGGTTGTGTGTGATATAGAGGGGTAGAAATGGCAAGATAAGATTAAATTTGGTAAGTAGTATTAGAGATGGGTTAGTAAGTGAATTAAGTAATAAAAGTGTTTTCTAGTATTGAGATGTAAGTAGTGTAAGTCTAGAGTGGAATGAAATTGTATCTATGTAATAAGCACACCGTGCGCTTGAGTGGTGTCGATGAGTCTAGTATGAGCATAAGAAAGGATGTGATGAGTCGAGTAATGGTTTATAGAGACTTGACTCATATTTGGCATGTATAAGCTATGTGTTAATAATGATCAACATAGGGTCTCATTAATAAGTCATATCTAGTGAAGGTCAATAAGTGGTATTAAAAACAAGATAAGAGAGAATTTAAATGCAAAGTATGTTGGTGTGGAATGGTATGATGTGGCATGTATAATAGATGTTGATACATACATTACTAAGCGCTTAATGTTATGGAAGTTATGAAAGTGGACTAAGCACATTGTTATGTTAATGATGAGATGAACTGGTATAGCTTAAACGCTAATAGTTAGATAAAATGAAGTATGTATGAGATTAAGATGTTGCTTTGAAGTTATTATAACACGGCTATTGTTCCCCATTAGTAATGACTAATATAATGAAGTGTCGATTAATAAAACGTGTTTAAAACATGTAAGAAGAATAGATGAATGCTAATGAGAGGTTGTAGTTGATGACCTATATAAGGTTTATATATGGAAAGTTGGATAGACTAAAACTCTAATAGTATAAGAGTTGAAATTGGTCAACGAAGAGTTGACAAGTGAAGGTCATAATGAGACATATAAACACATAGAGAATGTGTGGATTATAAATCAGGTAATATCTCATTGATTGTTATAAAGGATAAATAGATATGTATGTATGTATGTATGATAATAGCATTAATCCACGATTCTGATGTTACAATACTAGTTACGAAAACCTCCGGAGGAATACGTTATAGAGCGGATCCCTATTGGGAAAGGCCAACTGATGTTATAGAGTCGAATCCCTACGAGGGAAGAACGTTATAGCCCCTTTTTGGGAATGTTATAGTAAAGGTGGGTCCAAGTTTAAAAGATGAAAAGTGTAAACGTAAATAAAATAATATAATGTGGTAAATTAAAGTTTAATTAAGTGATAGGAGTACTTGTGTATGTCGGAATTACATAACCATGAGTTTATATTTCTTGATTTACATCGATTGGGACGCCTCTCCATGTAAATGAGGAAATATGAACGAGTGGGCTTATGTGCTCCTGACATGGTACAAGTAGGTTTAGATGAGTATAGGGTGGAAATCTAAGATAAGTTAGAACTTATAAAAATTAAAAAAAAAAAAAAAAAAACTAAGATAGAATAGTAGGATTAGATGCAATTTTAGTTAAGGCCTTATGAGAACCTTCATGTTAGGTGACTTAAGCATAAGTTAAAGTGATTATGAGTGTAAAGTAATGTTTATAGTATACCTTGTAGCATGATGTGGTGTAATAATGACCATGGTGGTCGTAAATATTTAATTATAAGAAGGTAATAAAAACTAGCAAAGTATTATAATGAGAACGCTAGTCATAGTTAAGTAAGGAAGTAATAGTTAGCATTCGACTTATAAAAAGATAAATGATGTGTAAATAAGTAAAAATGTGGAATGGTTGGTTAACTTTGACTTATAAAGTCAAAATAATATGGCCGTGACTATATAGGTGAATGTTATGGTAAGAAATTGAATATGGGAATACTTGATTTTTCTAAAATTATGTCTTGGATGACGTAATGATGTGTTGTTATAGAAATTTTATGATGAAGCAAATGCATTTGGAAATTGCTTGTGTGGTATGATATAAGTTATGATTAAGTGTAAACGGTAATAGACGAGAGATTTCGGGGACGAAATCTAAATAATGGAGGTAGAATTGTTACACCCGTATCCCGAAATACAAATAGGCCCTACCCTAGATGAATATGGTCTAAGGACTTGACGGATTGACTAGTTGACCCGATAGTCAAACTAATAATTTTAAATGTTATGTTATAGTTATATAAATGAGGGGACTTAAGTTGCCACATCTTAAACTTGAAATAAGTATCTTGTGGCCAAAATAGAAGGAAGGAAATTGAAGGATCAAAAGTGCCAAATAGTAATATAACTTTACAATGAAGAAAGCTACAAGTATATTAAGCTAGGCTTTTCATAATTCCGGAGATGAAGGAAAGTCGGTTTAGGAAAAGAGAGGAAGAATGATGGCAAGAATGATGATCAATTGGGATGGGATTAGTGTTTCCAATCAACTAATAAACTAGTTTCTATCACTTTTGTGCAAGTAAGTATCTCTAATTGTAATTAATTGTGAATTGAAGAGTTAGGGTTCATGTATCCAAGTTGGAGGTTTTAGGTAATTGTGGTTTTAAACACTAATTAAGATATTATAGTGTAATTGGGTGAAACCCTTTTTATTTAATTGAAGTAAATGGGTAAGTTGGATATGATCATGTTATGATCATAAGGTTTGATTAAAAAGAGAATTATAGTAATCTTAGGGGAATCTTATTATAGGTAAAGTTGGATAAATTGTGGGTAAATCATCATATAATCAATATATGATTATGTGATGATTAGAGGATGTTATGAAAGCCTAATGGTTGTGTAAACCATGACTATAGTTTATTGTTTATGTTTTAAGTATATTTTGATTATGTGTTAAGGATGTTAGCTTTGGATGGTGTTGATGTTGGAGATGATGGAAGATGATGATAATCTCATAATAGCTTAGCTTGGCTAGCTAAGGTAAGTAACTTGGTTACTATGTGTTTAATATGAAAATATTATAGTATGTGATTGATGTTGTGTTAAGTGGTTATAGACATGTCTTGGAATTATTGAATGGCTAAGGTATGTGTGAGATGTTTTATGTGCTAATTGGATAGTTGTGTGTTATGATTATATGGTTGAGATGCTTGTATTAGCAATGGATATATTAAGCATGTTTTAGCCAATTACTTACTAAGCGTTATCGCTACATGTTATAGTTGTTAATGTTATTGTAGGTTCATGTGCTCAAGCGATATGGCTTGGATTGGGTGTGGAACATGGAATGATTATTCAAGATGGTAATATGTAATAATAGGAGCTAGGTAGATACCGAGCTCGTAAGATGAATTTGTACCCCCGTGAGTCTTTTTATAGTTTTGTAAAAGTGTCATCAATCGACAAGTACAAGTCCTAGTCGTTATGGTATTTTGATTGGTCAAATTGGACGTCATGGTCAATTTAAAGGAGTGTTTGGATTAAAGTGTATTTTCTACCCATTTTGGGTTGAATGGGTCAAATAAGTGTTAAATGCGTTAATGATGGTTTATGTACGCTTTTATGGTCCTTGTTTACCTTGAAATGTTAAAGTGTTTAAATTGATTGAAATGGGTCAAGTGTGATTGTGTAGTTTTCTTTGTCAAAGGTGCAGTGTCAGCAGACTGACGGCGTCGCAGATCTTGTGGCGGCGGCGTCGAGCTTAGTAGAGACGGCGTCGGGTTCTAAGTCCCCGAGCCGTCGCGTGTTAAATCTAAAAATATGTTTTGGGTCATGGTCAAGGGTGACGACGTCGCACCATATAGAGGCGACAGCGCCACCGCTACACAGCTTATAAATGATGTTTTGTTAAAGTTAAATGTTATTAATCAAAGAAGTTATCGAGTACATGTTATATAAGATTTGTAAAGGGTTAAATGTCAAAGTTTGACAAGAATCTAATGAGAAAGAGTAATAGTCAAACGTTCGAGTCAAAGTTTTAAAAATGAGTAATTTCCGGTCAAACCGGGAATCGGGCGTAAAGGACAGATGTTTCTTGTTTTGAAGTAGACAATTTAGAGTTTAGGAAAAAGCTTATTGGTCAATCTAATTCAGTCCATCTAGTTTCGAAACCCCAAAAAAACAGTTGAGAAACCTAAGGATGATAATGTTAAGAGTTCAAGAAGACCTTCAACTCAAAGTCTTGCTAAACATTCGACAATACCTTCAAGAAAAACTTTTCAAAATACTGCTAAACCGTTTTGGGATAATTTTGGTAAAAATAGTTTTCATCATTCACCAAAAAGTCATGTTAGGTTTGGTCATAGAACTAAAGGAATAAATTTTGGGATTACAGGTCAAAAATTATGTTTTGTTTGTTATAGCCCTGATCATTTGATTAAGGACTGTGACTTTCACTCAGAATATTTAAGCAAATTCCCAAAGACTAAAACTGCCAACCAAAAACCAAGGGAGAATAAACCAGTTTGGAATCATTCACATAGGGTTAACCACAACAACTTCTCAAAAGACTATAGGTACCCTCACCGAGAAGACCTTTTCAAAATCACGGTGCCCTCAAACACTTTTCAAGGTACCGATAAGCCAAAGTTTTTCAAGCAAAGACCTTCTCAAAAATCGCTAGGTTTTCACCCAATCAAGGTCTCGCTAGCACTTTTGGAATGGTAGTCCTAGGAGATCCAATTACTATCAATCTAGAAGGCGTTACACCTCAAAAAGAGTATCTAGATCAAAGAAATCTACACAAAAGTTAAAACCAATTGGGTTAAGAAAGAAAGTCTTGATGGGAACAAACAAGACTTTCGAGAAGTAAGAGGAAAACATAGAATTTTGTTGAAAATAACAAAGAGAATTTTGATGAAAAAGAGAGTTTTGTTGAAAAACCAACACAAGTTTTGGAACAACCAAAGATAATTGATCATGTGCTTAAAAACAATGGAGATTACATACTTAAAGAATTTAAGTATGTCACTCCACAAGGGGAACACAAGTCAGTAATGGCTTGGGTTCCTAAAATTAACTAACTCTTTCATCTTTGTGCAGGGCAACCCAGAAGAGGAGCTTAAAGATCATTTAATTGTTGATAGTGGTTGCTCTGGAAGCATGACAAGAGACAAAGAGATTATGTCAGATTTTAGATCTTATGTTGGAGGAAGAGTTGCATTTGGGAATGATCCTAGTGGAGGAAGAATTACTGGCAAATGAACCATCAAGGCAGGAAGCATAGATTTTGAGAATGTTCGTTATGTGAAGGAGCTCAAGTTCAACCTTTTGTCGATCTCTCGGATCCGTGACAAGAAGCACCTGTGTTATTCAACGACACGAATGTCTTATTCTTTCCACGAGTTCAAGCTTGTTGATGATAACTTGGTAATACCGAGAGTACCAAGAACCAATGATGTGATAATCGGATATGAAGAGTCTTAACTCTTCCGAAAGAGCAACATGTTTAGTAGCAAAGGCAACACTTGAAGAAGCACATCTGTGGCATAGAAGACTAGGCCATGTAAATTTCAAGAATATCAACAAGTTGGTTAAAGGAAATTTAGTTAGAGTTAACCTTCTAAAACATACAAGAATGATCACTCATGTTTGGCATGCAAGAAGGGTAAACAACACAAAGCATCATGCAAGAAGATTGAGGAAAGAACTATTAGAGAACCTTTAGAGTTCTTTGCACATAGATCTGTTTGGACTCTCTGTTGCAAGCTTAAACAAGAAGAAGTACTTAGTTGTAACAGATGATTGCGATGAGATTTAGTTGGGTCTTTTCTTGGGATTTAAAGATGAAACCTTTGATGCTATTCATGATCTTATAATAGCCCTTGAAAACCAATTGAGACTCAAAGTAAGAGGTATTAGATGTGATAATGGGGTGAATTCAAGAACAAGTTTATGGATGAATTTTGTGCCAAGAAAGGAATTAAGAGGAGTTTAGCATTGCTAGAACTCCACGTGAATGGTTTTGCGAGAGAAAGAGCAGAACATTGATAGAAGCGGCGAACAATGCTTGCAGTTCTCTATTACCTATTCAATTTTGAAATTTGAAATGTAAGGCACGCTTGTTATGTGTTGAATAGAGTATCGGTCACTAAACCTCGGATGAAGACACCTTATGAGTTTCTTATGGAAACAAACCTAACATACGTTTTATGAAACCTTTTGGATGTCTTCTGACATTTCTCAATACTATTGATGCTTTGGGAAAATTTGATGGCAAGTAAGATGAAGGATACTTATTGGGATATTGTACCAATAGCAAAGGATTTAGAGTGTACAACAAGGTTACCAAAAAGGTTCAAGACTGTCTTCATGTCGAATTTTTAGAAGATCAAGAAAATCAAAAAGGTAATGGACTTGATTGGATGTTTGATCTTGATGTTTTGACTCCTTCTATGAACTATGTTCCTATTAGAGATGAGAATCAAGTTGTTCACAAATAAGAAGATTTACAGTACATTGTTTATGGAGTCAATATTAGACCTGATGATGTTCCTGATGAAGAACCTATATCTATTGAGAAGGAGAAAAGTACTGATGAGCCAAAATTCACTTTTTCTGTTGAAGATCAAGCTATTCAAGATGAACTTAATAGGATGCTTTTTCAAGAAACAATAGCACAATCTTATGAGGATGAACAAAGAAGAGCTTATGAAGAAGCAAAGAAAAGGGTAAGTCTGATTACTCTTACTCACAAGACTTTAGATCACAAGATTGGATCAAAGTATCTTGCACCAATTGTGATGCCGATGATTTGTATGATCCTAACATGCCCGGGTTAGAAGGCACCGATGATGAATTAGATGATGAAGGTATTTTCTCAAATTCAATGAAGGAGCCGATTTCACAAATTTGGATGATGATCTTGAAGTTCCACAGACTTCTACATTAAGAGTTCATAAAGATCATCCTGCTTTGGTCAAATCATTGGACCTTCTACTGGAGTGCTCACAAGAACCAAGGCTAAAGGCTTACAAGCACATAATGCTTTACTTAGCTTTGTGTATAAACAAAACAGGATGAATCATAAGGATCAACAAAGCGTGTTTATTCACTTGTTTTATCTCTCAAGAAGAACCCAAGAATGTAGCTCAAGCATTAACTAAAGAGAGTTGGGTTGAAGACATGCAAGAAGAACTTCTTCAATTCAAACTTCAAGAAGTTTAGGTACTATGTGATCTACGGATGGAAAGAAAGTCATTGGTACAAGATGGGTTTTCGAGTTAAGAGAGATGAAAGAGGAATGTCATCAAGAACAAAGCAAGATTAGTTGCACAAGGATATAGACAAGAAGAAGGAGTGGACTATGATGAAGTGTTTGCTCCTGTAGCAAGGATTGAAGCCATTAGACTATTCCTTGCTTTTGCATCTTATATGGGCTTTCCTGTTTATCAAATGGATGTCAAGAGTGCCTTTCTTTATGGCAAGATTACAGAGGAGGTCTATGTCAAACAACCTCCTGGTTTTGAGGATCCTGCACATCCAAACAAAGTCTACAAAGTTGTTAAGGCTATGTATGGTCTTCATCAAGCACCTAGAGCTTGGTATGAAAAACTCTCCACTTTCTTATTGCAACATGGTTACAAGAGAGGAGCAATTGATAAGACTTTGTTTATCAAGAGAGACAAGAAAGATATCATGCTTGTTCAAGTCTATGTAGATTATATTATCTTTGGAGCTACAAAATAGTCTATGGTGAAAGAATTTGAGCAGCTCATGCAACAAGAATTTCAAATGAGTTCCATGGGTGAATTAACTTTCTTTTGGGGCTTCAAGTTAAACAATCAAAGGTGGAATCTTCATTAGTCAAGATAAGTATGTCAACGACATTCTTAAGAAGTTTAACTGATGCTATGAAACCGTCACCACACCCATTAAAGCTATCAACTCATTGGGAAAGGATGAAGATGGACAAGTTGTGGATGTCAAGCTTTACGGATCAATGATTGGCTATCTTATGTACTTAAGCGCATCTAGACACGATATCATGTTTCACGTACATTTATGTGCAAGATATCGAGTCTCACCCAAGGTTTCTCATATGAATGCGATCAAGAGAATTTTTAGTTATTTGAAACAACAACCTAAGTTAGGGTTGTGGTATCCAAAGGATTCACCTTTTCACTTGGAAGCTTTTCGGATAGTGATTATGCGGTGATAATTATGATGAAGATCAACAAGCTGGAGGATGCGGTATCTTGGAAGAAGATTAGTTTCATGGCAATGTAAGAAACAAACTATTGCGAGAACATCATCCACTAAAGCGAATATGTTGCTACCGCAAGTTGTTGTGGACAAGTACGGTGGATGCGTAATCAACTCTTGGATTATGGATTCAATTTTAAGAATACTCCTATCAACATTGATAATGAGAGTACAACTGCATTGTGAAGAATCGTTTATCATTCCAAGACCAAGCATATTGATTAGGCATCACTTTATTCGAGATTGTTATGAGCATAGGCTCATTAATGTTGTCAAGGTCCACGAGATGATAATGTAGCCGATCTACTCACAAAGGATTTGATGTTTCAAGATTCAATCATTTAGTGGTGAGTATTGGTATGATTAACTATTAAGCTACAATTAAGGGAGGACTTATTAGTTAGTTAGATAGTCCTATGCATTGTTTGAGGGAGGCAATACAATGCTTTTGATGTTTTGCCATGTGAAGAAGAGGATGGAAAAGTATCGCTTATTGTTTATCCGAAAGCACCGCTTTGGAAAGCATCGCACACGGAAAGCATCGCTAGTCTTATCAACGTACTATTCCAACGGCCAAAAGATGGGGTAAAATTCAAACAACGGTAACTTTATTAATTGGGCTGTGATTTTTTCAAATCTTACCTATAAATAACTACCCTCCGATTTTCCCTCTCACTTTATACTTATCCATCCATATCTCTCTTCTCTCATTAACAATTCACTATTTATCGCATCATTCTCTCTTATAACAACATTCAATGGTGAATCGTAACATAGTTAGTAAGCATAACATGGTGGCTACCTTAGATAAAACACCATCCAACGTCGCTTTTCATGACATAATTGATTTCCTCACTGGATCATCAATTAATTATGGTCTTTGGTTGAACCTGACATCATTGAGCCCTTGATTCAACAATTTTGGGAAACTGCTAGATCTCATATGGAAGATGATGAATCCTACATTCAGGCTAAGGTTGCTGGGAAGATAGTTAGAGTTAGTGAAGCTTCGATTAGGGAAGATTTATTGTTCGATGATGAAGAAGGGGCCATTCATTTTGACAAACAAGTTCTTTGGGACACATTAAGGGATATTGGTTATGAAGGGTCTCTCACTGAAACAACTTTTAAGAAACCCTTATTCAGTCCACCATGGAAGTACCTTGTTCATGTATTGCTGCATTGCTTAAGTCCCAAGAGTACTTCATGGGAACAATTTGGATCCAATATCGCATCTGCTTTAGTGGGATTAGCTACCAATCACATATTTAACTTTTCGGAATGATTTTAGAGGTATGCTATCTCACATCTCCAATGGTTCACCATTCCTCATGTACCAAAGATTTGTTCAAGTCTTCTTGAACAAACGACAAGGATGTACCAAAACCTTCCACTTGCTACCGGTGTAGTACTTCCACCAAAGGTGTTCACCTTCATGGCTAGAAAGAGTGACAAATTCTCTGGGAGGGCTACACCATTAACAGCTCACATGATGGAGATAGTGCAAGCAGTTAGAGATGAAGCTGCTGAAAGTGAAGATCATGCGCCTTCTGTTTCTAGGGAAGGTACTGCTTCTCAACATATTGCTTCACCACAAGGTACTGCATCTCAACAAGATATTGCTCATGGTGATTCAGAACCAGAGGTAAACCCACCATCCTCTCCCAATGATTATACTTACACAAATGGGTCTCAAACATCTGGAGGAGATGAGGGAGATATGGCTTCTGAGGGTCAAGTTCTGGATAACTATGCGTTGACAAGGGAGCTTTTGAGATTAAAGAAAGATTATGAAGCTCAAGCTGCCCAACTGATGAAGTTAAACAACAAGTTTCAAAGATTGAAGAACTTTGTATGGCCCTTAGTTCAACATCACAGATTGTGGGTTAAATATCAGAAGAAGAAAGGAAAGAAGTTTAAGAAGACTTCAAAGGGCAAGCAGGTTCACAAGCAGTCTTCATTCCAATTGGGGAGGATATTAGAGCAAGAAAATTTGAATGAAGATGCTGAACATTGTGAAGAACCAGATGCTGAAACTTATAAAGATGATGAACTTCAAAGTACTAAGCCTCAAGTGCGATGCTCGAGTTAATATTCAATCTTGAGCCCATCGAGCCTCAAGTCTTGGCGCATAAAATCTTGGTGTACAAAGTAATGATGTTCAAGATACTGGTAATCGGTGCTGCTCTTCAAGGAACTTATAGACAAGAGCTCATTACACCAAGGACTCTAAACTTTGAAGAAGAAGCTGGTCCTTCAACAGTCCTTCATGAAGAGGAAGCTGGCACACCTAAAGTACAACATACTGCTAGTGATGATGAGACTGTTGCTCAGATAATGCTTAATATATCAAGACCAAGAGGTATTAGTATTCCAGGTACTGAACAACCACAACCTCAAGTCTTGCAATCATCTTCTCAACCTGCTTTAGATCCTAAAGACAAAGGAAAAGGTAAAATGGTAAAAACAAAGAAAAAGAAGAAGCTTACTTTGGCAGAATTAAGAGCTATTGAAGTGGCTAAGAATGAAGAAGCTGCTAGGAAGCTACAAGCTGAATTAAATGCTGAAGTTGCTATACCAGAAAAGCCAGCTGTTATACCACAAAGACCACCTAGTATTGCTAAAGAAAGGAATGCTATGATGGCCTATATGAAGGGTAGAGGATATACAGGTCTGCATAAGTTGAAGTATATAGAGATGAAAGACTTGTATGATGCTGTAGAGAAGCTTATCAAAAGGAAGTTGAAGGTATTATTCCTTTTGATGATGAAAAGAAGAATGAGGATGCAAGTAAAAGAAGATTAAAGAGAAAAAGAACAACTGGTGATGAACAGCCATCAAAGAAGATAGAATTGAGAATGACACGGTTGATGAGTGAGGAATTACTTAAGAGTTGTAGATTTTGAGCATCCTAAGTCCAAAGATGTTGCGAGAAAGAAGTCTAAGATGTCTACATTTGAAGTTGTAGAATCAAAGGAAGGAGACTATCGATGTTCCATATAGAAGATGAAAGCTTTAGAGTATTTAATTTCTTTGTGGGATATCCGCACATAATAGATAGGAAGATCTGTTTCACCTATATCAACTAGTGCAAGAGTATTTTGAGCATATTCCATCAACCGGAGTTGGCTTAGTCTTGATGGGAGATCTGATAACTATCTAGGAGACAGAAGAAACAAGCATTGATGCAATATGGAATAACCAAGAAGTTTGGGAGATTACCAGCTGGAAATTCTTTGAAGAATCAGGAGTGTATGTTCTGGAGTTAGAAGATGGGACCATGATTCATATGTTAGCAGAAAGAAGATATCCACTTACAACAGATCTTATGAGAAGAATGCTAGATCATGGTATGGAAGTTGAAGAGGAGAATGAAACAGCCCTAATGGTCATCGAATTGTTTATCAAATGGACAACTATGGCTGATGATGATGCATAAATACTGGTATGGTTCTTAATTGTATAAATTTTGAAAAATCGATTACTTTATTCAAAGTCTTGTTGGACAAACAAGACTTTATCCAAAATCTTGCTTAAAGACAAAACCAATAAAAGCCTTTTAATAGAAAATAAGCAAACTTTTGTTAAGTGCAAAATATTTTGAAACAAAAGTTATCAAGAACAAATGGTTTTGAGATGGTTTTAATTGATAAAAGTGCTTTGCACTAACACAACAAAAGGTTATCAGTCCACCATGTCTAACAAAAGGACTGGCTAATCCATGAGCAAATGGCTCTAGTAAAGATATCTCAAATCCGTTGTGGTTGACAACTTGCCAATAAGTTGTATGGTAATCAACTCACCATATCTGTAATAGTAAAGAGTTGGCTAGCCCACAAGAAAAATGGCTTGTGATAAAGGCTGTGGAAAAACCATTTATATGGTAATTAGTTCACCATGGTTGCAAGAACTAACTAGTCCAAAAGGGTACGGCTTTTGGTAAAGACTTAACAAATCCGTTGATAGTTGATGATTTGCTAAAAATCATATGGTTATCAATGTACCATGGTTTTACACACCTAAACATTGGCTACTCGAGTTAATGGCTTTGGTAAAGAGACATCAAAATCCATTAAATTTTCAATGATTCACCTCTCATGGAGTTTACACCTAGAAGTGATGAGAATAGTCAAACTTTATGATCCGATGTACAATTTGTCATATGTTCTTGAGTAGTGAAAAGATGAAGGTTCGATAATTCTTTGAAAAGGATTGCTTATAAAACTACTTTGATGATGATAATACAAGCACGAGAGTACAAGACAAATCGAAGATAAATATATAATCTTTCCTTGAAGACAAAGATGTTAAAGATACAAATATAAAGGAACTTGAAATCAAGCAAGTAGAATTCAAGTTAGGGAGGATTGTTGGGATATAAAAGATAAAGCAATCAAGAAAGTCAGCATCGCTTAATGAAAGTCAAAGTACTACTCAACATCAAAATCGCAAAGCTAAAGAAGCGCTATATCGTTTATGGAAAGCTTTGTAATTCTAGAATATTCTTAGTTTAGTTTAGTATTACTTTTCGTACAAGGGTTGTAATTGTAAACCGACTAGGGTATTCCTTATGTCTATAAAAGGACCCCTAGATTGGCATTAGAGGTACGAATGCATACGCAAAATTAGAGAATATTAGAGTTTACCAAGTTCGATATTAGAGTTATTAGGGTTGTTAGTGAATCTGTGTATCTAGCAGGTTCAAAGTATTAATAAAATCGTTGAAGTTTTCTTCTTAGCTTTATTGAAGTAGTTTCCGCATACTTAGTAAAGTAATATCAGTGTTTCATTGTTAGTAACTTAGGATTTATCCGAGGTTGCTAAGCCCTTACAAGCTACATAGTTAGTTTGGTCAGAGTATATCGATCCAACACTCTTTTCAAAATGTTTTCTAAAATGATACCTCTTCCCGTATTACTTTCACAAAAGCCATTTCTCACGTCTAGGACAAATCGCTTTTTCATTATTAATACAAAGTAAAACCCGCTTTCATTGCATCTCATGTCTTTTGAATGCTAAAGAGGACACATAACTAATATGTGTTTTCGGTACATTCATTTAAGCAACAATGAATTAGGAGCACTCGGGTTATCTCACATAATAGTGTGCTTTTTCACTTCTAGTTTATTTTTCTTTTCTTTTTAGGAGTCGAGATAACCGCAACTCCAAATGGTTTGCATATAGGCACACACTAGGCACAAATGTTTCCAAAAGGAAAATTTTGAGATGCCTGAATCACTAGTACCACGGATCCCAGCCTTTATGCTGGACGGATCCCTCAAGGGAAGGATCCGTGAGACAGAAGCTAGTTTTATCTTCTATTTTTCTCACTTTTGATGAAAACTTCAATATTTTTCATCATTTATTTTTATTTTTATTTCTTTTGGAGTATGTTCTTTAATGCTTGTGTTCTCATGATCACATGCCTTAAATGCATATCTAATCAGTAGATTTTAATCCACATTTTGGGTCAAGCATTCATTACAATGCATTATTTTTCTATAAATAGGATTCCCAAAATGCTTGCATATTCATCTCAAACAAACACCACCATGTCATCCAAAAGATCTTCCAACTTAGATGAATCACCCAGTGCAAACAATCCCTTTCAAGAAATCCAAAATTTTGTCCTCCGACCTTCCAAAATACCACAATCAAAATCTAGGAAATCCAGACGGATTAGCATCCGCCTTGTCTGTTTAGCAAAACCATCATCGAATGGTTCATCACCAACCACTATTTCACCACAAGATGCTTCCATTATAGCACCTCCTTCATCACCAACAAGTACACCAACTTCATCACCCATCAACTCACCACCTAAGGTCACTCTTTTGGAACTCCTTAAGACTCCAACAAGATCTCAACAACCAAAACAAAAAGAAATAGTCTTTTTAACACCTCCCACTTCTCCAACCACAATTTTCAAAGACCTTGAAACCTCACCACCCTTAGCTCCCATTTTGTTATAAGAACATCTAGTTTCTTTTCCACCACCACTTCCAACCATTCCGGACTTTGATCCGTATTTTTCAACTTTCCACCACAACTTCCGCAACTCACAAATCAAAGTCACCTGGAAAACTTCCGCACTCATTACCCACATCACTTACATTGTGAACATTGTCAATCCACTAGGGATATTGCATTAGAGATTAGGGATGAAATGCGAGTCATACTCAACCTCATTCTTGATCGCATCAACATCATTACTCATCAAAACCTCCATTCATAACCTTATGCAAGCATGGAAGGAATCATTATTACTATTTTTATTTTTAGTATTTTTCTTTTGAGTGATTTTTAAGAACAAGTCTTGTTCTTACTTTTACATGTTTGTATGTTGTATAAATACCACTACATTTTGTTGTTTTATTACAAGGCCTTGTTTACATACCTTGGTTTCCAATCTTGATTCTCATCAATCACAAGATTATTTTTGCATGTTACTACTAACCCTTTCTTTGTAGGATTTTTTTTTTTATTTTTCTCACTTGACGCCCCAATCTAGGGGGAGCTACCGTCAAGGGGGAGTAAGCGATACGTGGACTATTTTTCCACATTTTGTTTCTTCGTTGGGTTAACCTTTTGTTTCGACAAAAATTGGGAGAAGAAGTAAAACTTAGGCTTTCAAAACATACATCTAATCTTAAGTTTTACTCATCATAACACTATGTTTTGTCATCAACAAAAAGGGGGAGATTGTTAACACAAATAAACCGTAAAAACATTTATTAATATTAAGCGATCTCTTTGTGTTTTGTTGATAACAAATATAATGTTATCATAAGTAAAATTATAAGGATACATGTTATTTTTGTAAAGCATTTACATATAGTCATTTAATACAAATTGTTGTAATAAATCATTTGGTGTAATAGTTTATTAGGATGGGTAAAAATCACAACCCATGGAGCATATCCATAACCCATGGTATTGACCCATATCCATTTGACTAGATGCATTGCATCTATTAGATACATTGTATCTAATGAAATACCCATGGACCAACCCATAACCCATGACCCATGACCCATAACCAAAAACTCATGGGAAAAGAGGCGTCCGGATGCTCGGCTTTACACTAGACGGATCCCAAGGAGGGATCCAGTGGAGCGAGGCAAGATTTTGCCTATAAATGAGAGCCATTTCTTCATTTCTCTTCACCCTCTTCTTACTAACTCTCTCATATACTCTTACTCTTCTAACAAAAGATCACTTGATCTAGAGAGTTGTTCTTCTTCTATTGTGATTCTCATATAGGTCCTTCTAAGGCGAGATCACGAGCTTACTACAAGTCATCCAAGCAAGGGTCCTTGATTGATTTGTTCCTCCACAAGATTTCTGTAGCTAAAATCTTGTATTTGTTATTTCACATATTTGTTGTGTAATAGTCGTGTTGGTTTGGTCCTTCGTGTTACGGACTCGGTATTTAGCTTTGTACCGGAAAAAGGTGTAAGCAACGTTGTGAAGGCTTCTCCGCCAAGTTGAAGGAGTTTTTTGACATAGTGCTTGAACTCTCGAGTAGGTGACTCGGGGAGTCGAGTAGGGCAAGGAAGGTGTCCTTGTAGCCGAACCACTATAAATCGGTTGTGTCATTTCTATCCCTTACTTAACTTTATTTACCTGCATTACTATTAGATCTATATTTTCTCTTCATCCATACGATTTCACATAATATCAAATCTAAAGTTTTTTGAAACTAACTTAAAATCGGCAAAACTATTCAACCCCCCTTCTAGTTTTCCACAAATTAGTTGATTGATTGCGTCTCTGGGTTTGTATGATTGTTCTTGGCTGCGAGTTAGGATATATTCCCAATGAGTTCAAAAGTGTTAAGCAAGCCTTATTGACTATTTCAGTCCCATTGTCTAACCTTAAAAACTTAGGCTTAGCATTATAATGGTTGCCAATGTAAGTAAAGAAACAAGACAAAGTATCAGGAATTTGATCCTTTGTGTGAATTAAGTAAGTCCAAGTGCATCTGGTATTATCATCTACTATAGTGAGCAATAGTGTGCACCATTAAGAGCAGAGGTTTTGTAAGGACCCCAAAGATCAACATAAATCAATTGAAATGGACATTAGATCTAGTATCACTTACAGGGAAAAGCAATCTGTGACGTTTTGCAAGCATACACGTATCACAAAAGAAATGAGAAACATTCACATTTTTTCATTCATTAACATGAATCAATTTTGATACAGAAGAATGCCCAAGTCTAGAATGAAACAAATCAACTGTTACATTGCTAGATTTGTCCTGAACAACTTTATTAACAAATGAAGACAGAACAGGGAAAGAAGAATCTCATGAGGTTTGTGAGGAAGGTTTGAAAATGTAGAGATTGTTATACCCTTGTTCAGCAGCTAGAACTTGTCTAGTTGAAGGGTCTTGTAACACAAACCAAGTAGGAAAGAAGATGGCTATGAGAAGTTGATCATTGAGTAATTTTCCTACTGACAGTAGATTGACTTTAAAATCAGGGATATAGAAAACATCATTCAGGGTAAGACGATCACTTATCCTTATTTTGCCCACTTTTGTAACCCATTTACAAGTGCCATCGGGTAAATTAATCCTAATAGGCTTCTTAAGGATTCTAATGGACTAAAACAAGTGATAAGTGTGGTGACATGTGGTCAGAAGCACAATATCAGTTACCCAATCAACCTCAATATCAAGATGTACATTATCAACCAACAGTTTTATAGAAGCATGAAATGAAAGATTCGTCTGCATATCTTTGCCATGAATGAAAATACCTGCATGAGGCTTGGAAGTACTAGCCTCATTACTGCTGCAATCAATTCCTTTTCCTTTAAACATCTTCATCATCTCTTGGCATACTGCATTCACCAATTTTTGGTCCAAATCCATCTTTTCACCTACATCTTCATTCTCATACTCTGAAAAGGTGTATCCCTATGCATAAATTGATCATAGTCAATACTCAATTGAGCCACCATTTTACCTTTCTTGCCTTTTTTCCTTTGTACCAATCAAGATAACCAATCCTCTCAAAGCATTGCTCAAACAGATGTCCTTCTTGATTACAAAAACCACAAACTTTCTTTTCACCTCTGTTTTAATTTCTATTTTCATTCCTATTCACATTTCCTTCCCTTCTAGAACTTGATCCTTGACCATTCTTGTTATTAAAATTTGCCAAAAATGCAGTGGGATTATTTACTTGATGAGTAACTTGTCTTTGTTTCTCCACTTTTTGAACAATCTAATAGACCTTATTGACGTTTGGTAAGGGATCCATTGACAGAATTTGGTTCCTAACAAACTCAAACTCATCATTTAGTTTCATAAAAAACTACATTAGTTTAGACCTACTATCAATCTCAAGAAACTTATGAATGATTCGACATGTACAATCTATTATTTTACCACAAAAACAAACAAGTAAACCATTAAGGCTATGCAACTCATCCTAAAATCTCTTCAACTTGTTAAAATAAGTCACATGATGATTACCTTGTGATACCTTGCTTAATTCCCTTTCAAGCTGGTAAATGAGAGGCCCATTACTCTGTCCATACCTTTCTTCCAATTCTTTCCAAAGATCATAGGCAAATTGTGCATAGAGAAATAATTCAGACAACTCAGCTATCATCGAGTTCAAGATCCAACAGGTTACCATATAATCACACCTAATCCACCTCTGATAATTGTTATCAATTACAGATGGTTTTGGTGATGATCCATCTATACCAAGCAGAGTTGATAAATATCAAACAGGCCCAAACCTGTATAGCAAACAGGCTCTAATTTTACTAGTGTCCATAAGGTAAAGTAATACTGATGTCCAACCCCCAACCCAAGACAACATTGTTGTCCACCCCCAACCAAACGCGTCCCCTTACTACGTAGACCACCAAAGGACGAGTCCACCCTCTAGACACCCAATTCATTTGGTTCGCCAGTGGACCGAATGAAATGAAGAGTTTTGTGTGTATTTTTAGTTGTTGAATCTAGTCCCTTTACTATGAGGGTGTGTTTGGTAGCGGAAATTGAGGCAAGAGAATTGGAAATGGTTCCATTTCTCTTGTTTGGTACACAGAGAATTGAAAAAGCGGAGAATTTGGAAGAGAAATGAAGAGAAATGGAGAGACTTGGGTAGTGTAATTTGGCTAGCTCCATTTCTCTTATTTTGGTGGAGAAATTGGAGAAATGGATTATTATTATTATTATTATTATTATTATTTTTTTTTTACAACTATAATTTTGTTAAATAATGGATTTTGTTTAAAAAAAAATATATATGTAAACAAATTATTTTTTAAAAATAATTTTTAAAAAATAATTTTTTTAAATAAATACATTTTTAAAAACATTTTTTAAAAACAAGTTTTTTTAAATAAAACATTTTTAAAAATATTTTTTTAAATAATTTTTTAAAGAAAGTACATAAATTTTAAAAATAAATTTAAAAAAGATATATTTTTTTTAAATAATTTTTAAAATATTTTTAAAAATTGTTATTTAGAAAAATAAAAATATTTTTAAAAAATAAGTTTTTTTTTAAAATAAATACATTTTAAAAATATATTTTTTAAAACAAGTTTTTATAAGTAAATACATTTTAAAAAATAAGTTTTTTAATAATTTTTTAAAGAAAGTACATAAATTTTAAAAATAAATTAAAAAAAAAAAGATATATTTTTTTAAAATAATTTTTTAAATATTTTTAAGAATTTTATTTAGACAAAATATTATTTAAATAAAAATTTTCATTTAAATTCATCTCATTGTTACTAAACATTAAAATTGAACAAAATTCTCTCGATTTCTATTCTCCGAGATTCTATTCTATCTTCGTTTCTTTTTCTCGAATTTTTTCTACCAAACGCACCTCGAGTGTTTGCTCTAGGTTTAGTTTGGGTGGTGTCAAGAGAGAAAGGCGATGAAGACTCGTGTGACGGTGTTAAAGCGATTTTTTTTTTTTTTACTTTTGGTCTACAAGACTTTAATACTAGTTGATAAATATCTTATTACTAAAAGAAATTTTTATTTTATAATGCCATTCCATTTTAATACTAGCTGTCTTCACTTCACCTTTATTTTGTCCACTTTAATAAACCATCAATATTCCAAACCTTCACCCACAATCCTCCATCACTACCCACACCCCCATTTCTAGACACGTAAAAAAACTCTCATCAACACCTTTACTCTTCACAAACTAAACCATCGAAAAAATGTCAATGCACGCAAAAACAGATTCAGAAGTAACAAGCCAAACAGCCTCATCACCAACCAGATCCCCACCTCGCCGCCCAGTCTACTACGTCCAAAGCCCATCTCACGATGGCGAAAAAAACACTAACTCATTCCACTCAACACCTGTCCTAAGCCCAAATGGGTCACCGGGTCGACACTCACGTAACTCATCTTCCACTCGGTTCTCCGGGTCACTACGACCCGGGTCAAGAAAAGGTACCCAACATAGTCAACAAGTTAGAAAAGGTGATAAAGGGTTTGATGCTATTGAGGAAGAAGGATTGGTTGATTATGAGAATAAAAGAGGGATTCCTAGACGGTGTTATTTTTTGGCTTTCGTTGTTGGCTTTTTTGTTTTGTTTTCTTTTTTTTCGTTTGTGTTGTGGGCTGCTGCCAAGCCTCAGAAACCTCTTGTTACAATGAGGGTTAGTTTGCCTTTTTCTTACAGTATTATTTTTTATAGATATTATGGGGTGTTTGTTTAATCTAGCCTTACGAACAACTTATTTGATTTCGGCTTATATTTAATTAGCTCAAATTATATTCAATAAAGTCTCGGAATAAGCAGAATTTGAGCTTATTGAATATAGCTGAAATCAACAAACACCTATTTTGTTAGTTTTACTTTTTTGAATGGATCTTTGTCACTAAAACAATAACAATTCCCAATCCTGGGAGAGCAGGGTTAGGTAGGATCTGGTTACTAATTGTGTTTATTTTTTTATTTTATTTATTTGTAGAGTATATCGTTTGATCAATTTGTGGTGAATGCTGGAGCGGATGCATCTGGGGTTGCTACTGAAATGGTGACTTTGAATGCTACAATTAAGTTTAATTTTAAGAATAAGGGTACGTTTTTTGGGGTTCATGTGTCGTCTACGCCTATGGATCTTGCGTATACTCAGCTCACCCTTGCTTCTGGAACTGTAAGTTGCAATTTTTTTTATACCTAATTTGTTACTATTTGATCTTAATTGTAGTTGGATATGACTTTTATATTGGTGTTGCAAATTATATACCAATTTCACATGGTATTACTAATTTGATCAAAACACAAATGGGTATTCACAAAATATGATCTTTAGTATCATCGGGGTATTTAACTAGTTTCATCTCAGTTCCGCATGGGTATCACTAATTTGATCTCAATTTCATTTAGGTGTTACACATTTTTTTATGGGTGTCACAATGTTAATCTCAATTTCACATGGAGATTACTAACTTGATCTAAACGAAAATGGGTATCACTACTGTTATCTTAAATCTAAATGAGTATCAGTAATTTGATCAAAGGAAAAAATGGGTACTAGTCTATCAATAATTTAGGATATTGTGTGGCGATAAGCTCAAGCCACAGGAAATTTTATCATCCAAAAGGTCGGAAAGCAGTTACCAAAATTTAAAAAGTTAACATATTACACGATATCATATAGGTATCATACGGATTTACATGGCTAATTTGATTTCAGTTTTATATGGGTACTCCTAATTTGATCTAGATTCATATGGGTGTGGTTAATTTGATGTCATCTCCGTATGCATGTATGTTAACTGATCTTAACTCAAATGTATCTTTTGCAGATTAAGAAATTTTACCAATCAAGAAAAGGTCACAGACTAGTAAGCGTCAATCTACAAGGCCGTGGCGTACCATTGTATGGAGGCGGTGTGAATTGGGCTAGCCAAAACGGGAAACTAACCGCGCCAGTGCCACTAAACCTCAATTTCACGGTTAAAGCCAAGGCATATGTGCTTGGTAAATTGGTTAAACCAAAGTTCCATAGAAAGGTTTCTTGTGCCATTGTTTACAAACCAGCATTGGTCAATAAACCAATTTCACTCAAGAATTCTTGCACCGTTGAGTAAACCAACAACTATGGAACTGTGACAGCCTTTTATTATTTTTTGTGTGTATATTACAATATATTTTTGGTTTAATTGTTTAAAGACTAAAAAAAGTGAAGTAGGGTAAAGTGGGTTCGGGCAGATCTGAAGATAACGTGTTTTTGTTGACCCGGTGTAGCCAATGACCTGGAAGGCTGTGGAACCAAGTTGGGTGTCGGTGGTAATTGGAAAATGGAAACATTAGCTGATTTGTAATTGTTTTATTTATTATTTTATTAGAGTCGCTTTATTTTACTTACTTAAAAAGCGCTGCATACCAGGGGACAGATCTACACCGTTGGATCAAAAAGACAATATTTAATAATAAAAAACACGGAGGGACTTAATATGTAAATTAGGTCATTCTTCATCCACCCATCTCTTTTCTCTCACATTTCATTATCAAAACCCGCACACACACAAACACACACCTAACTCACTTTCTCTCTAACAAACTTTAAAATCAACAAAAAACATCAAAATCAAACTGTTTTCAACCGTAAAATCAAATAAAACAAATAGAAATGGAAGAGCGTGGCAAGCAAAACCGGATCTCGTGAAAAAAGCAGTTCACAATGAATAGATTCAAACCGAGGATGATGGTATGGCGCTTCTAATTAATTATTTTGCTATTATTTTAATATTTGTTGTGATTTTATTTTTATTTATGGATTTTATCTGTGTTTTTGTTGCTATTTAGGAAGATTTTTTGTTTGTTGTTGATTTTAGTTGTTTATTGATATATTACTCTGTTAATGTGATGATTTTGTTCTTATTTACGGGTTTTATTTGTATTTTGAAAATATCTATAAGATTTTGTGATATTATGAGATATTAGAGGTTAGGTTTAATTGAAAACTAAAGATGTTATGATCTTACATTAGATTTGTGGTGGATTTTTCTATTTAATGGATACATTGTGCGTGTTTCGATGGGTTTTACAATGGATTTGAAAATAACTATGGTTGAATCAAGAACTAAAGAAGTTTATGGTTAAGAAAGACAACATCTTCATAAACAAACCGAAAAAGCTCAAACACCGTGATATCACGGGGTGATATCATGCGTGATATCTCGAGTGATATCGCGGTGATATCACTGTGGTATCACATGTACCTCCATCACCACCACCGATTCAACAAAAAGAAGAAGACGACACATCTGTGATATCACCTGTGATATGAAAGGTTTCTCCAAAAAGTTGAACAATATGAGAATAGGATACTTGCAAAGATCCTTCTTCATGAAAATGAATGACCAAATAAGCTGATAATAGAGTACACGAATAGGTTTGCAGCAAGAAACCCATATGAGAATGCTATTATCACTTGTGATATTTCAAAAAATAGTTAATGTTTGTTTAGTTATTGTGATATCCATTTAATGTGTGTTTTATCACTTTATTTTACAGTTCTAATAGTGTGAAAGCCAATGATGTGGCTTTATATGTGTTTGCTGTTATGTTTGAATTTATGTTTTAACAACTGGTACTGAAATCTTTTTGTTGGTAATATAAGATGCTAATGATAATATTCTATGTTCTCTACATAAAGGTGTTAATGTGTTATGAACTGGAATATCTAACTAAAAATGTGAATTATCATATAAAATGTTAATGATCATGGTTTTGGTTCTATATATATATGTCTTATCAATTGTGATACTCAATTAAGAATGTGAAATATTACATTCATACCAAATGTGATAATGAATTTAGTATTTTACCAAGTGTGAAAGAAATAATAACCATCACTTGTCATATTTTAACGTCGGCTCAGCCTTCGGCTTCGATGTTGCCTGGAACTTAAAAACACTTTTATTTGCTTTTATAGTGTAGTATCACAAGTAATATAACGGGTGATAAAGTAATAAAGTTTAACTCTGGTATTAAAAATATGAGTAATATCACAAGTGATAAATCAATAAAATTACCAAAAAAGTAGACATTATTTATGTGATTTGAATATTTTCTTCATGTAAGTGTATTGTCACTTGTGATATTCAAGCTACAAAATAAAATAAAGCATAATATCACAAATGATAAATCAATGAGTAAGTTGGCGGTAGCGCGTTGCGGCGGAGCCAGTTTGGTTATGGCATTCATTCTCGATTACTTTAGGCATTCGATTAGTTATGTCATGTTCCGATCAAATGTTATTCTTGTTGTATCCAATTTGAACAAACAAAGACATAACGTAATACTACCAATTCACTCTACAAATTGCATCTTATTGTAATAATATAATACCCATAAGAGCTTAATTGTGTTAAAACTTGATACATATACCATGTACATATATTAAAAAAACATATAGGCATGTTGCACAAATGGATACGGTTATTGAGTGTATATGTGTCATATAACAAGTGATATCACCGGTGATACCCTATGTGAAGAAGCTCAAACACTTGATATCACCAGTGATATCACCTGTGATATCAACTGTGATATCACCGGTGATGATATCACTGGTGATAGCACCTGTCATATCACATGTAATAAAACATGATTTGAATCATCTTTCATATCAGGAACATTGAAGGTCTCAAACATGATTTGATTCATCTTCTCTCTAATTAAGAGGTGCCTCGGTAAGAAGAATGGGATACTCATCAAGAGCAACACAAAGTTCGTTGTAGAAAAAGTGATGCCAGATCTTTTCCATATCATACCAGTTGCTGACAATACAATGCTCAATGGGATACTTAAAAGCAAGGATACCTCTCTTTGATTATGGTTCATCACCAACGTTGGCATCCTTTTGTCCCATACCAACCATAACACCAGTATGTCTTGGTCTACCAACAATACTTGGAAAGACCGCCCTTGGAGCATCATCACCAGCAAACCCAGCCTACAGATTCATAAAACAAACTCATATCAAATGAAAGACCGTTAAAGGAAAAAAATGATTCAATTACTAACTAACAAGTACATAATGATACCCACATTCACCATTCTAGTACCATTGTCGCAAACAAGGAACTGAATATCTTCAGTATCGACCATTTTTTATAGACTAAATAAGACTAAAATCACTACATCATTAGCAAAATACCGATTTTAACATTCACGCTCCATACATGTACTACAACTACTAAACCAAACAGAACAACAAATAATAAATATATGCAATTACACAAACAAAGGATCTATTCAAGTAACTTTCAGCTTAAACATACCAATGAAAAAAGTATAACATTTATGATTGCAAACAAAACGCATAATATAAATACTTTTAGCTTAAACATACCGGTCATACGTGTGAAGATAACTACCAAACTAAACAAAACAACTAATAATAATAAACTATTAGCAACGAACAATGATCTATAAAAGTAAGCTTAATGAAGGCGATCAAACAAGTACCATATTCCACCACCAAGTTCGAGAAGCAGAAGTGCAACAGATAGGATCGGTTGGAGACCAACAAGTCCTTGGCGTTTCAACCTTGATTGATTTCTAGTCAATAAGGCGAAGGTCTCGATCTTACAAACCGAAATGAGATTTTTATCAAATACTTTTCACTCACACATTTCATCAAACACTTGGTGTGCGCATCAATTCAACCATCAATATGGCGGTACACATGAATAACGTAAAGATCAAAATTGTCATCAATAGACCTCTAGCCTAGAGATTATTCATAAATATCAAATTGTCTCGAAGTTATGATAAGTTCATCATGATTTGTATTCCCATTTGAGAAGAAGAGAAGAGTAATAAGGATGACATGGTGATGGATGAGATGAGATGGAGATGATGAACAATTGATGATGATGATGATCGTGAAATGGCGATTTTAGAGGACCATTGGGAGGAAAACACACACTAAGTGTGTGAATTTAATAAGCGATTCGGGAAAAAAGACATTATATAGTTGGAAGAAAATAGGATAAACCAATTAAATCTTAGATTAATCCTCACCATTAGATCAAACTAGATGGATGGTGGGGATTTGTCCCTCAGTAAGCATCAAAATAAAGGTAAGCAAATGAAAATTCCTCTATTTTATTATTTTTTCTAGTTATTTAAAGAAAGTATAATGGATTTAAATTTAGAGTACCATTTTGTTATGATTCTTGCATCATTTTGTTGGGCTGGCACAATGGATCACGGACCCGACTATACGGAACTAATAAACGGTCGGACCAAAATGAATTGCATATATTTCGGTTCGGGCTTTAGTCTACTTTTTTCTTCATATTCGGTCATCAGTTCGGTCTTACACAAACTGGCCAATATGCTTTCTTAGACCGGAACCTGCCCAACCAAATCGTAATGAACACACTCATACGAAACAAGATTTGTTGGTCTGGTCTGGTTTTTGGACTGTGACCACCCTGCTTGGGTGGTTGGATCATTTAGTTGCTTTTATAGAAACATTTATGGTCTATTATAATTTTTTTTGCTACTTATACTTGATGTCAAGAGCATATAAAGCAAAATATATAATAAAAGACAGCTTGTCGCATTTCTATTTATTCGACGAACAAATACATATTCTCACAGTTCTGTTTCTTTTATTTCACGTGATAATCTATATTATTCATGCTGTGGTCACTGGTGTGATCCGGCTAGCAACTTAAACGTTCAAAGTTATTAAAACAAAGTTGTTACTGTATTTGTGTACATGAAAATCTTAAGAAATCTTGGGAAGTACAAGTTGAAAACAAAATGATTTGCCTACATGAAGTTTTGAATGTCAATTAACTGGTTGGCGATGGCCACCATAAGCCTTCACTAAGCACTTTGCGCGCCAACAACATCTATGCCTCCTTCGCTTTCACCACACAGGGCTTCTCTCCTGCGATAGGAACAGTCCTTTCCCTGAGGTTTTCTTTTCAGTTAAGGATACATGTATTTTCTACAAGCTTTATATGTTTATAAAAATGGCAACGCCCGTTTCCAGTTCCCTCCATTAATCCTTTTAATGGTTTGGTGAATTTTTTTAAATAAATTACATAGTTAATTGATTGTTTTCTTGAATGCTATCCCTGCATTTTTACACCACAGCACATCTTCAGCTAAAGCCGATAGCATAAATTAACATATATTCCTATATTGCTGATTACTAATATGAACATTTTGGCTTCATATATTCCCATTTCCTAAAGTATAATGCATGAGCAAGCTTCCATTCCACATCAAGTGCAATGGCTGGATACAACCAATAAAATACTGGATTGGTCCAATTTCAAAACACGGTATCCAGGAATTAGTTAACACCTTGGTCCAATCTTCTGAAACTCCATCCATACTCCACAACTCGATGGACCACTTACTAGTATGCATTTCCTCAAGGGTAAGCATCATGCATAAGTGAATGCAACCTCTTTTAGATGTGAAACTCAAACATGCTGATGTTCGATTTTCAAAAGAGGGAGTTGCCATCTATGAAAACTTTTCCATTTTTTGTATCAAACATTTTAATTGAATATGTACATTGACATCTACCTCTCCTGATTTCTTTAAGAAATAGAGCTTTTTATTCATTCATGCAGGTACTAATTGGCATCCAATATTAGGCTGGCCTCAAACAGTAAGCAATATGCTGGAAGTCGTTTATTGAATACTCTTCTCCACGAGTCATTTTTCAAAGAGTAAATGTAAAAATCACGATTTTAAGAGGTACACATAGAAGCTTATAGTCATCGTCAAAAGAAGTGTAATACTACCCGAATGCTCTTGGCAGATCTCGTAGCGGTCTTTGTGACAAATAGTTTTGGACAATGTCATATACTCACACTTGAAAGGATTCCATAATATTAGATCAGTGTATTCGCTTCCATATGAACCATACTTGTCCTAATTATGTATCCCTACACATACCAATTCATTACAAGATGCTATTATAGTGATGCTTTCAAGACTAGCTTCAAATGCAAAAGGGCGGCTAGTACTTAAACCATGTTCTGGTGGTGCTTCACAATTGATGGTGCTGAACGTGCGTGGTGTTTTTGGTAGACAAGACCAAAGTTTGTGGTGATTTTGATGGGTTATCGTTGATTTTTGTGGAGGTGCATTTTTGGAACATATGTGTCGATAGGAACGAGTGCCATTGCTTGGAAACACACTTAAAACGGAGTACAAATTTACCCAGCAACCTTGGTATTATTTTGAAGAATACTATGTTCTCGGGTAGAATGATATTACGGGGAAAGTGCACCTTCAGAGCCATGCTACGTATAATATCGGCTTCAAATCCTGGAATTAAAGGGGTACATATAGGAGTATATCTCATAAAGATGTGCTTTTATTTATTTGATGATGATGAATATCTTTAGACCATCTGTAATAGATGACCCACAGTCTTCCCTCACCATGACCGTGGTTACCCTTATTAAACCTCCCTCACAAGGACGCATCTTCCATGGAAAAAAAGCAAAACGACCGAGTTGTTGAAGTTTATTTAATTCTCACTTTCTTATTACTGTTTTTGAATAAGTATTATTTGAATAAGTCTTATTGGCTAGTTATAAGCCGCTAGAAGTAGTCTAAGTAGTTAGAGATATTTCGGTGAGAACCGTTTGATATCTTTGACTCTTGAAGTCATCTTTGTTTTGTATCGCCTATTTAAGAGGCATTCTTCATTGATCATTAATCAAGAAAACAAATAGCCATTTTGATAAAATCTTTTACTTGCTGTGTGAAATCTCCAACAATTGTGGTATCAGAGCCAGGTTCCTTTTTAGGAATCGAAGTTTTTTTCATACTTCATTTTACACACAAGTAATGGCTACTACTAGTGTCAACATTTCTTCTCATCCACAAATTCCAATATTCAAAGGCGACTCCTATGAATTTTGGAGCATCAAGATGACGATGTTGTTTAAGTCTCAAGATCTGTGGGAGTATGTTGAAACTGGTTATGAAGAAAATGGCGAAGATGAAGCCCGCATCAAAGAGCATCGCAAGAAAGATGCCAAAGCACTATTTTTCATCCAACAAGCAGTGGATGATTCGATTTTCCAAGGATAGCGGCTACCAAAGCCAATCAAGCTTGGACAACACTTAAAACCGAATTCCAGGGTTCATCCAAAGTAATCACCGTCAAATTGCAATCGTTAAGGCGCGATTTCGAAACCTCTTTTATGAAACATAATGAATCTGTGCAAGATTTTCTCGCAAGAGTTTCATCAGTTGTTGGTCAAATGAAGGCGTATGGAGATAAAATATCAGATGAAATAGTGGTAGCTAAAGTCTTAAGGAGTCTACCATCCAAATTTGATCACGTGGTAGCAGCGATCGAAGAATCCAAGGATCTGTCCACTTTCTCGTTTGATGAGCTAATGGGCTCACTTCAAGCACATGAATCAAGGATCAATCGGTCGAACATGCACAGCGAAGAAAGAGCCTTTCGGACTAGAGGAGAGTGTGAATCCTCAAATCAACATGTAAGAGGAAGGGGCCGAGGAAGCTACCGAGGAAGGGGGCGAGGTCGGAACACTACACTCAAATGCTCACATTGTCACAAGCCTGGGCATTCTGATAACTATTGTTGGTACAAACCAGAAGACGGTGTCAATTATGCTGAACAAGAGGAAGATAATTTTCTATTCATGGCGATATCGACCACGAAAGAGGAGAAGAATGAAATATGGTATCTGGATAGCGGTTGCTCGAATCATATGACAGGTGATCGTTCAAAGTTTAAGGATCTCGATGAAAGCATTAAGTCACAGGTGCGGCTTGGTGATAATAAACAGTTACAAATTGAAGGCAAAGGTATAGCCGAGGTCTCAACTGATAACCAAAAGAGGTGTATCAAAGATGTCCAATTCGCTCCATCTTTGGCTCATAACTTATTGAGTGTGGGTCAGTTAATGGAATCTCACCACAAGATAGTTTTTGATGATGGCAAGTGCATCGTGACACATAAACCTACTGGAAAAATTATTGCATGTGCTCACATGTCATCAAATCGAATGTTTCCACTCGATTTCGCTAAACAAATGGAAGCATCTATGGTGAGCAGAGGTCTAGCAGACAACGAGCTGTGGCACCAACGTTATGGCCATCTCAACATTCAAGGGCTGCAATTGCTAAAGAACAAACAAATGGTGAGTGGTCTTCCTGTCATTAAGCCGCTAGAGCACGTTTGTGAAGGATGTGTGGTAGGTAAGCAAACAAAGATCATTTCGATTGGGAAAATCAAAGCGAAATAGCAATACTTGAAATTGTCCACGCGATGTGTGTGGACCGATGAGGACAGAATCATTATCCGGTAGTAAGTATTTCCTACTTTTTATTGATGATTTCAGTAGGATGAGCTGGGTATATTTTTTGAAGCACAAATCAGAAGCTTTTGAGTGCTTTAAGAAATTCAAAACTCTTGTGGAAAAGCAGACCGGGAAAGTTGTTAAAGTGCTTCGTACTGATCGTGGAGGTGAGTTCACTTCGAATGAGTTTCATGTTTTTTGTGATGAACATGGGATAAATAAGCAACTCACGGCTCCATACACTCCCGAGCAAAATGGTGTGGCCGAGCGTAAGAACCGAACGGTGGTGGAAATGGCTCGATCCATGCTTAAGCAAAAAGGAATGCCGGACTCATTTTGGGCCGAAGGAGTTGCTGCAGCTGTACATATTCTAAATATCTCACCGACTAAAGCAGTATGGGATCAAACTCCATACGAGGCATGGAATGGAAACAAACCCTTGGTAAGTCACTTACGAGTGTTTGGATGTATTTGTTATGTTCTGATTAAAACTGCACGACATAAACTGGATCAAAAGTCTCAAAAGCATGTTTTTATTGGTTATTGTCCTAACTCAAAGGCTTATCGTCTATATGATCCACTGAGTGGGAAAATTACTGTTAGTCGAGATGTGGTATTTGATGAGCTTGCAGGTTGGAATTGGGAGAACAAAAATACCACCCAAACCTCTCAGGTTGAAAACGAAGATGAACAGAGTATACTTGAGCAAGAAGTGTCACAAGAAGATGTTCATTCACCTCACATACCAACACCTAACACACCAAGTTCAGCCTCTTCATCACAGCACTCAACACCGGAGAAAACAAATTCTTCATCCTCATCCAAAGAGTCCTCTCCGAATCAGTTTCCAAACCTTCGTAGAAGTGAGCGTGGTCAAGTTCCTAGACGATGGTTTCCAGTTGAAGGGGAGGATACAACAACACCCTTAGCTTTATTTGTCGGTGATCCGGTCACAGTGGAAGAAGCCATGGAAATAGAAGAATGGAGACTTGCAATGAAAGAAGAATTATCATCAATAGAAAAGAATCAAACATGGGAACCCACTGATCTTCCAGAAGGCAAAAATGTCATAAGTTTAAAATGGCTTTTCAAGACAAAGTATTTGGCAGACGGGAGAGTACAAAAACACAAAGCAAGGCTGGTGGTGAGAGGATTTACACAACAACAAGGAATTGATTACGAAGAGACGTTTGCTCCGGTGGCAAGATTCGAGACAGTACGAATCATTTTGGCAATAGCGGCTCAAAATCAATGGAAAATATACCAGTTTGATGTTAAATCTGCGTTTCTAAATGGTGAACTAAAGGAGGAGGTGTATGTAACTCAACCTCCAGGTTTTGAAGATAAAACCAAGACGGGCCAGGTGCTTCGCTTGAACAAAGCTCTTTACGGGCTTAAACAAGCACCCCGTGCATGGTATAGCAAAATCAATGAATTTTTTCACAACAATGGGTTTGAACGAAGTCCACATGAACCAACTCTCTACATCAAAAAGCAAGGTATGAATGACTTGCTTATCGTCAGTCTCTATGTTGATGATATGATCTATACTAGCTCATCGCCACAACTAATACTTGATTTTCAAGTGTCCATGAAAAATATGTTTGATATGACTGATTTGGGAGAGTTACAATACTTTCTGGGACTGGAAATTATTCAAGGGCAGGAAGGAATACTCATGTCGCAAAGAAAGTATGTAGATGATACTTTGAAGAAATTTAATATGCAAGGATGTAAGACTGCTGCAACACCAATGAACATCAGTGAAAAATTAACGATGGAAGATGGCACTGAGTTGACCGATGCAAAAGTGTACAGAAGTTTGGTTGGGAGATTGATTTACGTTACTCATTCTCGTCCAGATGTGGCTTACTCTGTTGGTGTGTTATCTCGATTTATGCATCGTCCAACAATGCACCATTTTGGTGCAGCAAGGAGAGTCCTACGTTACCTTGCGGGAACTAAAAATTATGGTATTTGTTTTCGCAAAACCAAGGATTTTAGTCTTCAAGGATTCACTGACAGCGATTGGGCCGGCTCTATTGAAGATCGAAAAAGCACATCCGGCAATTGCTTTGTTCTTGGCACTGGTGCTATATCTTGGAGTTCGAAGAAGCAAGCAACAGTGGCATTATCTTCGACAGAAGCAGAGTACGTGGCAGCTTGTGCATCGGCTTGTCAAGCAGTTTGGTTAAGAGGAATTCTTAGTGACTTAGGTCAACAACAGTTAAGAGCAACAAGTATCAAATGTGACAACCAATCAGCAGTAATGTTATCAAGGAATCCAGTGCTTCATGGAAGAACAAAACACATCGATATCAAGCATCATTACATACGAGAACTGATAGCGAATGAAGAAATTCAACTCGACACATGTCGAACAGATGAGCAGGTTGCAGATTTGTTGACAAAGAGTTTACCACAAATGAAGCATGAAGAACTCAGTGCTCAGCTCGGAATGACGATGTTCGAATGAAGGGGCAGTGTTGAAGTTTATTTAATTCTCACTTTCTTATTACTGTTTTTGAATAAGTATTATTTGAATAAGTCTTATTGGCTAGTTATAAGCCGCTAGAAGTAGTCTAAGTAGTTAGAGATATTTCAGGTGAGAACCGTTTGATATCTTTGACTCTTGAAGTCATCTTTTGTTTTGTACTGCCTATTTAAGAGGCATTCTTCATTGATCATTAATCAAGAAAACAAATAGCCACTTTGATAAAATCTTTTACTTGCTGTGTGAAATCTCCAACACGAGTCATGTGACTTGTTGTGTGTGCGGGTGTTTTTATTAAATGGTTTTTGTGTAATATATTTGTGTTTAAATGTGGTGTGTTTTTTTGTGGTGATTGCGGTTGTCTTATTACACTAAGTTAATTTTGAAGTTGGTTGTAAAAAGAAAAAACTGAGTTGACACTGATGTGAAAATGATAACCGTGATCATGGCTCCTTATTTTCATGGAGCTCCTTTATTACAATTAGCCTTTACAAAGTGGAAAAATGCGTTTGTAAATTTCATTGATTTATTATGGCCCAATTATATGTATCTCCCTCCGGCTCAATTTAATTGTCCATATTTTCATTTTTAGATGTCTCAAAAAATTGTCCACTTTCCTTTTTCAGTAAAAACTAGAGAATCTAAAGAAGAAATATTTTATCCGTGTGGTTAAAAATTAAAGTGTTGAGACGGAGGGAGATTTAATATGGGTCTAGTTACACCCCATTGTTTAATGGGCCACAGCTCTTTAATATTCGTGCCATCTTCGGGATCATGATTAACAAACATGTTGTATTATTGTAAACAAATCGGTTCCAATAAATCGAATACTTGAAATTACTATTACTAACTAGACCAATTTTTCAAAGATGCAGCATGTGGGTGCTTTGTGATGGCTAATGAGTCCACACAATGTGGTTGAATGACCGAAATCGTTAAGAGTTTTGGTTTTTCATAGTCACTAGTCAGCCAGGCATTGCAAGTTGCAAGCAACCAGCACACCTTAATGTGTCATTGACAATTTAACGAACTCTTCTATGATTCTAGAAGAAATTATAGTAACATTGCCATTTTTGCCGTATCAGTGATGCCATTTGGTTCTTCTATGGCGCAAACTAACTAAGAACTCATATTTACAAGGTTCATGATTGATGTTGGCAGTTGAAGTTGTATCTGTTCCTCCACGTGATTTGAAATCGACGGCTTCAAGCAGTGCAAACGAAATCCGACATGGCAGCGCGTAACTGTTGCTATTTTGATTTCTAGTTCACAGCACATTTAAAGTGATTGAATTTACATAAAAAAATAATCTCACACTTTGTTTATGAGAGTCAAACCAACATTTAGATCCTACGTTCTTAACAAAAACTTATACGCTACTACTTGGTCGTACCATTTATGATATTTTATAGCTTTACAAACTTTCTTCTAGCTAGCTTTAAGTATCGTGGACATAAGTAAGTTTCAATTTTGGTCGTTCTTTTCGTCAAAGTGATTTTGATACCCTTTTACTAATCAACAAGTTGTGTGCTTAATGAATGCAATTAAAAAAAGTTCAAAATAGGTCTTGATATAGAAAGGCTAGTATAGGTGGAATAATAGGTTTGCCTCCTATTGTAGAAAAAGAAACCGTCGACATTTTTTGACCAATTTGGGTGGACAGAAGTTCATTTATTTGTTGAACGCTAAATATAGTTAAATTGGTTGATATTGAGCGATACAATTAATATTGAAAGTATCACCTACATGAATAAAAATACGACTATAGAGCATCTATTTAAAAGTTTAAATATATATTAATGATTTTTTCTCCTATGGCTATTAGTTTAGTTTTATTGGAGGACAAATAAAAAGAGAGGGTGAATATAAGATACAACTATTTTAAATCAAATGATAGGCTGTATATCAGAAAAACAGCCAATGAGGTTGTAATGGAAGATGCTGTGAAAGAAAAAGAAATTGAATTATTTAGTAAAAAATAAAAAGGGTATTTTAGGAGTGACAGGATCCAAACCTGCAAAAGACAGCAATTTGTAGCAAAAAGATCGTTGCTTTGAGCCTTTGTTTTGCTTTAATAACCATAACATGATACTTGCAAGTTACATTTCCAACTTTATATTGCAAAATCTTAATAAATAATATTAAAAATATTTTCTTAGCTAAAAGCCAGATTCATTTGTCCAAATGATTGGGTTTCCTACAATGATTTGCTGGTTATGAGTTCAGGGATTTTCTCATTCAATGTATCAGTAAACGAAACACACATGTTATTCGCTAGGAAGGTTAAAAAGTATTCATGGCCGATAAAAACAAACACATGAAAGGGAATGAAACTTACATGTACAATTTATTCAGTTTTACATACTAGTTACCAGTAATAAATCTTACAGAAATACATATTTCGCTTAGTATGACCGCTGTTATAAACCGCCGCATACGCACA
This sequence comes from Chrysanthemum lavandulifolium, assembly GCA_022545495.1. NCBI lineage: Eukaryota > Viridiplantae > Streptophyta > Magnoliopsida > Asterales > Asteraceae > Chrysanthemum > Chrysanthemum lavandulifolium. The sequence continues at coordinate 163,606,602 of CM040244.1, read as the reverse complement.
CATGACGCTTATTTGACTTGACCCGTGAGATTTACAGAAAGATATATTTCGCTTACTATGACCCGTTGTTATAAACCCGCCTCATAAGCACACGTGACGCTTATTTGACTTGACCCGTGAGATTTACTATAGCGTTGGCGGCTGATGGGACTATAGAAACACGTCTAATAACGATACGACAAATGCACGTTGGTTCGTTTAAGGAAACTAAAAAAGTTCTTTTTTGTTATTTTTTCAACTCAAACAGATCTCTTAGCACTGAGCTTGAGACCGAAACAGTTTACTCTATTTTCTGTTCCACTATTTCGTATTTTCCGATTCAAACAACCATAGATATCAAAACCTGGAAGAAACTAAAATGCAAAAAAAGATAGGAAAATTGGAATATACAATAAACCCAAGAATATATTATTCTGAAGTCGTATACTAACAAAGTCAAGTGTATGTACATGTATCTACATGTCTATCTATCTGTATTTACAACTTGATGGCAAAAAAATCCATCAATTTCTGCTCTAACTAAATAATTTAATAAAAAAATATCTGTCAAAATTTTTTAAGGAATTAATTCCTCATTCTTTGTATCTGCTTCAGCTTCTACTTGTGCTGACATCATCTTACTTTTAACCAACTGCTGTTAACAGACCAATTGGGCTTCTGATCTGTCAGCAGCTGGCCTAGCCTCATCGCTGGTGCAATCACCGATTCCGGTGAAGATTCCGGAGATATCGAAGAGCACGATTGCTCCGATTCCCAATCAGGGAAATCGAATATATCTCTTGGAGATACTTGGTTCTCGACTTCTTCATCATATGACACCTTATTTAGGAACTCGTGGTTTAGAAGCATTTCAGCTGTCCATCTTTTTTTAGAATCTTTAATAAAGCATTTCTCGAGGAAATCTTTTCCCGCGTCAGATAATTTCCCGGGAATCTCTGGAATTTCTGACCCAGCGCCAATTTTCATTAAAAGCGCGCTGACGTCAGAACAATTCCAGACTGGATTCCCGGTAATCATTTCTGTAACCAAACATCCAACCGCCCAAATATCAGAAGCAAATTCTTGCTCCCCGCTAATAACTGTCTCGGGCGCCATATACATAGGCGTGCCCCGAATTTCGTATTTCGAATTTACTTCTCCAATGTTGGCTGTCCTTTTCGCTAGGCCGAAATCAGCTATTTTCGCAACTTCTTTACCATTTTCACTAGCTAGCAATATATTTTGCATCTTAATATCACAGTGTACAAATCCATTCTTGTGAATAAACTCAACTCCTTTCAATATCGAACTCGTGTACTTCTTAACTTCGTTTTCGGACATCTTCAAACTCCCCAAATTCTTAACTTTTGTAGACAAATCGCCACCCGAAGCATACTCCAAGGCCACATTATATAATCTTTGACCATTTTCTAATGTAACTGAGTCACCGTAACATTTAATAATCTCGTTACAATCTTTAAGCTCTTCCAATATCACACGTTCATTCTTTAACGAATCAGAATGAGACACGCCACATGACTTAACCGCAATCAAAGACGGTAAACTCGTGCTTGTTGGTCTCGCTAAACTGACTGCTGCAAAGCTTCCATGACCAATGTTTTTACCTCGTACCCACTCCATAGATTTATTTTTTTGTAAAATGTTTGTTGAGTTGCTTTTGGTTATTGAAGAACAGAGGATGTGAATGTGAATGTGAAGTTGATGATTGTTGTTTGAGATCTGATATTTGGTTATATATATAGGCGTGTGGGGATTGGTATGCAAGTTGTTAGAATCCAAATTGTTTATTTATTTGTAATAAAAGTTTAATGAAATTTGGTATTGTTATATTGGTGAGCACGTGATAATTAAGGATATTTATTTGGGAAACTTTGGCTGCGGAAATAGCGTACACCAGTTTAGAATGTGGTTGACATAGTTGGGGGGTAAAATAGGTTTTTGGCTATTGATGTTGTCACGCACACTTGATAGATTGTCATGTAGATCTTTTAAACGCAATTAATTTGGAGCGTTTACTATTATACCCTCTTGAACTTGCCCTTTGTGAAGCTTGAATAGCTTGGGGTTTATGTACGAAAGTATAAGTGACGAGTAGATAAACAATGAGCTTTATTCGGATCTGGCTGCGATAGTCGAACAGATTAATAAAGATCCAAACGTTATAAGATTAGATTAATGTCAATGAGCATAACAATCATATGAATGTAAAGATGAGGCAGGATCGGTGAAATGATCAAGAGAAAAGAAGAGTGATACAAAAGACGCACATGAGTCAGTATCTAACCCTAGAATAAAGGACTAAGTAAATAGGGATTAAGTTACACCAAGACCTCTAACTAGCTTATAATAATGAACTCCAGTGAAACAATAAAATGAACTTCAAAGAGAACAAGAGAGGCTTCGCAGAAATGATAATCTTGGAACTATAAACCACTTATGCTTTGTCCATGTTAAACCCCCGTAATATGCCCGCAAAGAACATAACTTGAAAGTTCATTAAGAATTGATAGAGTGATATGTTTGCTTGATTATTACCCCAAATTTTAACATTCCCCTTAATCGATGGCCAAACATATCAAACAATATCAATTTTCACATAAAATTTATCTTTGATAGACAGGAGGTTCTTTGTAAGAATGTCGCGATTTGGTTTGAAGATCCAATATTTTTAGCATTTATAACACCTTTAGCAATTTTTTCCATGATGAAGTGAACATCAATTTCAAAATGTTTTGATCTTTCATGGAAAGCAGGATTGACAAAGAAGTTGTAAAGCGATTTGTTATCACAAAAAGATTAACGGAAGGTTGATATCAACTTTTAGATCTTTTAGGATTTTCTCGAATCAAATGATTTCACAAGCAGATGAACATAGATCTATACTGCTACGTGGAAGATTTTGAAAGGGTGTTTTGTTTTTACTTTTCCATGAGATTAAACAATCATTAAAGAAAACACAATAACACGTAATGATTTCTGGTTTTCTTACATTTGGCCCAATCAAGCATCACTATATCCTTCAAGATGATTTTCGAGTTCTTTGAAGTTGTACCTTAGACCTTTTCCGGAGCTCCTTTTAGATACCTCGAACATTGAGGCACATTCGAGATGAGATTTCAAGGAGAATGCATATATTGTGCCGACAATGAACCGAGTATGAAATGTCGGTCTTGTATGGGTGAGGTAGATAAGTTTCCCAAGAAGCTTCGATAACCAAATGATGTTGATAAGTAAGGGTCATCATCGGTGGGAATGTATGGGAGCACGAGTTGGGTTCCATAGAGTGGACACGAGTTTACACCCAAGAAGACAAAACTCTTTGAGGAGTTCAAGACGGTATTTTCTTTGGGAGAGCAGATGTCATTCCCAGCTTTTAAAACCTCAATGCCAAGAAAATATTTTAGATTTCCCAAGTCTTTGATATGGAATTTTGATTTTAGAAACTCTTTGAATAGGTTTATCTCATCAACACGGTTTCAAAGAAGAACTATATCATCCACATAAACAAGAAGAGCAATGAACTTGTCATTCTCTTTTGGTGAACAAAGAATGATCATTAACAGATTGGACAAAGTTGTTTTCCTTTAAAACAACGACAAGTTTTTCATTCCATTTTACGGGAGCTTGTTTTAGACCATATAGAGACTTAACAAGTTTACAAACTTTATTTTATTGTTCTCATTCTGTAACCCTTTGGGAATGGTCATATAGATATCCTCATCAAGGTCTCCATACAAGAAAGCATTGTTAACATCAAGTTGAAAAAGAGGCCATTTGTTTTTACTGACTAAGGCAATAAGACATCTAACATGAGACATTTTTACAACAGGAAAAGTTTCATCATAGTCTATTCCTTCCTTTGGTTGTAACCTTTAACAACTAATCTAGCCTTGTATCTATCAACTTCACCATTAGCTTTATATTTGATTTTAAAAATCCATTTGTAGCCAATAGGAGTTCTATTAGGAGTAGATCGGTTATATCCCAAGCATGGTTTTCATTTAAGGCTTCAATTTCGTAATTCATAGCATCTACCCAATTACTATCAAGGATAGCTTCTTCATAACAAGTAGGTTCAATACTTTTATTAAGACTAGCAAAGCAAAGAATTGTCTTTGTTAAGATTTGAGTAATTAACAACTTTTCAACACCATATTTGACTTTTCCTTCAATAATAAAGTCATTTAGATTCTTGGGCAACTTAGAAACTCTAGTTGACCTCCTAGCGAGAGTGGTGGCAAGCCTCTTTCTTGTTCGGCAGAATCCAAGATGTATCAAGAGAATCGGAAGATGCATCGGCAGGATGTGATTCATGTGATATGTTGCCCTCGGTGTGTATTATCATCTATAGATGTTGCAACCGGTTCATCAATCACGGTGGGATGACTTACCACCGTGCTATCATCATAGGATGTCACTCTCCTTCATCATTGGGACTTGTTTGTGAGTCAAAGAAATTTTTGTGGTTTAAATCTTTAGGCACATAAGTTTCAACAAAAGGTTTTGACACGTAATTTTCATTTTGAATGGGAACACGGTTTCATAAAATTTGACATCTCGGAATAAAAATATTTTTTGTTTCTAGGCTCAAGAGTTTATAGCCTTTTTTCTCATTCGAGTAACCAATAAGAACACTTTTTCGGATCTACTACCAAATTTGTCGAAACGTTGAGAATGGTGGCATAGCATAAGCGACCAAAGACTCTAAGGAGAGAGAGTGAAGGGTCATGCCCATACACGAGGAAGAAGGAGACTTGCAGATGTAATCAAGAGGGCAAACTGTTTATGACATATGCGAGAGTTAGAACACATTCGAGCAAAAATTTAGAGGTAATTCCCCACGAAACATAAGGGATCTAGCAACATTAAGGAGATGCCTATGTTTCCTTCTGCAATGCCATTTTGTTGAGGTGTATAAACACAAGAAGTTTGATGTAGAATTCCTTTTCATGATGAGCTGTTGAAGTTTATTATTGACAAATTCGCTCCATTATCACTTCTAAAAACTTTGACATTGTGTTCAAATTGATTTGATAGCATATGAGTAAAGTTAACAATGGAAACATAAACATCATCCTTCCCTTAAGCATATAAACCCACACCGCCTAGAATAGTCATCAACTATAGTTAAAAATATTTATAACCATCTCGCTAGTAATTTTATATGGTCCCCAAACATCAAGGTGAACAAGTTGACCAATTTTAGTGGATTTATGTTCACTTGAGGAAATGGTTCTCGGTTTGTTTGGCTTTATTACAAGTATCACGAGAGATGATCGGTTCGAGATGAACTATCAAATTTAAGAGTGGGTCTAAGTATGTGTAGGACTTGGTCGAGGATGACCAAGTCTTTGATGCCGTAGATTTCTAGAGACATGACAAACAGATATGCAATTATTAGAGGTAATCTTACATGTAGAGTCTATATCAAAATATATAACCCATTGTATTGTTTACCAATCCCACAATCCTTTTTGATGTAAATCTGTATATAGCAATTAAATTCATTAAATCCAACAAACATCTTGTTGTCTCTAGCAATCTTATGAGCAGATAATAGGTGACATTGTATTCGTGAACAACAAGAACATCAAACGAGTTAGGTCATTATTGACCTTTAAATCGCCAATTTTAGTAATTAGGGCTCGAGTACCATTGGGATGTCCAACAGTTAGGCCAAGATTTGAAATGTTAACAACATTGATTAAAAAATTTCGACACATCATGTCTTGATTTGCACCGTAATCAACAATCCAACCAAGACCGATGTTTCCAGTTAAGGATTTAGTGTTGTTGTTAAAAACTTGTTGAAGTTCACATTAAACTTGACACCGCCATTAAAGAAGGTTCACGAAAAATTTTTACCGCTAAGTTGGCATTAGCAGATGACACATTGTTGTCATTGAGAAGACTCATAAGTCTTGAGAGTCGCTCATTAGATAAAGAGCAGGAGAATTGCTAGCACTATTATTAGTGACATGATTAGTTTCGTAGAAACATTGTTACTCTTGAAAGGTTTACCATTAAAATTTCTCTTAACATATCCAGCGGGATATCCAACAATTTCATAACACCTATCAACAAGATGACCGGACTTTTTGCAATTAGTACATTTGAGATTCATATTTGGTCCTCTGCTATTAGAGTCATTACCATTATTAAAACCGAAATTTTGTTGTTAAAAACTCTTTGTTATCAAAAATTTTCCACCATCGAGGTTTTTGCAAACAAAAGTCGTAGCATTGGGTTTAGCGAGCTATTCCCGGATGAGACATTTCGTGAGATTCTTCTCCGAGACAACGAAAAGCAGTTTGACATTAGGTAAGGGATCTCTGGTTAAAATGTTACTTCGATGGGAACATAGGAGTCATCAAGACCCATAAGAAATTGCATTAACTTGATTAGGCGATTGTGTTTTCAAAAGTTTTGCGACCTCACAAGTGCGAGGAGGCAAGCTAATCATACAATCAAATTGTTTCCATAAGGAGTTAAGATTGTTATAGTAATCAGCAAGAGAGGACCCACTTTGACTAAGAGAATTTATGTTTTGTGCAAATTAAAAATAATTTGAACCATCAACTTTATCATAGGTATCTTTAAGATCATTCCACATTTCATAAGCGGTTTTAGAATAAATAGCACCAAAGAATAATTCAGTCGAGAGAGTTGAGGATCCAAGTGACCACAACAGAGTTACAAGTGTCCCATTGATTAGCAAGGCGGGGTTTGAATCATTTCTTATGCAAGTACCATCAATAAATCCCAACTTGTTATGGTTCCTTAAGGCAAATGTCATGGCCATATTCCATATTTTATAATTTTCGGCCCGGTGAGTTTAATAGAAACAATGGGAGTACCATTGGTGTTATTGGGGTGTAAGTACAAAGCATCACCAAAGGATAAGCTTTTCTCAGTGGAACCACCACCACCAATATTATCATCACCAATAGCCATAATATAAACAATAAGACAGAGAAAATAAGACATACAAAGAATCACAGACAGATATAATAATAAGAGTAAATAGACAAGTAAATAAGACTTTGAATAAGAAACAACAAACACCAAGCCTGTGGACTAGGATAAACCAGAGCAGGTATTCGTACCACTCGAAGGTGGCAGATCAAGATGTTAGTCTACCCGTTTGCACCCACAGAGACTTAAGTACTGTATGTTTAAAGAAAAGATAAGACTTAGACTTACAGAGAAATATGCAATGAAGAACAAATCACAATCACCCTAGATTCACTTAGTCTAGGTAAATTGTAAACAGAAGATAACCGGTGATTACGCCAATAGCAATAACCCCAAACCACACCTTTGTTGCCAATAGAATCAATGAGCTCAAGCTCGATACCATGTACGAAAGTATAGGCAACATTAGATAAACAATGTAACCTTTATTCGGATCTAAGTCGCAATAGTCGACTTAGATTAATAGTATCCAAATGTTACAAGATTAGATTAATGTCAATGAGACAATAATCATATGAATGTAAAGATGAGACAGGATCAGTGAAATGATCTAAGAGAAAAGAAGAGAGTGATACAAAAGACTGCACACACAAGTGTATCTAACCCTAGAATAAAGGACTAATTAAATAGGGGATTAAGTTACACTAAGACCCCTCTAACGGCTATAATAATGAACTCCAGCAGAAACAATAAAATGAACTTCAAGAGAACAAGAGAGGCTTCAGCAGAAATGATAATCTTGGAACTATAAACCACTTATGCTTTGTCCATGTTAAACCCCTGTAATATGCCTGCAAAGAACATAACTTGAAAGCCATTAGCAATTGATAGAGTGACATTTTTGCCACAGATTATTACCCTAAATTTTAACAGTTTATTTACATGGACTTTTTGTGTTGTTAATTAAGCAAAGCTGAGGGTTTTTGAGTAATACTATGTTGGCTAATATTATTGCATCTGTTGTGTGCTTATCGTAGGTTGTGTGTGAATTTAACTTATTTTTTTTTTTTAATATGAAAAAAACTTAATACATAAAGTTATATGAAAAGCTGTTTATTTTTCGATTAATTATAAGAAATGACTTAATATGAGAAGTGATATAACCGAGTATTTGTGCGTTAAGTCATTTGCTAACTAAACATGACCTAATGAAAAATAAAAGAAATAAGCCTTTAGTATTAGTGTTTTGCATTGCCTATTATTATAAAAATTAAATCTGAACGGTTTAAATAAAAAACGACAATTACAACGGTGCATAAGCAGTTAGCTGACCTAATCATATTAAACGTGAAGATCTTCGTAACCATATTAATTGAGTCATTCTACTTAAGGAAAGTGTTTAATTGTGATTATGTAAGTTGTCATCGGGTCAAAACACATTTATTATGTTCGAAATAGCTAAACCGAACCGAACTGAACCGAACCAACCTTTTTCAGTTCGGTTTCGGATTCGATAGCTTTTACTAGATTCAATTCACGGTTTAAATTTTTCTCTTATTCGGTTTTTGAGTCGGGTCGATTTGATCGGTTCAGGCCGGGTTTGACCGTTGCTCGACCCTAATAAATTGTGTAATGACTCATATGAATATGAACATTGTTAAGGAGTATAGTGATTCTTAACATTAAATTATCTAAGATCTTTTGACTATTATAAACTTTTATTTAAGTTTGTTTTGAATTTGTTCACACTTCTAATATCTTTCAACTTGATCCATATCAAGTGATGTTCTAGATATATAACTATTCAATCGTCAAACTTATAACATTAAATTATTTCTCAAATACTTTGATATGGTCTAACAAACTTCACTAGAAATACATTAATCAGTTGACAAAAACTTTATCCATTAAAACATGACTTTTTATTTCTTTAAATAGAAATACATTAATCAGTCGCCAAGAACTTTATTCATTAAAAACATGACTTCTCATTTCTTTAAAAAGTCATTTAAGTCGATATACTATAGAACTTTGAAAGATCAAATGTCGGAAGGCTCGTAGAAGTCACTGAAAACTAGTTAATGGAATAGAGATGGCTCATGCAAGGTCTTATGTACTAATTAATTACTAGTTAATTAGTGAAAACGACATGCATAATTCTAGTACAAAGTATGTGATGGAATTTGTAAGCAAGTTGATATGAATAAATCAAACATGAACTAGTCTGGTCACAAGTGGTCTTAGTGACGGTTAAAGACCGTTCATATCCTAAATAGTCACCGGATATTAAATTTTAAATATCTTTTGCTTCTTATCGACAGTTGCTGCCCTTTTAATTATCTAAAGTACAAAGTTACACTAGATTACAAGATACTTGGAGTTTTGGATGTCTTCAAAACTCAAAGCTTTCAAATATCATCCTAAAAATAATTACTTACGAACGTAAGTAGATACATAATATATCTTCTTGCGAATACGAACTTGTTGCAACATATCTTGTATGTTTTCGCAAAATTTGACCAGTTTTGCCAAATAATAAAAGCTATGATCAACTAACAAAATTGATGGTACAAAATTCATATGCGAATTAAAATGCTTAATATGACTACTTCACTTATTCTATCGTACGATAAAATCTCAAATCACGAATAATTTATGTATCCACACTTTCTAAAAATAGCTGTGTATATCTATGATGTTATTTTAACGAGTGTTGGAAAACCCGCGACGCAATGAGGATTCTTAAAGGACTTACTGCTGTGACACTTAAACTTCGAGGTTGTTTTGCCAAGTTGCGAAAGATTATTAATCTTAAGCGACTTACTGCAGAACGACACTTGAACTTCAAATTTGTTTTAGCCAAGTTAAGCAAACTTGGCATTAAATGCATCAATTTGCAAAACCCATTCCTGCCTTTTAGTATAATAAGTAATGAGATAGGGAGTAATATATAATGAAAACAGGGTGCCAAAACCAAAACCCAAACCAAAACCATGGAAGAAGTGCAAGAGGGGAGCTATATGTGGAAGAAAAGCATAATAAATAAATCTCGAGAAAACAACATGGAATTGTGTGATATCAAAGCATTAACCCTTCTTTATTTTTTCATGTGAGCTTCTGTTGGTAATTGCAATGACTTTTTGGTGAATAAAATAATAAAAAATCTCTTCGAGTATCATGAAACTGCAAAAGCTAGGTGATTGGTTCGTTAATGCCCAAAAAGATAGGGGTAGAACATGTGCAATTTGCATTTTGCAATTGGCGTGTGTTGGTCCCACCAACTTGGAACTACACATGCCTACTAGACTTGCTACTAGCCTCTGCTTCTACTTACCCATGATTCCCTCCCACAATTTTTAATGGTCTTTCAGTTCTGTGATTTGTATCTTTAGCCCCCTTTGTTTATTGGTTAATTTCTGAATGGAACCTGATATTTAAGTTAGATGGAACATTGGTAAATCAGTAACTAGTTTTATATGTTGTAATGAAATTTTGTACAAACTAAATGTAAACAAGTTATCATGATTTCTACTTTTTTTAATTGAAGCTGGGAGTTTATTAGGAAGTAATACTGTTTAAGATCATATATCTTTATTAAATCGAACACCAAAACAAATCAAGGGAAGGTTTTGTTTATTTGGAGGATGTGATCTAGGTTTTCTTTTGGTCAGTTGCTTGCTAGTCAAATTTGAACTTTGGTCTCTTTCTATATAGTGCAAATATCGAAAAAAAAGACTATACTCCACCTATTCCTCTTCGCAGTAATGAACAAAATTTTTTGTCATGCGGGTAATATACTTTCAAATTCATCCTCTTTGCAGATTTTCATGAACAATGGACAATTTTGCCTCTATTACCCACAAGAGAAATGGAAAGATGATACTTTTTTTTAAATAATAAATAATGACTTGGCCAGACGGAAACGTGTTTTGGCAAGAAAACTAATAAGAATTAACAAGGGTAACGATTTGTGATAGGGAAACGAATGTATTTTGGCGAAGTTGATCGACGACGATCAAACTCAATAGGTTTATGGGTTAAGATCTTAGGAATCGATCGCTTGATCTGGGTTGATACACTCTTACAGGAATCAACGAGATTCAAATAAGAATTGAGCTCAAGAATTAGTTAATAGGATTTGTTATGGCTTATCGACTTGTAGAAGTTTATTACTGAGAGAATTACAAAATCAAAACCGCTACAAATGTGAAATGAATTGTGTTATATACAAATGAAATGATGAAATTATCAGAATTCGCTTTTTCCCGCTTAAATGGTAAGGGTTAAAAGTCTTATTTGAACCCCACACGTGCCATGCACGCAGATACTTATTTAAACTCACGTCCTTCAGAAATGGAAGTGGTGGTAACTAAATTATCTTAATAAGTAAATAGTGTAAACTTAAAACAAAACATTTTATCATAGATTTAACACAATTATAAATCATTAAATAATTTATCTTAATACATATCCAAAATTTAACATAATAAAAACTAGCAAGAATGATAAAAAAAGATCATACTTTCCATTTCCTCTTGTGGGTAATAGGGCAAAATTGTCCAACTGCTCGCTTGAAAATACCCTAAAGAGGATGAATTTGAAAGATATTACCCGCAGTAAGTAAAAATTTTGTTCGCTACACCGAAGAGGAATAGGTGGCAAGATAAGATTTTTTGGATATTCGCCTTCTATATATGTACATTCATCTACTAAGGTGGTGTTTGTTTTTAAGAGGCCCGAATCAATCAACCGCACATCCGAATCAATCGAGACGTAAATGTCTCGAATCTACCGCATCCGAGCAGGAAAAAAAAACTCGTGTTTGAACCGCACATTTGTTTGCTCGTATTAATTTTTTTTTTTTTTTTTTTTTTAGAAGAGGCAGCAGGCGTTCAGACACCCATCTCAAGTCTGCACTATTAAGATCTTCTCGCCGCCCGAACAGCGTGCGAGCGGGAAAAAAAAAACAAACGGTCTGAACGACCAAAATGTCTGACCGAGTCTGAACGGTTCATATTAAGAGGTTGTTAAGAGCCTCTTAATGAAAAATAAACACCACCTAAGTAATAATAATATGCTCTATCTGGCTTCTCAATTTTTTTTCATATTAACTTATAACTAAATTTAGCAGATTACTTTTTTTCCGTCACTGTTAAAGATAATGAATAAGCCTTACACATTATTATACCTTGCTAAGTCGACAAGAATACTATTCAATGTTTGAAGCTAAAATATATTTTAAAATTTTGATGATTATAGAAGTGTAGCATAACACTTTGTTATATTAATTTTCGTCTTTGTTGTATCTTGAAAACAAAAAAAAAATGTTCATGGGAAACCCCCTACGTTACATGTATATAAAAGGATGTTTCAAAGAAGGTTGTTGTATATACTGAAAGGTTTTAATGGATATTTAAATAATAGTATGTCCGGATTCGAACTCGAGACTTCGGGATTGCACACATTACGTATGAGAATTGATGTACATAATTAATATAAATAAAACGTTATTATTATTAATTATTAATCACTAAATAAAACATAACGATAGTTAAATAATTAACGAGGTTTGGTTAACGGTCGTTAAATATTAACTACAAGGACTAGAGATGAAATTAGATGTCGGAAAGTTCTAGAATCCTTTGGGATGCTTGGCGATCGGTGGGGGTTTCAAACCCAATCCCACTCTAACTTGGACTCCAAGATATGTTAAGTATAAATACAAATCAATGTATTCATTATCGACTAACCTTGGATTACCAATAACCTAAATTTCTCCTTCTCCTCTCCTCTTTGTGTGGCGGTCGAATACCCCAACCCAAGGGTGTTTCGATTTTGTCTTAGCTCAAAGATAAAGTGTTTGGTTTATTAGTGATTCACGAACTAGCTTCTCCACATCAAATCGCTATTAAGACGCGCAGACAAGAACGAAGAACAAGCACGCTTGAGCTTGTAATCCTTGGTGGTCGATTTTGGGTTGACGATTTGTATAAACCCTAGTTTAGGGTTTTAGGTTTTGTTACTTGATCACATAATCGCTTGATTGCTTGAATCGCTAAAAAGCACGCATTTTCTTGTTTGGCTAATTAATTACATATATTATTCCTTTAGTCTTCCATCCGCTTGCTTTGATGATGTATTTGTTTTATGTATAATTGTTATGAGTATAAAATTCCAACGGTGGCATCACGGTAGTTAATATGATGTAATTAATTACCAAACACATAAAAATTGAATCTTTATGATTATTTACATGCTTTTATGGTTTCTAGGGTTTTGAATTGAAACCCTAATTTTTATATATATGGGTCGATTACCCTAATATTTATTTATTAGGTTTTAATTTTGTAAAACTTGTAGAAACCCTAGGATCGCATGCTTATTTTATGTGGTTAATTAATGAATAATTGTTATGTGCCATGTAATATGCGTATCTTGGGTGATAATTGTTATCACGGAATCCATGGTGGAACATGCATGTTTTGCCATGGAGTATTGTTTATTGTATATTGATTAATTGTTAAGTGATACACACATGTTTTATTTATTTAATAATTATAAAATGGGAAGACTCAATTATAACTAATAAAATTCGTTATGTGCTAATTGGTATACTATTAACTTCGGCTTACGCAATCGACTTGTCGATGATGTGGCTCATCTACCCTTGTAGATGAAAGTCCTAGTTAATGTATGCATTTATTTACGCCTAGAATTGTTATTAGAGTTTATTGAAATAATTATGCATGTGGCTAATTGTTTTTACATATGTTAAATTGTTTAGTTATATGTTTATATTATTCGAGTGTGTTTAATTTTTATTAAAATGCTTTTTGTTTATATATTGTTTTGACATGTTTGTAAGCAAAAAGGGTTTTATGAATAGAAAATTAAATGGACTAAATAATGGCGAAATTGATTTATCTAAGAATTATTCTTGAACTTTTAATCGACCGATGCGACCGTATTAAATGGTTAAAACGGCTCACCCACTAGAACAAACTATAAAGGGTATTTAAGTGAGCATAGTCTCACCGAATGGATGTCTAAGGTTATGCTTGGCCACACCGGTCTCTCGCCGCCTGCGCTCGATTCGAGCTACCTAGTATAACCATTCTATGTACGAAGCATCTTAGTGCAAAGTTGTAAGTTTCTCAACGCATCGATTAAAACTTTGTAGAATTAAATCTTAGCAATTAAAATCTTTTAGTAAGTTTTTTCAAAATTTTATGTTATAAAGTTGTATGCATGCTTCTTTATACATAAGTTTGATTACACATCAAAATTATACCCTTTAAAATTTAAGTTTATGCCATCTAATGATATGAAACACTTGAAGTTGTAATTTAGTTATGTGAGACCTTGATCTAGATTACAATAACGAGGTGAATTATTTTGTTGTGTGAGACCTCGACTTTATGATTTGCGCTTTAAATTAGACAACTTAATTAAGTTAGTTAGGAGACCTATAACTTAAGGCATAAGATGGGATGAAACATGCTTACGTTTTGCATTAATTGTTTTGGCAAAATTGTAAATCCCATAAATTTTGGAATTGAAAACTTGTTTGTCAATTATCGCTTTTCAACGACACTATTCTATACTTTCACCACTAGCGGATCAACCGATGTGGTGGAACTATGATAATGAGGATCCAAAATTCAAGGAAAATTCTATGGTTAATATGAATATTGACCAAAGGGTAATTTTATTTTCTTGAATGTTTACTTATCGAAGTACTAACTTTGAACTTTTATTTCGTAGAAATGGCTCAAGTCGAATCATCGACTAGCCTCGCTCGCTCAAATCTATGTTTGATCGAGAGAAATCGATTGTAGTAGCAATTTCAATGATTGGTATCGGCAACTCGTAATTGTCTTGTGGTTGCCAAAAGAATCAATTATTTGACTACGCCTTGTCCTCCGAACTCGCGGTGATGCATCTTTGAGCACGAGCCGCATGGCAACTGAGTATGACAAGTATAATGAGGTAGCTCGATTATGCTCGGAGTATGAACTCAAGCTTGCAAAAGCAATTTGAGAATTACTTCCCTAATCTCATCTTGGAAGAATTGCAAAAGTTGTTTGAAAAGCCCGTGATGTAGAGTCAGATGACTTGATCGATGCTCTTCATAGTTGCAAGCAAGGAGACGGAAACCCGTAGGCGCCACCGTCTGAAATGATGAATTATATGGACCGGTTAGGCGTTTGAACTATGTCTACCCTAATGACATACAAATTGGCTCGATCAATGATCCCTTAACAAGGAATTTGATGGTTTCGTGCGAATTATAATATGCATTGACGGGAAGACAACAATGAGGTACATGCAATGCTCATTGATTATGAAAAGGTTTGCCCAAGAAGGCCTCTACACCGCGGTTTTGACCATCCGTATGGTAGAATTTCTAAGCCTAATAAGCCGCTAGCGAACAAGAAAGGGAAAGGTAAGGTAAAGTTGATAAGGAAAACAAGTTATGACTTATCGCAAGAACCCAAGTACCCTCCCAAAAGCGTGAGAATCCAAGAAGGATCAGCTTGTCATCATCGCACCAAGGTTGGACACCGGAAGAGGAATTGTCCATTGTACCTTGATGAGTCATGAATAAGAGGTATAAAAATCTGCCGTGGCCGATTGCCAGTACTCTTTGATGATAGAATTATTTGCTTTTCCTCATAAAATATATTCCCGGTATATGATCTTGGATGTGGTATTCACATTTGTAATACACTACTGTGGACTTAGAGGAGCAAGGAAGCTTGCCTATGGATGAGAATACCGCACGTGGGTAATGGAGCACATGCAATCGTTGAAGCTATAGGCACGTTTGATTTAGTTTTACCTTCGGGTTTAGTACCGCTATTAAACGATTGTCATTACGCACCTTCCATTGTTAGGGGTGTCGCTTCGCTTTCCTTGTTAAAAGATATTGGTTTCGCTCATACATTTACCGATTATGGAATTTTGCTTTAAATGATGTTTTTACTTTAATGTTATTCCAAAAATGGTGTGTTTGAAATTGATTTGCATGATAATGTGAATGATAAAAATAATTCATCTTTAGCATCAATAATAAAAGAATCAAAAGTGATTTGGATTCTTCATTTCTTTGGCATTGTAGACTTGCTCATATAGGCAAGAAACGCATGCAACAATTTGCAACATGATGGGCTTTGCAAGAAGACATCAATGATGAATCATTTGATAAATGCGAATCTTGCATATCCGGGAAGATGACCAAGAAACCTTTACAAATAGTTTAGAAAGGGCTTCGATCTTCTTGGTGTGATACATACCGACGTATGTGGACCACTAAGACATGTGTCAAGAAAGGGTGCTAGCTACTTTTAACCTTATCGATGATTTCAATCGTTATGGTTATGTTTATTTACTTAAACATAAACATGAAGTCTTTGAAACATTTAAGGTTTTAAGAGTGAAGTAGAACCGCAACTAGAAAGAAGATTAAAGCTCTTCGATCCGATAGAGGTGGTGAATATTTAAGCCAAGAGTTTAAAGATTATCTAGTCGAGTGTGGTATTGTCCAAAGAACTCACATCTCCTTATACTCCACAACAAAATGGTGTATCCGAGAGAAGGAATCGTACATTGCTAGACATGGTGCGATCGATGTTTAATCTTACTACTCTTCCCTTATCCTTTTGGGATTATGCTTTGAAAGCGCCGTCGCATATTGAATATGGTTCCAACTAAGAAGGTTGATAAGACTCCTTATGAAGTGTGGTACGGGAAACCTCCCAACTTGTCTTACTTAAAGGTCCTGGGTTGTGAGGCTTGTTAAACGCGACTCACTGATAAGTCGCAACAAAGATCATTAAGTGTGTCTTCGTAGGATACCCAAAGGAAACTATGGGTTACTACTTCTACTTTCCACCGAAAACAAAGTAATTGTTGCTAGGTATGGAGACTTTCTTGAAAAGGATCTCATATCTCATGAATTCAGATGGGAGAGTTTATGATCCGGAAGATGATCAAGATACAACACCTTCTCGAAACACTAGCCAACCTCAAGTAGAACTCGAAAGTCCGGGCGCTCCACCGAGATTGAAGTGGTTCCCATTCGAGATCCGCAAGGACTACGCGTGCACTGAGCGCCTATGTCTCAACGTAGGGTTGAGGAAAATATGTTGGGGATCTTGGTGAACTCGCTAACTATAAAGTCGCCATGATGAGTCCCGAAAAGGAAAATGGCGAGTTGCAATGAATGGGAAATGCAATCCATGAAAGACAACGAAGTCTCGGATAGAGGTTGACTTACCTCCAAATGCTAAGGTAGTTGGAAGTAAGTGGCTCTTTAAGATAAAGACCGACATGGATGGCAATGCACACACCTATAAAGCTCGCCTTGTAGCTCAAGGTTATACTCAAACCTACGGGTAGACTACGAGGAGACATTTTCTCCTGAAAGCAGATATTAGAGCTATTAGATTCTTATAGCCATAGCGCGCACTATGACTATGAGATATGGCAAATGGATGTCAAAACCGCTTCTTAAACGGCCGCCAGATGAGGACATCTATATGGCGCAACTGAAGGGTTTGTGAATCCAAAGTTTCCGAGCGTGTATGCAAACTTCAAAGATCCATTTATGGATTGAAGCAAGCATCAAGGCAATGGAACAAGAAGTTTGATGAAGAAATCAAGAAATTTGGTTTCACTCAAAATCTTGATGAGCCATGTGTATCACAAAGCTAGTGGGAGTAATGTTATTTTCCTTGTCTTATATGTCGATGACATATTGATCACGGGAAAGACATTCCAAGTATGCAAGATGTAAAGTCTTATCTTGAGAGTGCTTTTCTATGAAGGACTTAGGGAAGCAAGATTTATTCTGGGAATCAAGATCTACAGAGATGATCAAGGCGGTTAATCGACTAAGCCAAAGTGCTTACATTGATAAAATATCAAGAGATTTAGTATGCAAAATTCCAAGAAGCGGATATTTGCCGATGCAAGTTGAACATGGCTTAAGTAATAAACTATCGCGTCAACACCGCCGAGGTGGAATACATGAGAAAGTTCCTTATGCTTGGTGAGGATCTATCATGTATGCCGCGAGATGTACAAGGCCCGATGTGGCGCTTGCACGAACATTACCGGTCGGTATCAACAGTAACCTGTGTGAAGCATCGCAGTCTATAAGAACATTCTTAAGTATCTAAGGGCTACTAAAGAAATGTTTCTAGTGTATGGAGGAAACCAGATGCGTAACTTGATGTTAGGTTTTATGATGCGTCATTCCAAACCGATAAAGATGATCTGAAGTCTCGACGGGTTATGTCTTTGTCATTAATGGAGGAGCATTGACCTGGAAGAGCAAGAAGCAAACAACAGTTGGCGATGTCTATTACGTGTCGAGTACATATCGCTTGGAAAGTCGCGATGGAAGTCGTTTGATTAGGAAATTCATTTCGGACTCGAGTAATGCCCTCAATCGAATCGCCTTTAAATGTGTATTGTGACAACTCGTTTGCAATAACATTTGCCAATGAGCCTGGAGTCATGAAGGCGCCAGACATTTTCCTCGTCGATATCACTATGTTAGAGAACAAGTCGACATAGTGAAATCAATCTACTCAAAGTTCATACAGATGAAAATCTAGTCGATCCCTTTACGAAGCCTTTGCCAAAAGATAAACTTACTAACCATGCCGATGGGATAGGACTTCGCTTAGCTAGTAGTTTCATGCAGATCCGTGATTAGTATTTGGATAAAGGATGTTATGAACAAAATATTACTTTAATGAAATAAAATAGTTGTTTATGTTTATTTTCATTTTCTTAATATTATATCCTATATTTGCATGTTTAATCCATGAGTAACTTATGTTATTCTAAATAGTCCGTTGTCGATCAATGATGTGGGAATGTCATTGAATTAAGACAAATCTGAGTTTTGTAGAATATACTTTAAAGTATATTGATGCGTGGGACATACCAATTACATGATATTCAATGAATCAATATAGGACTCATCCCAACTTTACATGATGATACTTTTCGATTTCATCATTAAGTATATCATGAAGTGTTTATCCTCGCACTTGAGATACCGGATAACCGATATGAATGTAGTGCATTTGTGTAAGATAGTCTAACGCTATCCGAATCGGTAGTTATAAGGGCTATTTTCAAGTGTTGCAAAATTCATGAGTTATGTTTGTAGTCAAGAGAATTTGTTCCTTTGAATTTGTTTCAAAGCATAATACTATATTTGGGCCCTCGTAGGGTTGACAAGATGTTTGTATGGCCATACCCAAGATCTATCCGAATACGCTCGATGATTTGTAATCTTGTTCAATCATATACAACGAGAATGTAATATTAACTTATGAAATGACTTGATCCATATTCATAGTTAATGTAGTATTAGTAACAAAAGGATAAGTAAAATGATGAATCATTAAATGGTTTTTTCCGTGAGACCATGCTCGATTCGATCCGGGGCGATGCGTGTGAAAGCTAGACTCACCAATGTCATTACTATATTTAGTAATATCC
Organism: Chrysanthemum lavandulifolium; assembly: GCA_022545495.1. Taxonomy (NCBI): domain Eukaryota; kingdom Viridiplantae; phylum Streptophyta; class Magnoliopsida; order Asterales; family Asteraceae; genus Chrysanthemum; species Chrysanthemum lavandulifolium. The sequence goes on along the minus strand of CM040244.1, from coordinate 163,587,165 downwards.
AGTGGGAGCTGAAAGGTTTTAATGGATATTTAAATAATAGTATGTCCGGATTCAACTCGAGACTCGGATCGCACACATTACGTATGAGAATTGATGTACATAATTAATATAAATAAACGTTATTATTATTAATTATTAATCACTAAATAAAACATAACGATAGTTAAATAATTAACGAGGTTTGGTTAACTGTCGTTAAATATTAACTACAAGGACTAGAGATGAAATTAGATGTCGGGAAAGTTCTAGAATCCTTTGGGATGCTTGGCCGACGGTGGGGGTTTCAAACCCAATCCCACTCTAACTTGACTCAAGATATGTTAAGTATAAATACAAATCAATGTATTCATTATCGACTAACCCTTGATTACCAATAACCTAAATTCTCTCCTTCTCCTCTCCTCTTTGTGTGGCCGGTCGAATACCCTAACCCAAGGGTGTTTCGATTTTGTCTTAGCTCAAAGATAAAGTGTTTGGTTTATTAGTGATTCAAGGGAATTTTCTCCACATCAAATCGCTATTAAGACGCGCAAGACAAGAACGAAAACAAGCAACGCTGAGCTTGTAATCCTTGGTGGTCGATTTTGGGTTGGACGATTTGTATAAACCCTAGTTTAGGGTTTTAGGTTTTGTTACTTGATCACATAATCGTTTGATTCTTGAATCGCAAAAGTGACGATTTTTGTTTGGTTAATTAATTACATATATTATTCCTTTAGTCTTCGGCCGTCATTTGATGACGATTTGTTTTACGATAATCATATTATGAGTATAAAATTCCAACATATACTAGTCAAAGTATAAGGTCTTCAAGTTAAATGAACCGTGATTAGAGGGGTCTAAGTGGATAAACCCCATTTGCCCATATAACTAAAATAACCATACTTCACAGTTCCCATGACGAAACCTTTGACATTGTTGGTAGACTAGGGACTGGGGAGGTGAATCTGTAGATATACTACTACTTGTTCTGTATAACGTAAATTCTAAATAATTCAAGAAAGAGTATAATTTAAGAACTTTTTATGTTTAAATCAAAGGTTTTTCTAACTAAAAAGTACACAATGAACCTTGTTTGTAATTTTATGTGAATTTTTTTGTATTTTTTCGTAGTCCCATGTGTATTTATGGTGTGCTTATGGCACAAGTTAGAAAAACCCTTAAATCAAAACCCTTAAAAGTCGCTATGTGTATATATCACCTTTCTTGTTATAATTTATATTTCAAAATTATAAATATGTTAAATAACTCTACGGAATTAAATCAAATAAGAAGAAAAATTAAAATAAGAATGTTAAGAAAAAACTACAACCACACATTTAAGATGCATCTTTTAAAATTCTCACTCATTTTTTTATTTTAATTTTTCTTTTCACCGAATACGTTCCCTAACTTTACGCGTTAATTGAAATCAAGATATCAAATATCCTAGCTTATTTCACTGACTGTGGATATATTGAGAACCCAAAAACTAATAAAAAGTGAGTCAAACAACGAAGAACAAGTTACATATCAAAATTCCCGCTAATCTACAGAACAACCCAATCCCACAAACACGAAGCGTTAAAATTAGAAAGAAAATGTTATACTATCTAGTTTTAGGATATTTGCATGATGCAACATAGCCTATGATATCATAGGATAACCAATAATAATTAACCCAACTCCCTATGACACAACAACTTGTTCAACTTGGCCACATTTTACCTTTGATTTCTTCCTCAGCTTTCAGTTTCCAAGTTTACTATATTGGGCCATACTGCTACTTCCGTATGGATAGAAACTTCAATTTGCAATTAGGATATTATAAACAAATACACAAAAAGGTAACCATTGTTGAAACTTGGAATTGGAAAATAAAGAATAATATTCCGTATAAGTTTTTCTGGCAGCCTAATTATATGATTATTTATTTTTATTTTTTTCATTTTCTACCGAGACCGTCATCAATTCAATGAGAAGAAAGCACACAACAATTTCCACAAGTTAATCATGAATTTGAGGGAGAATGAAAAGCTTGGAAAGTTATGGTTGGTAGTTGTTATAAACTTTCAATGTGCAAAGTACCTAAACAAAAATATAATATTAGTTTAACGAATGAAGACGTTTGTCCGTTCGTGTTTGTATTATGTGAACTGATCGACTTGATTAGATTTTTTTTCTAAAGCAATTTTTACTTAGATATAATTAAACATGCATGTTAATAACATGTATGACGTAATTAAAAGCTACAGATATATAAATACTCATGTGTAAGGTAGGATTTTCTCCTCAAAACATGATCAATTGTTTACGTCTTTCATAAAAAATTAGATTGATAGAAGAACCGTGACCCCGTACACTTAATTGAATGCTAAATGACCATTCTTTAAAGATGAAGCCACAGTCAATGAGAAACTACATAATACCTTAGGGAAATAATTTGCACACTTATTTTTCTTATTTGCACACTCTAATTTATGCATTAACCTGTTGTACTGACCGATTGTATATTGGAGTGTGACAATCAAAAAGTAATATGTGCAAATCATCTCCCAATACCTTGGTATACTTGATATAGTAACATTAACCGTGAAGAGAAAAAGTTAATGTCAGGTATAACCCATCTAATACCATTAAGTGACTTTAACATTGTAAAATTTGGTCAGGATAATCAAATGTTAAAGTCAATTTGTAACGCCGGACTTATGTTCATAGACTTTCTTGTTTGGCAGCTTAGACAAATACTTACTATAAAGTCGTACGCAAAATACGCATATGCATGGGAATATAATTAGATGCGATGCGTTTAGAGCTTAATATTAGGGATTGAGTGCAATCAAAGCCATGTGGGAAAATTTTGAAAAAGGTAAAAGATTATTGATTATGATAGGATGTCATGTTGAAGCAAAGCATACATGTGCATTTATGGCAAGATATGGAGGTGAGGAGCAAAGCCAACACGCACAACTTGCTATCAGAATTTACATCTCTTCACAACTACGCATGTTCCGTGTTTTTCCACTTATCAAACATTTAAAATTGTTTCAAGGTTCCAACTCTATTCAATTTGTGCATAAATGTTTTATATTGAGTTAGTAACATGGACATATTGGAGAGTGGCAAAATGTGCATTTACATATACGTGTATTGAAGATAATTATCAAAAGAGAAGTGATTTGCATATTATCAAAATGATTGAGACACTCATATTTTGAGTGTTTGGTTATTTATATCCACACATTATTTTAAGTTGTGTTTATTCTGTAAAGATATAAATGTTCAAACACTTAAAAATTGAGTGTTCAATCATTTTAAAAAGTGTACAAATCACCTCCCTTATCAAAAAGTTCACATTTGAAGTTTTTTTTAACTCAAGTTGTACCAACGTGACCCACATTTATTCGAGCACGGTATATGTAAAAGACATTTTGACTCTCAGTATTGCAATTGACAATGCCAATGGTGCAACTGACGAGATCATGGTGTGACCTAGTCACATCACCTATGAATGACGACTATAAAAGCGTTAGGTGTTATAATAAGCTTATTCTCTTCATTCAGGGTGTACGGGTGTCACATAACTATAACAAACATCCATAACTAACCACAATTAATCCCCTTTCACTCACAAAGCCCCTTAATTTACTCATTTGTGGTCCATCACTTACAACTTTATTTTTTTATTCAAATTTCCAAATAAACTAAATTTATTTCATTAAAAAAAAAAAAAATACAATACAACATAATAAAAAACATACGAAACGTAAAATAAAGATACGGTAAAAAAACATACGCAACTTAAGAAATACATCAAATTATAACGAAACTAATTATTTGGGCTGTTGAAATTGTTCCCATTAATGTTGTTGTCAAACATGCTCGATGAGACATCGTTGAAGCTTTGTGTGTTTGCGTTTATCATGTAGTTCTTTGGCTTTTCTTCTTTGCATTGCGCAACGTTCAATCATTGTCTGTTGTAAATTTGGTTGCGGAGAAATATATAGTTCACCAACGTCGGATATCGCAAATTGCTGATCTTTTAAAATCATGTTATGCGTTATGATGCACGAGTACATGATTCTCCGTAACTTTCCAACAGTAAATGCACGCGTCGGTTGAGCAATGATATGCCAACGTCCTTGGAGGACACCAAAAGGTCTTTCGGGCACTTTCTTGTTTCGCTTTGAATGCGGCATTTTTTGGGTTACTTGCAACTGTAAATGACTTGACAAAAGATGCCCACTCCGGGTAAATTCCGTCAGCTAGATAATACCCATGGTTAAATTTACGACCGTATACTTCAAACTCAACCTCAGGAGCGATGTCATCAAGCAGGCCGTCGAATAACGGAGAATTATTTAAAACGGTAAGATCGTTATTCGCACCCGCCACCCCAAAAAATGCATGCCAAATCCACAAATCGTATGAAGCAAGAACTTCAAGCATTATAGTTGGATACTTTTTATCACCTCTGTGAAATTGGCCTTGCCATTCTTTTGGACAATTTTTTCATTCTCAGTGCATACAATCGATGCTTCCCAACATTCTCAGTAGCTTATAAACAATGTTATGTGCATTGTATAAGTTACGAATGTCATCCTCATCTGTTTTTTTTTAAAACTCCTTCGTATACAAATGGATTATGAACATAGTAAAAAAATCTAGGCAATCGCGTGCAAAGTGTTCACCTATTTGTAAATACTCATCTAATGTATTAGCTGATATCCCGTAAACCATTGGTGTAGGGCACATGTGCATTTCATAATCACACTAAAACTCATTACACCCCTATCATCGGGTCAGACTCTAAAGAAATCAAAATGCTTAAGAAGAGGATGATAAGTTTCAATATATGTTTCAATACCTTGTACTATTTCTAAAAATAGTCTACGGCTTATACGAAAGCGACGCCTAAAATTTTCTTCCGTATATTTTGGGTTGTCACCAAAATAGTCAGAAAGTAGACGTGCTTCAGTAATTTCACGTTCACGGGGGATGTATCTACGATAGAATGAAGGGTCGGCTTGTTGTTGTTGCAACGATTGCTCGAACTCAAACTTTTGAAGAATCATCTCTAGCTCCGCTAGCTCTTCAATGTCACTTTCACCGGAAAAAGATGATTCACTCGTGTTTATATATGTAGATTTTGAAATGTGTAGATTTTGACTGAAATGTGTAAATTTTGATTGAAATGTTTAGTATTTATAGCGTGTTAAAAAGTGTGTTAAAAAAAAAAATAAATAAATAAAAAAAAAAACGTTACCTAACTGTAACAAATCAAAAAAAATACATGCATTTGGTTCGTTGTGCAGATGGCGAGCGAGGACGGTGTCACAGCGAGCCACGACGAGTGTGCCAGCGTGGCACGACAACCCACGGCTAGCCGGACACCCTGTGCTTTAAAGCCACAAAACATCATGGAACCAACAGAATATATGTGTAACTGATGACACAAGTTTCATCGTGATTATAGTATTTTTGTAGTTTTTACAATCAACGCAATTTTATCAAAAGTTTAACATCTATTGTCCTAATTTCTTTGTAACGGATCGGTTAATGAAGCTTTCGTGAAATAATCTTAACAAAGTTTGTATGGTTTTTTGGAAATTTGACCACTTTATAAAAAGAAAATTACCAAAACGAACCATTGCCACTACTCATTTACGAATATGAACCTCGCCTGTATTGTTTACCAAAATGAACTTTTCGACTGAGCGATAAAACATGGCCTGGGCGAGAGGCTAGGCGAGATTGCTGGGGTTGGGCGAGAGGCTAGGCGTGAATGGAGGCGAGGGTTTGGGCGTGAATGGAGGCGAGGGAAGGAAATGTTGGGCGAGGAAGGAATCATGCTTTTGGGTTAAAAGATTTTGTTGGCGCTAGGTTTGATGAAGATGGAGAGTGTATGGTGGTTTCGAATTTCCTCCGAATATACGTTGTTTAGGCATAAATAAATTGCACGTGACTTTACTTCCGTATGTACTCTCAATTATGGCTTGATGGTACTTGTCCTTTCAGTAGAGTAATAATATTATACAACTTGTGCATCTTGCAGTAGAAGTTGTACCATTTGATTTAGTCAAAAATTTGGTAACATCAAAGATGCATTTGTTACAACACTCTGCTACATTACTTGAGAAAAAGAACTCTATAAAGCTATGATTGTGACATAATGGGCATGTGAGGGAATGGAACATGATAGGGACATATTTTGGTCATTTTGGTAAACCATCTGAAAAAAATTCACTCTCGTAATATGACTGTAAATATGGATTATTTTGGTAATTAGCTTCTTTATAAAAGTACGCTGCAAACGTAACTTCTTTTTTTTCCGTGTACCACGCTCTTAATTTATACCTCATCTATATACGTGGACGATACTACATAAATATTGATAATTTTAAACAATACTCAGAGCACAAGGTGTCGTAAAGAGGCTAACCTCTTCATTCGCGGTCCACGGGTGCCACATCGCCTCCACATCACTATAACAAACATCCACAACTAACCACAACTAACCCCCTCTTCCACCCACTCACAACAAACCTCAACCTGTTCATTTGGAGCCCACCACTATAACTTTATTTTTTTTACTCAAATTTTCAAATAAACTAAATTCATTTCATTAAAAATAAAAATAAAATACAACATAATAAAAAACATACGAAACGTAAAATAAAGATACAGTAAAAAAACATACGCAACTTAAGAAATACATTAAATTATAACGAAACTAATTATTTGGATTCTGTTGTTGAAATTGTTCCCATTGAAGTTGTTTCCAAACATGCTTGATGAGACATCGTTGAAGCTTTGTGTGTCTGCGTTTATCATGTAGTTCTTTGGATTTTCTTCTTTGCCATTCGCAACGTTCAATCCATGTCTGTTGTAACTTTGGTGTCAGAGAAATATATGTTTCAGCAACGCCGGACATCGCAAATTGTTGATCTTTCAAAATCATGTTATACATTATGATGCACGAGTACACGATTCTCCGTAACTTGCCAATAATAAATGCACTCGCCGGTTGGGCAATGATATGCCAACGTCCTTGGAGGATACCAAAAGCTCTTTCGATATCTTTTCGAGCACTTTCTTGTTTCGCTTTGAATGCGACATTTTTTGGGTTACTTGCAACTGTAAATGACTTGACAAAAGATGCCCACTCCGGGTAAATTCCGTCAGCTAGATAATACCCATGCTTAAATTTACACCCGTATACTTCAAACTCAACCTCAGGGGCGATGTCATCAAGCATGTCGTCGAATAACGGAAAATTATTTAAAACCGTAAGATCGTTATTCGCACCCGCTACCCCAAAAAATGCATGCCAAATCCACAAATCGTATGAAGCAACGACTTCAAGCATTATAGTTGGATACTTTTTATCACCTTTGTGTAATTGGCCTTGCCATTCTTTTGGACAATTTTTTCATTCCCAGTGCATACAATCGATGCTCCCCAACATTCCCGGTAGCTTATGAACAATGTTATGTGCATTGTATAAGTTACGAATGTCATCCTCATATGGTTTTATTAAAAAATCCTGCACATATAGATGGATTATGCACTTAGTAAAAAAATCTAGGCAATCGCGTGCACAATGTTCACCTATTTGTAAATACTCATCTAATGCATCAGATACACGGGAAAACACTACTTTTTTATCAAAAAAAAAAAACAGAATGCCATTTAAAAGCTCTTTTCTTGTGTTCTTGAGTACACGTTAGGATCTTACTTCAGGGGCTATCCAAGCCATTGAGGAGCCTGCTCAAGCTACTGATGATGATGAAGACTATCACCCACAATTAGAACCAGCGTAGGGCACATGTGCATTTCATAATCACACTAAAACTCATTACACCCCTAGCATCGGGTCGGACTCTAAAGAAATCAAAATGCTTGGGAAGAGGATGTTGAGTTTCAATACTTTTTACTATTTGTAAAAATAGTCTACGGCTCATACGAAAGCGACGCCTAAAATTTTCTTCCGTATATTTTGGGTTGTCACCAAAATAGTCGGCAAGTAGGTGTGCTTCAGCAATTTCACGTTCACGGGGGACGTATCGGCGGTGGCATGAAGGGTCGGCTTGTTGTTGTTGCAACGATTGCTCGTACTCAAACTCTTGAAGAAATATCTCTAGCTCCGCTATCTCTTCAATGTCACTGTCACCGGAATAAGATGATTCACTCATGTTTATATAAGTATATTTTGAAATGTGTAGATTTTAATTGAAATGTGTAAATTTTGATTGAAATGTTTAGTATTTATAGTGTGTTAAAAAGTGTTGATAAGGTTTTAAAATGTACCTTTTTGAGGGGTCGTTTAAGCCCTTATTTGATCACTTTTGTATCCGTTATTGCTTAATATCGTTCCTTTTCACTTTTTAGGTCTCTTGAAGGCAAATGCCTGGAATGGCACTTATTTGGACGAAAAGGCGCGATTATACGAGAAAATGGCCAAAGTCGAATCGAGACACTCAAAGTCTGCCGAAAACATAAGGTGGCGGCGTCAGTGTTAATTGCGACGCCGTCGAAGGATCTTTGTGACGACGAAGCCTAAACTCCCATTTTCAAGCGACGACGTCAAGTTATAAAAGAGTAGGCCGTCGCAACTCGACGGCCTAGATGTAATCCGACGGCGCCGAAGCTCAAGAGACGGCCACAAGCATAAGGTGACGCCGTCGCAAGTCTAACGCGCCAAGACGAAACCCTAATGACGGCGACACGACGACGCCACAAAACATAAGGTGACGCCGTTGCATATGTAATATTATATATAGAATCCGAATTTTTCAAGATTGAGTGTGTAGTCTTTTGGAGTAAAACCTAAACCGAACCAAGGTCGTCTTGTACAAGATTTTAGGGTTCCAAACCCTATCTTACACCAAGATAAGTGTTTTACTTCATTAATACAATTATGTCTTTGATTATTTGTGTGTATGCTTGCATGTTTTCCATGTCCTGCTAATTTACTTGTGTGTTTGCTTAGGGAATATGAAACTTAATTATTGAATCTTGATTGATTGTCTCTTATCTTAGTTGATTAATGATCTAGTAATGTGATAGGTCATTCGTTGTGTACTTAATACTTGATTAAATCTTTGTGAACCTTAGAATATGACTCCTTGAGTAGTTGTAAGCTAAACCATCCAAAGAGTGCCTTAGAGTAAGTGTTTATTATCCCTAGTGGGTTTTGTAGACGAGACCCTTTGGTAAGTTCAAAGAGTTAGGGAGAAACGCATACCCTACAACCTTATACACACAACGCAACTAGGAATAAGGACGTGACAATTCAACCACCAAGAGGAGATAATTAAGGAGTAGTAAAACCTAAGTAAACACATCTTTAAACTATCATACGAGCACACATTAATTAGACATAGACTACATACACCTTAGATTAGATAATTAGATAAGTAGAGTAATCGGTAGAAATACCAACCCCCAAATTTAAACCCCGAGATTCAGACCTTTCCTTTCCTTAAAAAATATAAAAGATAAAAATAATCTTCCTCAACCCCAACCTTAGCGTAGTAACTTCTCACTAGCATTCCTATTCCCCAGAGAACGATATCAATACTCGTGGCTTACCCTAATACTATACTACAACGATTAGGTTCACCGCCTAGGTGTTGAAAACTTGCTCGATTTAAAAGGAAGTTCCTTTGACCCCGAACGACGCGTGTAGCATTATCAAGTTTTTGGCGCCACGGAAATAGAATAGCTAGTTAGTAGTCCACCTCGTTTAGGTTTCTTTACTTGATTCCTATCAAGTAAACTTTTTTTTTCTCATTCTTAGCTTTCTCTTAGTCTATCCCCTTCTTCGTGACCTTTGTTCGTAATCCCATCACTTTTCATCATGGAAGGTGATAACCACCCACCATTCATCAACCCACCACCAATTGACCCGCCAAGAGCCCGTACTCTTGGTGAATACTCGAGACCAAGCCACTTAGGTTATAGGAACACCATTGAGCTTTCCGACCAAGCCCAAACTACGGCCCTGCGATCCGACACCATCCGGTTGGTGCAAACGGATGTGATTCCACGGACTTCGTTCAAGATCCAAATCAAGATCCGAGGGATTTCTCAAAATTTTCGATTCCATCGACCTTGATGCTACTACTCGGGAGACCGCGTCGCTTCTCTTCCATTCTCTCTACCGCACCAAGCTAGTAATTGGCTTGAGCGACTTCCCGACGACTCCATCTCAAGTTAGGATGATCTTACCTCTCGCTTCCTTGCTCAATTTTTCCCACCGGGGAGAACCACTAAACTTAGGAATGACATCTTGATGTTCCAACAACGTCAAGGTGAATCTCTCAACGAAGCTTGGACTCGATTCAAGGACTTACTTTATAAAGTCCCTCATCACGGCATTGATCTTTGGCTCCAAGTCCAAATCTTTTATGATCATGATAACTTCCCCACCAAGCGATCCATTGACCAAGCGGCCTGTGGAAAACTTAGTGATCTCACCACGGAAGAATCATGGGGTATAATAGAGGACCTTGCCCTCTATGAAAACGAAAGTTGGGATGACCCCCGTGAGCTGCCCAAAACCGTTAAGGCAATCTCCTTGCCTCCCATTACCTCACCATCTTCCGACCGTAGGATGACCGAACTTGAAGATCAAGTTAATTTCCTAATGAGTTCCTACGAAAATCCTAAGTCCTCACGTCAAGTGAATAAAATCACTCTACCTTGTGAGTTATGTAGTGGTCCCCATGACACTCGTGATTGCACAAGACTTCCCGAACAAGCTTTTGCGGACTACGCCTCCATGCGTACCGACGGAGCAGGAGAGAAGTAGTACACTTTCAAGCCCGAACAAAACAACTTAGGAAACTCTTACAACCCCTCATGAAAAAATCACCCTAACCTTAAGTGAAACCAAAACTCAAGCACACCCCAAAGCTCATCTAGTCCACCTAATAGGTCCAACTCTCTAAACACCGGGAACCCCACTAATCTTGAGGCAATTGCATCTAGATTCCTATCATCTCAAGAGACTCTATTGACTAAGCTTGAAGCCGATTTTAAGCAAAGACAAAGCGAGATGACAAACAAGCTTGATGCCCTCTTAAAAGCCTTCAATGAACGGGAAGTTAGAGCACTCCCAAGTGATACTATAAAGAACCCAAAAGTGAATTCGATTTCATCGACTTCATGTTCTTGTTCACCATGGGAGAACACACATCCATGCCCCTCACACCCAACGGTTCTCTCGGTAAACGCTATCAAAAAGGGTTCCAAGCCATCCAAAAGGTACCAAGGCCCTGCACCGTTGGTGGAACCTAATCTTGAGAAACCCGTCAACCAAGAATCCAAACCTAGTTTAGAGGTTTGGAAGTTCTAACCCATGTTTTCCAAAAGGTACCAAGGCCCTGCACCGTTGGTGGAACCTAATCTTGAGAAACCCTCAACCATTATAATGCTTTAAAAGAAAAATATGAGTTAGAACTTAAGCTTGGAAAACATGGGTCCGCTTTTGTGCGAAATAATTTACCTAAGAAGTTAGACGATCCCGGGCTATTCACTCTTCCGTGTAGGCTTGGAACTTCCAAACCTCTCGACGCTCTAGCCGACTTAGGGCCATGCATCAATCTTGTTCCGTTGTCCCTCCATAGAAGCCTTAACTTAGGTAAAATAGAACCAACGAAACCATCTTAGGTCTAGCGGACGGTAGTGTTGCACGTCCGGTAGGAATAATAAAAGACATGGTAGTACACGTAGGAGAGTTAACTCTTTTGTCCGACTTTTATGTGCTAGACATGAATAAGGACCCGACATGCCCATTGCTAGTAGGAAAAGGATTCTTAGCTACCGCTAGTGCCATCATCGATTGTAAGATGTCCAAGATAGTGGTAGGAGAGGGGAGTGCTAGGTCAATTTACGATGTCAAAAAGCATACGTACTACAAAGAAGAGGAAATCCCACATGAGATTAGGTTGGATAGAGAGCCTTCTAGATATGGACCTTGGATAGATAAGAACCACATAGGCCCCCAAAGACCTTTTTACCTAGATGAAGCCTTCACTAGTAAAGCAACTTTCCAAGAAAGAGAAATGCCTAGGGACATGGAAGTGAACCCGTTCGAGGACACCTTAGTATTTAGGAAGATGACAGAGTTCTCAGGAAGCTTGCCCGTCAACCTTGTCATGAATAAGTGGAAAGTTGAGAAATCTAAACACAAATGGGATTGGGATAGACCGCCTAGTGACGGTAATGGAGAGTGGCACATTATGATAACAATCTATGATCCCGATGGAGAGAAGTTTGAAAAGGCATATCTAACCGAACGTACTATTAGGAACTTGAATGATAAGTTTGATCCTTATGAAATTGTTGAGGATAGGCTTACTTATATCGGTACGTAGGAGCACGACTACGAGTCTAGCTACAAGACTCTTAAATAAAGAAAAGCGCTTCGTGGGAGGCAACCCATACTTAATTGTTTGCTTGTTAGTGTCATATATCTTTTATTGATTGTTTATTCTCATGTTTAATTTTTTGAAAATGCTTTATTTTGTTTTTAACCTCGTCTTAATTGCATATAAAGGTATTTTACATAAGGGATAAGTGTAGGGAGGATTACTGATAACGCTCAAATTGTCCATGTTTTTAGTAGCGTTATCCGTGCTTTTATGTGTGTTATTTGGTTATAATCATATGCTTTTGATGCTTAATTGTACAAAAGTGCGTTTGCTAGTTCATTTGTAGCCAAGTACAGGAAAGTGGAGAAAAAGACGGAAAAAGAAGTAAAATATGAAGATTTCTCCAAATACGGAGAGTTCCTGACAAAAGCAAGACTTGTGGAGTATATTTGAGAAGATAAAGTCATTAAGTTAGTGGTCCAAAGACTCAAGAATAAAGTTCAAGAAGGAAAACGAGAAAGAAATGTAGAAAAGAAGCTAAAACGAAGGCATATTGGAAGACTCGTTGTTCCCGACACACCTTCACCATTCTGGCCATAACTTTTGCATACGGACTCCGTTTCACCCCCCTTTCGCGGCCACGGAAAGCTAAGAGAAAGATCTACAACTTTGCCGTTTATAACTTTTTGTGATTTTGCTCCAACCGATCGGTCGAGCCCCACAACCGGATCCGGTTGGAGAATGGTCAGAACACCAACCGAAACGGTTGGAGCTTAACCGGATTCGGTTGGAGGGCCTGTTTCTGCCATTTATTCATTATTAATACTCCAAACTTGTTCCAAACGATTCTAGTCCCTTCCTACATGTCTTCTAGTCCCTTCCAAGCTTCTTGGTGACCAAGAAATGCATTTATAACCCCAAGGGCTTGAGAGTAGTATAAATAGAGGCCTTTGCAACCTCATTTCATGCACCACAACTTGAGAGATCTTCTCTCACACCTCTCCTACCACCACCACTCCTCTCTAGGTGTGAAATTCAAGCCTCCACCCTTAAGGACGAATTTCCACCTAGAGAGCAAACCATAACTTGAGAGAACACACCCACTCTCAATACCTTTACAAAAGGTGCAAAATTCAAGCCTCCACCCTTAAGGACGAGTTTCCACCAACTATCATATCCCAACTTGTGTGAAATTCAAGCCTCCACCATTAAGGACGAATTTCTACCAACTTATCTTCCCCAAAAGACCACAAACCTATGCCAAATTCGTGTAGTGTGCTCAAGGGTTATCGAAGGCGTTTGGACATCATTTTCCGGCTTGGTAGAACTATTGTAGTTGATTGGAGGCTTGAAGGTTGCTATAATCCTTCATCTTTGCCTATTGTAATTCATACTTTGGGTAAACCTTGTTACTTTTCTATTTAAAGATGTTTGTTATTGATATGATTATTGAGATTTTGTGTTTGATTGGAATAATGATGAATGTCTTGATACTTCCTTGTTCTTATATTGCTTTTCTTGTTGGTTTGATATGTGACAATCATAACCATCAACTTGTTACTTGCTTAAACAAACAAACGACACTTGTAGTGCAACCAAGTCTCTTGGGATGACCTTGATTTACCATATACTATACTACAACTTGACTAGGTTATACTTTCCCGAATGTGTTCCTAGTTAACCGGTAATTCATGTTTACAAATTTAAAACCCCGATGAAACACATCAAGTTTTTGGCGCCGCTGCCGGGGATTTGGTTTTGCATTCTTTTGTTTGTTTGCTTGTTTGTTCGAATGATATATTGATCTTGCTCATGAATGATTGTTTCTTTGCTCTTGTTTGATTGCTCTTGCTTGCTTGCTCATGATGTTTGCTTAATTTCTCCTTTGCGTTTTCTTTTGAAAAATCTCTCATTTTCTCATAATTGCTCAAATGATCTTTGCATCAAAATCAAGTTTTTGATGTTGGGATTCCGTCTCATGTTTGCTAAAAATGCTCATTTCAAAGTTTGCTTTCTAAGTGTGTTCAAAAGTTCTTGCGAAAAAACCACCAAAACTGACCAGAATCATCTAACCGGATCGGTTGCCTCTGCAACCGAACGGTTGGACCACCCAAACCACTCCAACCGATCGGTCACCACCCGTAACCGGATCCAGTTGTGAGTTCTGTAAAAAAAAAAAATTGTGTGTCTCTTGTTTCGTAAGTTTTATGTTTTATATGTTATATGATCTCTTGCATGTCTCTATGTTATTTGTTTTTGTTATTTTTGTTTATGTTGGTTCCGTATTAATTTTAAATAAGATTTTCTTGTTTTAGATTATCTTGTTTGATTTGTGTTACGTGACTAATTATGTGTGCTTGCATCTATGTGATTGTCGTTCTTCTGTGATTGTGCTTTTATTTGTTTTAAGTGTCGTTTTGTGTTCTTGATGTTATTATAGTTAATGTGTGTTTATGTATCTTATTTAGTTGTGTTTATTTTTGTGTTCGTAACCTTTTGTGTCCTTGTTTTAATTTTATCAAATAAAAGTTTTGGAATAAAAATCGTTTCTAAAAAAAAATCTCAAAAAAAAAATCTCCTCCAACCGATCGGTTACACCACCCGTAACCGATCCGGTTGGAGTGTTTTGGTTCCAAAAAAAAATAAAAAAAAATCCATCTTTATTTTTTGTTTTTGTGTGTTTGTGTTTAGATAAAATAAGTTTAAACGTCTTTTTATTTTTGCAAGAGTATCATTTCTTTTATTTGGTTTTTCCATTTTAAGTTTTGTTAATTTGGTACATTGTAAATAAATAAGTACATGTTTTTTTTTTAAAATAAAATTGTTTCGAACTTTGTGGGTATGTTCACTGGAAACCCTCACGAGACTATAACTCGTCCACTCGGGCCACCGAGGGGTTTAAAGGCTTGTTGCATGCGCTAAATGCAACCGTGATGCCTACGAAAGTGACTTTTAGGATTTTACGTGTTTTTGTAGTTTATTTTGTTTTTGCAGATTTAATAAGCTCTTGGAGGAAGGATTGGTTGGATCGTGAACCTTAGAATCTTGGTTGGATATGTTGGATGAGGAATCGATTGATCTCATACGCTTATGCTAGCGTTTGCTTAGCACCTTATCATATGGAGTTCGATCATGATGTTTGGCCCGGGAGGTTTCGTTTCACTTAGACTTATTATTTAAAATTTTCCCTATCTTTACATGCTTTGAAGTTTTTGCAATTGCTTTATTTTGTTTTTTTGTTATTTTTCCTTTGTTTGTTTGTTTGGTAAATTATTTTAATAAATTGACTTCTTTTAATCCCTCGAAAGTAAGGCTCACCCATTGTAAACAAACTGTGTGAGAGGTTTAAGGCGGGTCTCTCTGATTCCCTAAAGAAGTTGGGGTTTTTAATATGCTTCGAGCTGACCTGCTTCTCCGCTTCTTTGTGCGTTTCAATGGAGCTACCGAGAACTCGTGGGACAAGAATAAGTCATGTTTGGTTTTTAAAAAAATAAAAAATAATAAAAAAAAAGAAAAAGAAAAAAAAAATCGTAACTAGATTTAAGTTTTTTTTCTTTTGTGTGCTTAACTTAAGTGTGGGGGGAAATATTATTGTGAAAAGCGAAACTAGTTTTTAAATTCCACATTTTTGGGCCAATTTTAGATTGTGTATACTTGTTTGCCCTTGTGATCTAATTGTTTTCACGCATATAGGATAATATATTAGAATAACTGGATCAACCCACTGGTGAAATCGGTAATTTTGAAAAACTTGAGATATTGCAATCCATGCTGGGATCGATGACATTTGCTTGCGCATATATTATAGCCCTTTCCACTAAATTGGGAGGATTTGAGCCTCTTTCATATATAGCATACATCTTTTATGCTTGGATTTTTTTTATGAGTGTGCCGGTGATTTTATTTATTCTAGAATTTGTACTTGCAAATCATTACCAGACCGCAGTAAGATCACATTCGTGTGATATAAGTGTTTACGCGTGATAAAGAGGCACCTTTAGGAATAAAACCAAATGGCCTTCCGTTTACATCTAATGATATATTAGCTAACCACATCGGTTAGTTAACCACCCATATGGACCCATTTGTTAGCGCTCTTCTTTAGCGCTAGATACCCTTAGTTACACCCTCCGAGCCATCCCTTTCTTTTTGTTAAATCCAGAAAAATACAAAAATATTTTACACTTTAAACCTTAGCCTACCCCTTGTCAATGTCTAAATGGTTGGTTGCTAGTTGCTTGGTATGTTGGATTATTTTTGATGATTATTAGTTAGCCACACTTTGCTATTCGTGTGTGCCATTCCGACGAAGATGAAGGTGCGCAACTTCTTATTTGTATTTTTGTGGTGATGCTTACACGAAGTGTGGGGGAGATGTGATGTATGAAGAAGAAGTGTTGAAAAAAAAATGAAAAAAAAGAGAATAAGTCATCGAAAAAAAAATGAATGAAAAAAATATATATATGTGATGACAATTATAGCTAATGTGTTATATTATTATGTACATGAAAGAATAGGAAGTATGTTTGAGATATCGATTAGCCAATGTGCTAAGACGTGATATATATTATATATTTGGTGATCGATATGTGAAGAGAAGATTGTAACTATAATCATTTTCGGGTTTGCGGTTTGTTCGGTGACTAGCAACATGGGTATTAGACTTGACTTTATTTTCTTTTAACACCAATTTCATCAATTATCCCATGCCTTATCCATGCCCTTTAATCACCCGAAGCCTATCATTTTAACCCGAATAAAAGCCCTCTTTAGATGTTTACACATGGCGCTTACGCCACGTCGGTGGATTTTTGTTTCGTGTACAAGCCTATGGTAATATTTAGATCATGACTGAGCAATATGAGTGTACTATTCCTTAATACTATCCATCACTAAATAAATTGGGTGTTGAGTGAATTATACATCGTTACATTTCGTGAGGTGCTTAGCCATATTATCAAGCAAGAGAATCCATAAGGTATTGTCAAACATCTCGATTTTTTTCACCTCTAAAAGCTTAAAACGATGAATCTTATCTCGTACTTGTACTTGGTAGATTTGCATCACATTTTTCTAATCATCTTTCATGCACCATGTGGGATTTATTTTTCTTAATTTCTAGATTTGCTCGAGGGCAAGCAAAACCTTAAGTGTAGGGAGTTTGCGCCATTTTTCGCTTATTAAAAAAAAAAAAAAAAAAAAAAAAAAAAAATTTAAAAACCCAAAATGTATTATATTATTTTTTCGTTTTGTCATTTAGGAATGTGTTTTTAATTTTTCTTTTCTTAGATTTGCTTGAGGGCAAGCAAAGTTTAAGTGTGGGGGAATTTGATAACGCTCAAATTGTGCATATTTTTAGTAGCGTTATCCGTGCTTTTATGTGTGTTATTTGGTTATAATCATATGCTTTTGATGCTTAATCGTACAAAAGTGCGTTTGCTAGTTCATTTGTAGCCAAGTACAGGAAAGTGGAGAAAAAGACGGAAAAATAAGTAAAATATGAAGATTTCTCCAAATACGGAGAGTTCCTGACAAAAGCAAGACTTGTGGAGTATATTTGATAAGATAAAGTCATCAAGTTAGTGGTCCAAAGACTCAAGAATAAATTTCAAGAAGGAAAACGAGAAAGAAATGAAGAAAAGAAGCTAAAACGAAGGCATATTGGAAGACTCGTTGTTCCCGACACACCTTCACCATTCTGGCCATAACTTTTGCATACGGACTTCGTTTGACCCCCCGTTCATGGCCACGGAAAGCTAAGAGAAAGATCTACAACTTTGCCGTTTATGAATTTTTGTGATTTTGCTCCAACCGATCGGTCGAGCCCCGAAACCGGATCCGGTTGGAGAATGGTCATAACACCAACCGAAACGGTTGGAGCTTAACCGGATTCGGTTGGAGGGCCTGTTTCTGCCATTTCTTCATTATTAAGACTCCAAACTTGTTCCAAATGATTCTAGTCCCTTCCTACATGTCTTCTAGTCCCTTCCAAGCTCCTTGGTGACCAAGAAATGCATTTATAACCCCAAGGGCTTGAGAGTAGTATAAATAGAGGCCTTTGCAACCTCATTTCATGCACCACAACTTGAGAGATCTTCTCTCACACCTCTCCTACCACCACCACTCCTCTCTAGGTGTGAAATTCAAGCCTCCACCCTTGAGGATGAATTTCCACCTAGAGAGCAAACCATAACTTGAGAGAACACACCCACTCTCAATACCTTCACCAAAGGTGCGAAATTCAATCCTCCACCCTTAAGGACGAGTTTCCACCAACTATCATATCCCAACTTGTGTGAAATTCAAGCCTCCACCCTTAAGGACGAATTTCCACCAACTTATCTTCCCCAAAAGACCACAAACCTATGCCAAATTCGTGTAGTGTGCTCAAGGGTTGTCGAAGGCATTTGGACATCATTTTCCGGCTTGGTAGAACTATTGTAGTTGATTGGAGGCTCAAGGTTGCTATAATCCTTCATCTTTGCCTCATCAGTAATTCATACTTTGGGTAAACCTTGTTACTTTTCTATTTAAAGATTTTTGTTATTGATATGATTATTGAGATTTTGTGTTTGATTGGAATAATGATGAATGTCTTGATACTTCCTTGTTCTTATATTGCTTTTCTTGTTGGTTTGATATGTGACAATCATAACCATCAACTTGTTACTTGCTTAAACAAACAAACGACACTTGTAGTGCAACCAAGTCTCTTGGGACGACCTTGATTTACTATATACTATACTACAACTTGACTAGGGTATACTTGCCCGAATGTGTTCCTAGTTAACTGGTAATTCATGTTTACAAATTTAAAACCCCGATGAAGCACATCTATTACACACGTTTTCATGGAAACGTAAACATGAGAATAACAATTCATTAATAGATATATTTGTGTGTTTGTTCGAGTCAAATGCTTGTATCGAGTCATAATGGATGTTTTGCGAAATTTTTCCGATTCTAAAGATATAAATTTTCCGAATGTTTTCCGTAAAATCGCAGCCCGCTTTTTGTCGATAACCGACGGCGTCAGATCGCAACCGACGCGTCGGGAAGGAGTGAAAACAACATTACTTTTTCTCGCTCGAGCTACTTAAAAAATTTGGAATTTTCCGTGTCTTAATTTTCCGTAAATTTTGTAAACATCCATTCCACAAGCATTGTATCCTAGTTTAAATCGAGTCTTATATATATTATTACCGCCGATTTTACGCGAAGGTTTCGTTTGTTTTCTTCAAGTGTGCGTGTTTAATTTATCAAGAAGAAGTTACATAAGATTGGAAGGAGCTTTTCACGCATAAATTCTTCTTGGAAAGGATTTAACCACCACTTCACACACGGATCCTACCGAGCTAATCTGGGAGTACTAGTTTCTTTCGCTTTTAATTACCTTCCAATTATCATAACTTTGATATTTTCGGGAACATTGGGGACAATGTTCGGTTTAAATGTAGGAGGAAAATAAAACGGAACTTTGAAACTATGCTTATCCTTGATTATTTGCTTTATCCAATTGTATTTGTGTAATAAACCATGAGAAAATCTCGGTTAGGGTAATTTTGGCACCAAATTTAAAATTTTTCATGACATATAAGAGTGGGCCATTAGTTTTAACAAAAGCGCCTCACGGATAGGAAGTTGCATGACTAGCACAAAACCCTTTACCACCTAAATTCCACCCAAAATGTGAGGATCGCCTTAGATTAGTAGGAATTAAAAGCATTCATCTTTAATGCTTAGAGTGTGAACCGGTAGTATATTAGATTCTAGAACTTGTTTTGTGATGCATTCCAAGATCGCAAGTAAGACTACACTTGTGTAGTTAGGAATAACTAAATGATAAGAGGCATTAGGATAACCCTTGTTTGATACCCATAATATAATTACTTCTTCCACATCGGTTGAGTAATTCCCCCACACCCTTTGCGTTGTACTCATCTTTAGTACACGATACCCCTAGTTAACCCCTCAGAGCCTATCTTTTTCGCGGTTCTCGTGATGTTTCGGTTTTTTCCGGAATGAAGAGCATTGTTTACACCTCACCCCCAAATATACACCCAAATCGCCTTAGCCTACCCTGTATGCACTCACTTTTAGTGCATTGTTGTTATCACCCTAAACCCTTAGTTCAATTATCTAGTTGCTTGCATGAGTTGCTAAGTCGAGTCATATCATTTGTATACAGTTTTGGAACGATTGAGATTCATGGGAAAAGTTAAAGTTTATGAAATGACGGAAATGGAACGTTAATTCAAATTCCTTTTGTTTGCGTAATAATACCCCAAGTGTTTTGATCTTTTCAATTCGGGTCAAATTAGTGTTAGAGTAATAAAAACTCAAGTGTAGGGATGTGCCTATAAATCCCTATTATTTTGATGTTACTGTAGAGGATGGTAGAGTAAAAGTGTATGAAAAAAAAAAAAAAAAAAAAAAAAAAAAAAAAAAAATAGAGTGAAAAAAAAATACGGGCTACCATCCTACATCTATCCTTTAAATTTATCTTTGTTTATTTCAATTAGCTAGAGTTTAGAGTGTCGAGTCTTGGCTTAGCAACGCCATTCTTCGTATGCTTGTAACATAAGAGATTTTTGACTTGCCACCACTATATTGCCTATCCCACCAAACCCTTTGTTTCCCTACCGTAAGCCTAACATTACAACCCTTTAAAGACCTCTTTGATAGTCTTTCCTAGGTGCTTACGCCAAAGCGATGGAGGTTTGATCTATTATCAATCATTTGGTAATCTATGTACTAGGACCGGTTAATGAGTGTTTATCTTCCATTTCCAATTTGTTATATTTCATATACACCGAGAGAGATGCGAGTATCCAAACACCCCATGTGAGGTGCTAGTATGTGATTTCCGTGTTTGTTATGACTTTTATGGGCTTATATGTGTTGTGGACCGCTTTGAACGAATGCTTCATGACCCCTAACTTATAAATTAATTGGCTAAAAGCACATTTGCTTGAGGACAAGCAAATACCAAGTGTAGGGATATTTGATAAGGTTTTAAAAGGTACCTTTTGAGGGTCGTTTAAGCCCTTATTTGATCACTTTTGTATCCGTTATTGCTTAATATCGTTCCTTTTCACTTTTAGGTCTCTTAAAGGCAAAATGTTGGAATGGCACTTATTTGGACGAAAAGGAGCGATTATACAAAGAAAATGGCCAAAGTCGAATCGAGACACTCAAAGTCGTTGAAAACATAAGGTGACGGCGTCGGTGTTAATTGCGACGCCGTCGGAGGATCTTTGTGACGGACGAAGCCTAAACTCCCATTTTCAAGTGACGACGTCAAGTTATAAAAGAGTAGGCCATCGCAAATCGACGGCTTAGATGTAATCCAGACGGCGTCGAAAGTCAAGAGACGGCGTCACAAGCATAAGGTGACGCCGTCGCAAGTCTAACGTGGCCAAGACGAAACCCTAATGACGGCGACACGACGGCGCCACAAAATATAAGTGCGCCGTCGCATATGTAATATTATATATAGAATCCGAATTTTTCAAGATTGAGTGTGTAGTCTTTGGAGTAAAACCTAAACGGAACCAAGGTCGCTCTCGTCAAGATTTTAGGGTTCCAAACCTTATCTTACACCAAGATAAGTGTTTTACTTCATTAATACAATTATGTCTTTGATTATTTTGTGTATGCTTGCATGTTTTTCATGTCCGCTAATTTACTTGTGTGTTTGCTTAGGAATATGAAATTTAATTATTGAATATTGATTGGTTGTCTTTTATCTTAGTTGATTAATGATATAGTAATGCGATAGGTCATTCGTTGTGTACTTAATGCTTGATTAAATCTTTGTGAACCTTAGAATATGACTCCTTGAGTAGTTGTAAGCTAAACCATCCAAAGAGTGCCTTAGAGTAAGTGTTTATTATCCCTAGTGGGTTTTGTAGACGAGACCCTTTGGTAAGTTCAAAGAGTTAGGGAGAAACGCATACCCTACAACCTTATACACACAACGCAACTAGGAATAAGGACGTGACAATTCAACCACCAAGAGGAGATAATTAAGGAGTAGTAAAACCTAAGTAAACACATCTTTAAACTATCATACGAGCACACATTAATTAGACATAGACTACATACACCTTAGATTAGATAATTAGATAAGTAGAGTAATCGGTAGAAATACCAACCTCCAAATTCAAACCCCGAGATTCGTGACCTTTCCTTTCCTTAAAAATATATAAAGATAAAAATAATCTTCCTCAACCCCAACCTTAGCGTAGTAACTTCTCACTAGCATTCCTATTCCCCTAGAGAACGATATCAATACCCGTGGCTTACCCTAATACTACACTACAACGATTAGGTTCACTGCCTAGGGTGTTGAAAAACTTGCTCGACGAAAAGGAAGTTCCTTTGATCCCGAACGACGCATGTAGCGTTATCAAGTGTGTTTAAAAAAACAAAAAAACAAAAAACAAAGAAATAAAAATTGCAACGTTGGGTAACGGTTCATTTTTCAGAAAAAGTACACCATATTCATTTGTGGTCGAAATCGGACCAAAGGGGCTTCACGAGTTTTCATAAACCATATGAATTCTTGTCGTGGATTATAATTTTATATTTTATTTATTTATTTTGTCAAGAACCATGAATTCCAAAATGAACATGACCTCAAAATTTTGGCTTACACAGACACGTACATTTTCAAATATACTGTCATAGTACTTGTACCCAATATTACTCGTGTGATACGTTAATTTTCATTTTTGTACCAATGTGGTACATGGGTGACCAATAAACTTTGTTAATACAAATAAGCCGTAAAAAACGTTTATTTATATCTTACGATCTTCTAATGTTTTGTCGATAACAAACATAAAATCATTTTAACGAAACAAATAAAATACGTAAATAGTTTGAGCCAATAGTTTTATAACATACTTACGTTTTCACATAAAACACTAAAACAAGTATAAGTGATTTTATGATACATATGTACAACAACTAGTGTTTACATATTGGGCAAAATATATACATAACTAGTATGTATTATAATATGGGTAAAAACTACAACTCATGGAAAATATCCATAACCCATGGTATTGACCTGTCACAATTCTCAATTTCCGGTCATTGTTCAAATTTATATTTCATTAACGTATATATTTCTTATGAAATAAACATTATCGCACGATCATTTATTTTGAACGATTGATCCGAAACTTCCAAAAATTATCCCGATATATTTTTATACTCATATTAAGATTATAAAAATTATATTATTAGTTTACCCGGTGTTTTAAATTTATTTTTGTAAATAAATTGTTATATATAAATATTTACGACGGTTTTCGTAAATTCAACTCGACAATTATTATTTCACTCACTTCTTGCGAGAATTGTATTTTTATAAGTTTTATGACTTCATTATATTTTATTTTGATCTGTTAAAATTTATTTTTAGCTAACGCTACCCTAAATGCTTAATTATGTACACAAGTTACCAACTATCCTTAAATAACTACCCATTTACTTCTACACATATATAATTAATTAATCAAATTACATGAACACTTGCCTAGATATACTAATGTCGACATATGTAGATGACTCACACACTTTTGTGTACAAAATATCAAGCTACCATTTTACTTACATATTATATTAATTACTTCTACACATACACTTATAATATCAAAGGTGAAACAAAAATTATCCTCTCTTCATCCTCTTCATAGAACCGGCCAACCCAAGACACCATGAAGAAACCATTAATTTTTGAAGTTCAAGTGTTTATTTAGTTCCATTAGTGATCTTGTTAAGGTTTTGAAATAAAAACCTCAAGATTATTAAGCACACTTTGTTCAAAAATTCATAAATCATTCAAGTAAGCATTTCATGATTTTTATAACTCTATCATATCCATATTTATGTTATTTCATCATTTTTGCAAGAAAATATGCAAGTATCATGTGTGTCTATACCACTTTTAATTGTTTTTAAGAGTTATATATATATATATATATATATATATATATATATATATATATATATATATATATATATATATATATATATATATATATATATATATATATATATATATATATATATATTTATCATCCTATAATTACTCCTTGAAACATATCACTTTTGGTGATGTCTAGAAACCCATGACACCCTAAGAAGGTGTATGGTAGGATTAGAATAAACTTGAGTTGTTTTGAATTGGTTGGAATAGGTTTGGCGAGAAAACTCATTTCGACAAGTTTACTTAAGGGTCTGTCCATATTTTTGAAATTTGGAATTTTCGACAGTAGATAAAAAATTTTGGGCTAGATATTTGGAAAATATACTTTAAAACGAAAACGTGGCCGCTTGAACGGGTTAAAACGGAGTTATAACGAAGAAGTTATGATTTTTCCAAATTTAACGACGAAAAACTATTTTCTGAAAATATATGTGCTGTTGCACGAATTTCGACGGACAAAACGAGGCGTTAGACGTGATCTTTAGGAGCCGACCTACTAAAAATATATTAGTATATGTTAATACGAAACCGTGGATATAAAGAACGTAGAAAACAAGCTTATAACGACCAAGATATACACGTTTGAAACCCGACGAAACTCTATTTATTTTGACTTCTAATAGCAAAATAAACCTAAGTCTAAAAGCAGCTTTTATAATACGTCATGTTGAGAGCCATTTTTCTCATTGATCGAGACCCGTATGGTCAAAAGTTAAATGATACGACTTCTAGACATTGTTGCAAGGTTTTCAAAACGCCGAGTTTCATCACTAACCCTTAAAGTACAATATTTCACGACTAGCTTTTCGAGGCCATTTAGTCACTTTTATGACTTGTCAAATTATATTATTTTGTGATTTAAAAGCTATAAATTCTTGATAAATCACTAAACGACTATCGAGGAGGTTGTTTCAACGTAAATACTTGTAAAGTATTTTATAATATGACGAGATGTCATAAACATATATTTCGACGATAAACATTATTTTCAAATGTACAAATGGTATGGATATCATATGAGTTTGCATGCACGACATTGTTTCATGACTTATATTAGAGTACATCATTCATATAGGGTTGCGGATAGAGATTTCATCTCATTTCTGTGTATTCACTTTGGCATCATAATCACTGCATCAGGTGAGTTCGTAGCCCCACTTTTACTCGTTTAATTGTTTAATAAACTCTTTGGGGGAGATACATGCTCAACTACTTGCTTTTATTTTACACTTATATGATCTTAAATATCTTTTGTTTCACTCTATGTGTGCGTAAGTAGATTATGCCCGAACTAAATTGATCACTATGTTATGAACGTTATTATTTGAATCACTTTCCTTGATTTTGAACCCTTCGACATGTATATTTGAGCTCTTTTAAATTGATTCGGACCCTTTAACATATAAGTGAACACTTTGGACTTGATTTGAACTTTTTGACATATAGTTGAACTCTTTTAACCTGTAAAGGACCCTTTTGATATATTTTAAACTTGTTAGACGTGATTTTGAATGCTTCGACTGTAACGCCACGCCCCGACCCGACAAGGGTAAAGGAATCATAAGTAATGGTGTCATATCAAAGCAAACATAAATATCCAAAAGAAGTCTTAACATAAATATTGAAATAATTCAAGTCAAAATGACTTCAATACATAGGGTTTTCTAGGGTTTTCTCATTCTTTAATATCTCATTAATATGCATTTACTTACATGTTACGTCTTTTAATGACTCGTTACTTAACCTAACACGTAATGAAAACAATCTTTCCTTTTATGTTTCACCATGCACGTTTATGATTTTATGTGACATACAAGTTACTTATTACTCGGATTAATTACACGTTTACACATTTACAAGTTCACTTGACTTATAATAACGCACACATATGAGACACGGTTCACAAACCATTAGGGTTTGGCATACCTTATTCGGTTCACATATCAAACTAGGGTTTATGTTTACATGACCTTTACTCGCTTAATACATGTTCAAAAACTCTTTATGTGGTTCGGTTCAATCTAGGGTTTCGGCTAATAGGTTTTAAGCAATACCTTAACTCATCTACGTACTTTACATATTCAAGTTATCATGTTTTATACCTTGGCCGAAACATACGCATGGTTCGGTTCACATGCATGTAGTTCGGTCCTTATATACTCGACATATTCATGATCCGATTCAATAATACTTATTACGTAATATACTCTTTAATAATTATAGGGTTTAAATATTTGTGGTTTGTTCTTTTTGGTTTCATACGGCTCGACACAAGGGAAAAAGAACCACAAGTCGACCAAAACAAACGTGATACAATAAATATACGCAAGGTGTAACAAAGGAAGACGAGAAACATTTATACCTTGACTTGGTTGAAGCAAAATCTCGACACCAAAGGTTGTAGGTGTTCGGCCGAATGGAAGAAAAAGTAAAAAGAGAGGCAACAAAACTAAACTAGGGTTTCACTTTTGTGTTTATGAGTTATATTTATAGTGGTAGCATTTTTAGTTTAGGGCTTTAGGAGGGGGTTTGGGTTCGGCCTAGTCCAACCGAGCACACACAAAACACACGTCCATGTGGGCTTCGGCTCTCGACCCACACGACACAAAAACAAACGCCCCTTGGGCTCTTGAACTCTCGGCTTGGCACAAAAGAAACGAGTCCATCCAAACAAACGAACGGCCCAACATATTAGCAAAACGTTTAAATCTTTCGTCGTACCAAAATCGATCACGTACACACATTCGTCAAGTTTTAATTACTCGCAAGTTAGTTTTTAATTTCGTTAAATGATTATAACGTATTTTACGTATTTTATAATTTTTGATTCCAAGGGTATTTTAGTCTTTATCTATGTTTTAGATTTTTCAGGTTTTACATCGACTATCTTGAACCTTTTGATATTATTCGAGCTCTTTGACTGTTCTGAACTTTTGAACTCGACTTAAATCTTTGAACTTAATTACGAACTTTTGAACGGAACTCTTGAACTTAAATACAAACTTATAACTTGTTTGAACTTATTGAACCGTACGTGTTATGACCTTGACCTAAAGTCTCCCTTGTTCGGAGCATCCCTATAAAGTCTCCCTTGTTCGGAGCATCCCTATAAAGTCTCCCTTGTTCGGAGCATCACTATAAAGTCTCGCCTTATTGGTGGAGCGTTCTCAATAATTCTCGCCTTATCGGTGGAGTGTGCAAAGTCTCGCCTTATTGGTGGAGCGTTCTCAATAATTCTCGCCAGTGGTCGAGTGACAAAGGAGTCTCCCTTGTTGGGCAAAGGCAAAGTCTCCCATGTTCGAGCATCCACAATTATTATATACGTGGTGCAATATTGTGAATTATTATGGTAACTTATACTCGACTATTAGACACACTATATTTTGTGCAATGGGTTGTGAACACACAGGTTGAAAGTTTTGTATGGGCGGAACTTGGAACTGAGTGGATTTACAATGCCTTTGCTTTGTGAACTATTATGATAACGTGCACTTGACTTCTAGACATACTACTTTTGGCAGTGGGTTGTGAACACACAAGTTGCAAGTTTTGTATGGGCGGAACTTGGAACTGAGTGGATTTACAATGCCTTTGCTTTGTAGACTATTCTTAATGACCAAAAACTTAGTCTTTGTTGCATGAACGCTCTTTAAAAGCTTACTTGTTAACCAAACTCTATGAACTCACTCAACCATTGTGTTGACACTTTTAGCATGTTTTATCTCAGGTATCTAAGGCATTCACTTCATGGCATGCATGTAGACTTATCATAGAGTCGCGGTGTCGACGCATCTCACCTATATTTTATGCACTTAACTATCGTTTGACTGTAACAAACTCGTTTTGATATATTGGAAATCTTTTGGGACCTAATCTTTGTTAACTCTGATTATTTTAATGAATCAAACGATATTTTCAAAACGACACTTTAGGTCGTTCGATATAACTGTAACTTTGATGCTATGACAGTCCTCCCCAAGGTATTCCATTGCTGTAAAACAGGTAATTTGGGGGTGTGACATGACCCATACCCATTTGACTAGGTGCATTGCACTCATAAGATACATTGTATCTAATAAGAACTATGGATCAACCCATAACCCATGACCGATAACCAAAATACCCATGGGTAAAGAGGAACGTCCCACGGATCCCTAGCTTTACGCTAGACGGATCCCTTGTGGGAGGGATCCGTGAGATCCGGGGAACAGTAAGCATTTCTCCTCTATAAATAGTGAGCCATTTCTTCCTTTTGGCTTACCACTCTTACACATACTTTCCCCAAGTATTGTAACTCTTTAACCACTTATCCTAAGGGATCTTTCTATGTAGTTTGTATTTTGTTTTTGTGTGATTCTCTAGGTTCCTCTTAAAGGCGAGATCACCACTTCTTGAAGTCGAGCAAGCTCAAGTCCATGAGTTGCCATGCTTCGTCATCATCAAGACTACTGAGGTTCTCTTGTTGATAATTCTTACTTTCTCCATAGAAGTGTTGTGTCGAAGGCATTAGTGAAGGATGCCGAAAGAGTCAAGACGAAAGCATTAGTGAAAGATGCTTAACGTCCGTGTCAAGAGCATTAGTGAAGAATGCTAAAAGGTGTCAAGACGAAGGCATTAGTGAAAGGTGCCAAGCGTTGTGTCAAGTGCATTGGTAAAGGATGCCTAGAAAACAAATCAAGTGGCATTAGTGAAGAATGCCTAGGTCGTATAATCGATGAGGTGCATCGTTATACATATAGTGATTGTTTATTCAAGGATGTTGATATCCTTGATGGTGTTGTAATAAGGAGTTGGTCTCCTTTGGGATTAGGTGTTGCGTAGTGTTGGGTAGTAGTTCCTCCATTGTAATGGAACTCGGTACTTAGTCTAGTACCAGATAAAGGGTAGGCGACGTTGTGGTAGGTGTGGTTCACCTTGGTGTGAAAGAACCCGGTGGTTAGCCTAGTACCGGAAAAAGAGTGGGCGACGTTGTGAAGGCTTCTCCGCCATAAGGAGTTGGTGTCGTGTAGTGATTACGAACTCTCGAGTAGGTGACTCGGGGAGTGGAGTAGGGCAAGGAAGGTGTCCTTG
This sequence comes from Chrysanthemum lavandulifolium, assembly GCA_022545495.1. NCBI lineage: Eukaryota > Viridiplantae > Streptophyta > Magnoliopsida > Asterales > Asteraceae > Chrysanthemum > Chrysanthemum lavandulifolium. The sequence goes on along the minus strand of CM040244.1, from coordinate 163,557,735 downwards.
AAATAGAACCACTATAAATACTCGTGTCGTGGTTATGTGCTTGTTACTCTTTATCTTCATTACACTTTTATATATCTATCTATTAACGTCCAACATACACATCTAAATAGATTGACATAAGTTGATCTAAATATTTTAAAATGAAGTTTTAAATTGGTAAAACTATTCAACCCCCCTTCTAGTTTTCCACAAACCTGCTAAATCGGCTAAAAAGAGCCTTTTGAGCAAAAATGGTTCCTTGCGATTTGTTTCTTTTGTAAAATATGTCACTTGTGATATTTTTTGCAAACTAGGTCCTTATGCAACTTTTGCCCTTGCTGCAAAACTCTTTTTACAAAATTGGTCCTTCTTCAAAATTTACAAAACTGGTCCCGTCCGAGTTATTTTTACAAATTCAGTTTGTGTGTTTTTTAACACTTAGGCCTTCATTTTAAAATTGAAAAAATGATACATATAAGGTATGTTTGACGCATAGTGGTGTGACGATAAGTAATGAGCATTTTGAATTTTAGTAGTTGAATAGCAAAAGAGCATTAAGCTTTGACTAATTTTTATTAAGACTAATTTTTCATTGGATCTTCAAAAAAGGGTAAGTTGTGGCTACTGCTCACTTATATTTTTAACAAACAAACTCATAATTAAGTAGGAAAAAAGTTATGCTATATAAAACAAATCGCACAAGGACCATTTTCGCAAACAAACTAGTGACTGTTTTTAAAATAGTTCGTAAATCTTTTGAAATTCATGGGTATTTTGATGTAAAACTGGGTATTTTTAGAAAAAGCATATATATAAATTAAGTTGGGTATTTTTTTTTAAATATTCGCTAATTATTATATACATAAATCTATATTTGAAATTAAACTAATTATAAAAAATGGTGGTGACCGGAAATTGAAGTGGAGATGAGGAAAACTGGTTGAAAAAGAGTTTTGCACAGTAACTAAAATCGCACAATGACCTAGTTTGCAAAAATTTGAAAAAGACCTATTTATCAATTGAGAAAAATCGCAAGGGATCTGTTTTGCTTAAAAAAAAATACATTTTAGTCGGTTTAACGGTCAAACCCATGTATCACATTGGTTAAAAAAAAATGGGTGTCAAACAAGCAATATTTTAAGTACGCTTATTAATATATTTGATGAATTACATGTTTATTGTTTGACTTAAACCTTATTTAGTCGTGCTAAAAAAAATTACGCACTTTATCATTTATAGTGTCGGTCCACTACTGTGTACGATAATCACACATATTTTGACGGTTTATAATAGAGTAAGTTTCAAATTTGCAAATTATCACTTCTAGCGATACATATTGCTACAAATCATATTACTCCGTAGTAAGTAATGATAACGAACGAAACAAGAGAAAACAAAGTCCCATAAAATGTGATTCATATCTTTGCATATGACTGTTTTACCACGACAACGTACGGAAATCACGTTTTCGGGTCTGCTCACTCTTTACTGTCTATACCACATGTTCTTTCTCTGCCCCCCTCATTTTTTACGCATGACCACTTTTCTATTATTCTGTTTTTCTAAAACTCATTCTTATTTCTATTGTTAATAAAGTTGTACATTCAATGGCTTATGGCTCTATGTAATTTAAGTTGTCAAACTTATAAAGACTAGCTTCTTAGGATGTGTCTTTAAGCTTCTATTCGGGCTTACTCAGTTTGTCTTATATTTCGTAGCTTCATATTTTCTGGCTAATTTTATGGCTTGTGAGCTTTTTGTGATTTAAACATGCTACAAAAGTTCATAAACGATAAAAAATCTAAAACTAAGCCAAAAGATAGGCTTATATTCTTATAAGCTCATAAGCCTAACATATAAACTTAAATATAATGCCTTTGTTGATTGTTGAAATCCGCAAAGCCATGAGCTGATCAACTAGTCCGACCTACCTATTAGGCCATGTGTTTGTTCGCGTTAAGAGACGCCATAAACGTATTTATAGACTGTATATACAATTATACATGATCATTTCCTGTGATATAAACATAAATTAATTATGGGAGATGATACTCACACCACATTTTTTTATACATTCATCACATTCACAGACAAAGATATATACGACAAACAAGAATGATAAATCAGAAGTGCATCGATCAAAAGATGTAGCAGAATCTGTGTAAGTATCAATTTCCATAAATTATACATTGTCATAAATTAAATCACATCATATGTAACATCCTAGATGTATGAACCCTTTTGATGAAATAAAAAATATTACATAATGCAAGACACTAAACTTATACTCCGTAATAGATCCTTATTCATGGGTCCATTTCAAGATTCAAGCAGCACCACAAGTCCACAACCTAGCTCATTCGCTCCAAGCCGCAGTTCTACTTGTCAAGATTTTTATTTTATTTTGGTTTTTGTCCGTTGAGTTCATTTTCATACCCTACTTAGCAATGTGAAGTTTAGCGAAAATGGACTAGTGATTGGGACCATCAATCATTCATGCGTCTCTTGAAACCGTACTTGAACAAATACAAAATATAATGCAATAAAAATCGACGTTTGATAGTACTTTCTTTGTCCTTTACAACATTAAAAGGTATCAGTGATCAAATAATACGTATATATCATACATAAATACATAATGCGGTGTTCTTTTAATAAACAACTAGAGAGTAGACCAAGCGACGCTATGCATGGATTCCTTAAAATAAAAATTTCAATACATCACGCTTATAATCTAAAACGCTTTACGCGACGATAATTTATGGACGCCAAAAGTTTCATATCGATATTTCAACTCTTTAATATTATAAGAGTAGAGACCGCCATACTACGATGGCGGGATCAAGAATAAAATTTTCAACAAAAATGTTTTCAATTTTACGCTTTCTCTTACAATAACTTTACCAATAAAGAAAACATAATGAGTTTGAAGAACTTTAAAAAAGTGATGGATAATATTAAACTAATTCATATAAAAACAATCGAAAGCCATGCGATTTTACGTTGCAGAATAATAATGTTATGAGGTTATGGTCAAATTAATGATATATCCGTAGAATAAAGTAAGTAGAAATATTTTTTTATGAAATATATATATATTTTGAACATGTTTATATCATTAATATTGTTTATTAGATTCATTCCATATAAATAAAAGATAAAAATATATTTATGAAAAATGTTTGAATCATTAATATTGTTTATAACATTCGTCCCACATAGACAAGATATAAATAAAAGAACGCTTATAATGAAAGAAACTTATACGCTTAAACAATCATTCGTAGCTATCCATTAAAGTATAATAATTAATATACTAATATATTAATCATTGAATTATCACTGTGAATTTACATCTTTGCATCATTTGTCTTAAAAAATTGTCCCGACTTTTACAAAACCGCTTTTACTTTTGTGGTTAATTTTATTTAAAATAATTCAAAATTTATTTAGACGGTTTCACGACTCTTACGATATAATAATAGTTTTAAACATTGTAGTTTTGCATGCATTTTAAAATCATATTCATTTATATGTGCTTTTGGCATTAAAACTAAACTAATTCAAAAGAATAATAAACGAAACATTAAAACGTTGTGCAAGATAAATTAGTAAAAGCTATTTATGTGTACATTATGCATTAAAATTTGTAATGCTTAAAAAACACATTAACGACATCTTAAAAAAATTTATGCGAGAGGTCATCCCTCCATTATAAGTAGTATAGATATGTGTAATATGATAAAATCAAATAAATTATCACTGCGAATTTACATCTGCATCATTTGTCTTAAAAGAATTGTCTCGACTTTTACAAAACCGCTTTTTACTTTTGTGGTAAATTTTATTTAAAATAATTCAAAATTTATTTAGATTGGTTCTCAAACACTATTACGATATAATAATAGTTTTAAACTTTGTAGTTTTGCACGATTTTAAAATCATATTCATTTATATGTGCATTTTGGATTAAAATTAAACTAATTCAAAAGAAATAATAAATAAAGATTAAAACGTCATGGAAGATAAAATAAGAAAAGTTTATTTATCAGATGATTATGCATTAAAATTTGTAATGCTTAAAAACACATTAATAACATCTTAAAAAATTACGAGTAGGTTATCCCACCATTATAAGTAGTATAGATATAGATATGTGTAATATGTATAAAATCAAACGAATTATCACATGAATTTACATCTTGCATCATTTGTCTTAAAAAATTGTCTCGACTTTTTACAAAACCGCTTTTTACTTTTGTTGTTAATTTTATTTAAAATAATTCAAAATTTATTTAGACGGTCTCAAACACTATTACGATATAATAATATTAAACTTTAGTAGCATTTATTTTAAAATCATATTCATTTATACGCGTTTTGCATTAAAATTAAATTAATTCAAAAAGAAATAATAAACGAAGATTAAACGTTGTGGAAGATAAATTAAGAAAGTTTATTTATCACAGACATTATGATTAAAATTCAGAATGCTTAAAAACACATTAACGACATCTTAAAAAATTATAGTATATACCATCCTCCATTATAAGAGAGTATAGATATAGATAACAAAGCGTGACGTTTCTGTGCTATATTCAAACTATTGTACGCATCTATATATATAAAGATGTTAGGTTTTGCTCATCAAAACCCCGAATCAAGGGTAGGCGCAACATTTTCCAGATATTGAGCATTCAACGTATGTTCTTATGGTTTTGATCAACACAAAAAGCATACATTTGTCGTTAACGTATTATTAGTAGTACCCACCATTTTTGGTTTCAGAAAATAAAAAATTATATACGGTGTATGATTAGAAAAATACAAAAATAAGAGAATGAAAATATAAATAATGTGGACAAAAATGAAGAAAATATGTTGAATGTGAAAAATATCGAAGATTCAGAGAACCCCACGAGATTGATAGCCAACGGTGGGAACCGAAATTTTCCAATTCAAGAGTCAATATCAAAAATAAAATGAGGAAAGTTGTTTCACATGTAAATTTGCATGTGAAGTCATTCAAAATAAGGTTAACGTAGACATCTTTAATTAAATATTAAATATATTATAAATCGTTAATCATTACGTGAACAAATCATATCACGACAAGAATTAAATCATATTCGACACAAAAAATTTCGAGCTTTCTTTTTCGAGTGATGAAATTTACGCTCTGAAAATTCATATGTGATTTGTAAAATCAAAGTTGATTTATTATTTAAAAATCACATGCGATTTATGAAAATCATATGTGATTTGTGAAATCAGACGTGATACGTGATTTTTAAGAGAACAAATCACATGTAATTTTTCAAAACGTAAATTTCAACACTACAAATAAAACTTGAAAATGAAAATTATCGAAATGATCGTGTACTGAAAGATTTCTTGTTATAATAGTTTGTCGCGTAACTATTTACTGTTTGCAATACATTTATTTTTAAGAAGAAGGTGAAAATTGATTTTTTTTTTTTTTTTTTTTTTTTTCATGAAGCAATAAATGGTTAGAATTTGTTAATTAGATCTTTAAAAAAATTATGATATATGTTGATCCAAGTAGATTAGTATCAGATGAATTAGCACTATAGAATTAGAAGTATAGAACGCATGTTATAAAGCGTGGGCCGCCATAAGGGGGTCAGCAAGAAGTCATGACCCATTCGCCATCGAGGGTCAACTTCGTCGAATGAAAGGCACCGAGTCCACTGCTATTTAAGTATCACCAAGAGCATAAGTAACCAAATTTATCAGCAAAAGATATAAAAGACGTGCATTATACTTATTGTCTGCAAAGCTGCTGATGAAATATTGAAAACAATTTTGCTTCCACCCATAGCAACAAGATTACCCGTTTATAGGTTTTATAGGCTGATACAGATGTTTTGGGTGTTTTGACTAGCTTTGTTAGGAAGTTAGCCGACCGATTTTGCAAGCTCATTTTAAGCAGATAAGCACTCTTAAATTCTTAATAAACAATCCCAAACACATTTTTTCTTCTGATGTTGTATTCATTCTTCCGGTTACTTTCCTGTGCAGATATGAATCGGTGCAGCTAATTGTAGGACCCAGTCCACTTCCAGATCATTTCACACGGACCGCAACCAGTCCATTTCACACCCCACTTCAAAGTTGTCAAATTCGCAACCCGTAACCACTAAATAAATAGTAATAATCAATCAAATAATTAAACCCCATGTGGTTCATATTTGAGAATTTAGACTAGCTTCTGAGAATAAACATGGAAAAAAAAATGGTCCTATTATACGTGCCTATATAAAGTTTGTCGACATCTATATTTCTAAAATATCGTTTGTTGTATCCACCTAACGAGATTTTTTTTATACATCATTGGGCGTAAACGTGTTGGAGAACCTTTAAACAAACATTATTAATGAAACGTGTTGGTGAATATTATTTAAGAATACTAAATGATAAATCGATGTATGTACACACGTGTTGCGAAGTTATTAACGTACATGTTGGTGTCTTTGATTGAATGTTAAAAGGAAACACTTTTGTTACATACGTAATTACGTAGCTTCCATATTTAGAGTTAACTTTTCTAGTCTTCCTAATATTCAAGTATGACTTTTGTGATAACAATTGTCGCTAGCTAAATTGTACTAAACGACCAAAGTACTTGTGTTTGTACATGGTTTGTAGATACTAAGTTGACGCTATACAAATATAATCTATATTCATATACTTTTAGTGCTTTTTGAAATTAATTACTATAATTGATTTTTAGTATCATATACTGTTTTTTTAACAGCAATGACGTTTTGTTCGTTTGTAAAATGGTAGTTAAGACTTAAGACTATACATTGTTAGTGAGGGTCGGTACTCTTTTGAGGGTGTGCTGGATTAATAAAAAAATTATCACATTTAATCATAAACACGTGGTGATTTGTATACTTATATTTGATAAAAAAGATTATCACATCTTTCCTAAACAGTTGGATAAAGATGTATAAACTAGTTTAAATAATTTATCATGAAAAACGTTCTCTATAAAGAAACAAAAATTGAAGATGCAAATAAATAGTTACCTAGCATGAAAATTGAAAATCATGTGTAATTACTTAATGAAAGATGCTTGAAACCTCTTGGACCCCAAAGGCCCAAATATTCCAAGCAACTAGCTTTAACAATGCATGCACCAATTTAATGTCTACCGAAAGTAGGTTAAATTCTTCTTCAGTTGTTGACACATTAAAACTTAAAAGAGTTACACATAAACTAAAAAAAATTCTGAACGAATATCATGTGTGGGTAATGTATCAATCCAAAAACTATCCTGAATAAACAACTAACTTATACCACGACGTGGAAAACAAGAAACACCAAATGAAATCTAGTGATTTTCTTAATAGATCGAGTTTCTTACTCAGACTATACGTTATGCCATAAAGGATGGTTCATTTTATACTTATATAAACGTGTGATAACTTATTTAGCAATTGATTAAGGGGTTGTTTTCGAATTAGGTATTTTCATACAATGCCTCTAGGATGTCGCAAAACCGTCTTGCTAGATAAATGTATCATTTAACATCAATAACTAATAATCCCTTTTGGTTTTCCACGTAATGGTCTTTTTCCAGATTCGATTTCTTTTGGATTTGAATACGCATGATGATGAAAATGATGAAGATTTTATCCTCATGGATTGTGATATTAAAGTTGTTCACAAAAATTTACTTGACAATGACATGTATCTTTAAAGGGGATTCATATATACGGAAGTGTGTGTGGACTTTGGAACAATACAAGCTATATAAACCATGATATATTGGACTAAAAAACAGCCAGATTAATGTTTTAGACTCATAATCAGAAGCCCATACAATCAAGCCGTTGAACACAGGTATTATTTCTGCTCTTAATTTTCTTTTAGAGTTTGTTACCAAATCATTTTTCTTGCATGTTGTGATCCAAATTTGTTATTACCAAACGTTCCCAGCTTATTTTTTTTTAACGACAAATTTTATTTAAAAAAAAAAAAGTAGATAAAAAGATTATATAATAGCAAGAATAGAATCTTACATCAAAGTTATCCAATTAAATTTGAATTTACTTCTATTAGAATACCAAGTGTAAGATTGAGACACAATGTCGTCAAAAATGGTTGCCCTTCTAGGAAAGGTTGCACCGAATGATAATTGAATTCGATAATTCCAAAGCTTCCACCACATCACATAAAATATGCCTTCAAGCACATTCTTTGTCTTCCTACTTAAACGGAGGTCACCAAACCATGCAAACCAATCTTCATACGAATGGAACTCTGGAGAAGAGAAACCGTACCATCTTTTAACCTTAGCCAAAACTGCTCGAGCCAACGAACATGAAAATAGCAAGTAAGCCAACGATTCTACTCCCCCTTCGCAAATAGGACACATAAGAGAAGGAATATCAATGCCTAACCGAGACAAATTCAATCTGATAGGAAGCTTATCCTTTTGAACTTTCCAAGCGAAAACATTAATTTTAATGGGAATCTCCTTTACCCATCTTGTAGGCAATGTACCCCGAACTTAGCAAGGAGTCGTCCACAAGATTGCGAATCGACTTCACAGAAAAATCACCAGAACGTGTTAGAGACCAAACCCATCGATCATTCATTTGAGCCAATCTTGTTGAAACTAGACGACTACACAGCTTGTTATATTGCTCGGCTTCGATCCCTCCCCTTGGCACACGACGGAAAGAAGAGTCAACTGATTTGTGTCTCAACTTATCCGCAATGGAAAGTTGTTTACACGTATATAGTGCGTATAATCTCGGGAATTTTGATTTCAAAGACGAATCACCCATCCAAACGTCTTCCCAAAATCGAGTATTTTCGCCATTACCCACCTTTCTTAAACAATAACCCATAAGATCTATACCTTGAGAATGCAGGACTTTAACTTCCTTAATGAAGTCCAGCCATAAAGATTGACGAGATAATTTTGTAGGTCTATCAAGAGCCCCGCAAATGCCATGAATAGCTTGAATACACCTTGACTACAATGAAGAATCTTGAGATATAAAACGCCAAACCTGTTTGAATAAGAGAGCCCGACTTAATGCAAAGTAACTAGAGACCCCAAGACCTCCTTTCTGCTTTGAGATCAACACTTTGTCCCAAGAAACCCAACCCATTTTCCTATTTGCACCATCTGTCCCATTGAAAAAATTACGACGAATGGCTTCCATATTATTAAGCACACCCTTCAGGACTTTAAAAAGAGACATGTTGTATAAAAGGATTGACCCAAGAACCGATTTGAGGAGAGTCAATCTACCTCCAACCGAGAGAGTTTTAAGCTTCCATCGAGTCAATCGAGATGAAAGCTTACCAACGACCTCATCCCATATTTGAATTCTCGACATCCGACCACCTACCGTAACTCACAAATATGAAAAAGGTGTGGATAATGTAGAACAACCGACCATATTTGTTGCTCTAACCACTTCACCAGATCCTACTCCAATCCCAATCAATTTTCTCTTATGTATATTAATCTTAAGACCTGATGCTAGGAAAAAGACTTCAAAACGTGGACAATGGTGTTAAGATTAGAATCGTTCCATTCCCCGATAAAGACTGCGTCATCCGCGAAGAATATATGAGTTAAAACCACTGAATCATCAATAGAAACACCCTTAAATAAGCGTGCTTGCAAAAAACGATTAAACGATATATGCAAGCTCTCCATAACCAATATGAACAAGAAGGGAGATAGTGGATCTCCATATTTTAATCCCTTAAGAAACTAAAATTCGGATGAAGGAATTCCGTTAACGAGCATTGATCCCATAGACGAATTGAGACAACCGTTGATCCACATAATCGATCACCAAAACCAAATTTACATAGAATATCATTTAAGTAATCCCACCGAAACGGGTCATAAGCCTTCTCGAAATCCACCTAAAAAACCATAGCCTTTTTCATCTTGCTGTTACACCACGAGAAAGTTCATTTAATATGAATGGACCATCGAGAATCTGTTGATTTGCAACAAAAGCAGATTGAACGTCGCTAATAAGAATAGATAAACCTGACTTAATCTGTTTTCCAATAGCTTCGTAATTATTTTATACACACTTCCTACCAACGTCATCGGGCAAAAGTCTTTTACAAGTTTAGCATCATGAATCTTCAGGATAAGAGTGATAAAAGATGAGTTACATCCCCTTGGGAACGAACCAGAAGAAAAAAAATTAACTACTGCAACCACGTCTTGATCTACGAAACTCCAATAAAGGCGAAAAAATTCAAACGTATAGCCATCAGGCCTGGGATATTTATTCTCCCCACATTCCCACACCGCCCTCTTGATCTCTTCATTAGATACCTCCCTTTCTAAATCTGCCACTTGATCCATAGATAACACATTTGGAAATTGAGCTTCTAAATGGAGCCGAAACGGCTTACTTTTGTTAAACTGATCAGCAAAATGTGAATAGAATGCATGCTTTACCTGCACCGGCTCGATAACCCAATCACCGCCTAAAAGCACACCTCTAATGGACAGTTGTGATCTTTTGTTATTAAGGACACCGTGAAAAAACTTACTGTTTTCGTCACCTTCTATAGACCACCTTACCTTGGCTTTCTGAGAGATGTCCATTGCTTCGAGGGACTCTAAATCAGTTAAAGACTTCATGAGCTCCATTCTCTGTTGAGAATGTCTGTATTTGTTCCCCTTTGATCAAGCACTCTATCAATTTCAATCAACTTATTTTGGGTGTGTATTTTCACCATGCTCCTTGTTGATTTTTCATTTTTGATCCAACTACGAATAGTTTGCTTAAGGAATTGTAGCTTTTTCTTCCAAGTTTACTCCACCATCTTTTCAAAACCATCCATTTGAAACCATGAATGAAATATGACAAAAGGGATAGCACCATAGTCTGTATACACCTCTTTCAACAAAATTGGACGGTGGTCTGATAAATGACGATCCAAACATATAGCTGAAAGATTAGGATAAATCGTCAATAAACCTTTAGAAATACAAAATCTGTCTAACTTACTCATCTTAGTAGCCATTTTGTGAGCCCACGTAAATGAGTATCCTCCTAATGGAGGATCTACCAAGTCTGACATCGAGATAAAGTTGTTAAAAGCATTTGCTCCTTGAACATTAAACACGGACCCAAATCTCTCATCTTCCAAACGAACTTTGTTAAAACCACCCAAGATTATACATTCTCCATCCTATTTACCATTTACGTGACATAAATACTCGCAAATCAACCTTTTTTCTACTAATTCTTGAGGCGCATACACTGATACAACAAGCAATCTAGTACCCATTGGAACCGAAGTACCCTTAATCAACAAGAAATAATCAGAGACAGTAACATTTTCTTTTACAAACATAAAAGAATCCCAAACACATATGATTCCACCAGAGTTTCCTATTGACGGACTTATAACTTAGTCAAAAGCGTAGTTACCCCACAACGCCTTAAGAGTTATCAAATCAACACATTCCATCTTCGTTTCTTGCAAAGCTACAAAATTTACTCTATTTTTGGAACATAACTCCTTAACCCATCTTATTTTTGCCTTGTGACCAAGGCCTTGAATATTCAAAGACATAATATTCATTTAACAACGTCATTTTCTCCCTGTACACCAATTATGGATTCCATGTTCTCGATACAGCCATCCATATTATAGCCCATTGTTTGGACAACCTTCACCAGCTCATCTATTAAGTGTAAAATTGATTATCCTTCTCTGTGTTTCTCCTTTTGAATTTCTGTTACCCTTTGTGAATAAACATCCTCTTTATCATGTTCTATCTTATCCAAACCCTCCTATGAACAAACATTAATCCATTCTTCCACATCAGTTATTTTTTACTCTTCTACTACCTTCCTTTCACGTTAAAATTATGTAGCAAATGAACACGTTCATTTCTGGGTGTAAAACCCGGATGATACTGAAGGTTATCCTTCGAAGAAAGGGAATCTTCACCCTTCTGTTTATTTAGAAGCTCATAAATATTAAACGGATCTTGAGATTGCATATTACTATTCACCTCTTGTTGATTAACTTCTTTATCCCCTTGATCAAAACTAAATTCCGAGACCCGTTAAACATCACTATCATCCATCACTGTGTTAGCCTTTGTCGTATCCCCAAACATCCCTTCCAACCCAACTCCCACTGATTCCCCTTCAGATGAATTATCGCCATATTCATCTTTACAAAAAACTGGATTCCATCCATTTGTTTCCTTTACACGAGCCCAATACACTTTGCCTTGCACAATCACTTTGAACGTCTAAAAAATAATTGAGTTAAGTCTCGTCTTAACACACAACCGCTTATGATACAACGCAGACTCCGCAAGATCTTCCATAGTCATAACATCACCCTATTTTGATCCAATTATCATAAAGTATTTGTTGTCCGAGCATGCAAAGGGATGCCTTCTATATCCACCCACACAATTCTTTCTTCATTAATGAACTTTGGGTTAGCGTGGTTCAACGTAGAAAACCGCGAACCAACCCCTACATGTTGGAGAAATTTGTGTTTAACATCAATGGAAGTAAAATCTATGAGTACCCACATACCCCTAGATATGATATTGTCAAATATGAAAAGCCCTCCTTGGCTAAAAGGATATAAAGATTTGGTTTGGATCCAAATTCCTTAACCTTCCCCATCACATAGCACATACGACCGGTCTTGCGGATGCACGCATCATCAAGAACAAATGATGGCATAGTGTTGTCTACTACAATAGGCCTTATATTCCATGTTTTAAACATCGGCGCATAAGTTCCCATTTGGTTACCCACTTGCATAGCTCTACGTTTGCTATTAGTTATAGTAGATGGTCTCTGAAATCTAGCAATATTTGCGTGCAAACGAAGAGGTCAAATCCATATGGTACATAAATTATCTACTAATCAATCCACATGGTTAACCTTAATATATCGAACAAATTCAAAACGTTTATCTGCTTTTATATTTCTGATTAGCGATGTAGACATCTATTACTTTGCCATATTCGTCACAAACCCTCCATAAATCTCGAAACGTAAAGTGGTCTAGAAAATTCGTGACGAAGATTGATTTTGAAATCTATTGTTGTTCCCTATTCACTACTATCGTATAAAATAATTAAGTATTCAAAAATAGATAATAGTGAATAAATGACTGAAGTAAGATGTAAGTAAAACACACTGATAAATTTTCAACATAATATTCTTTATTAGAAATCAATCAAAAAGAATACATTACCCAAGTACTTGCGGAATAGTACTTGGGATTGAAATGACAAAGGGTTGGTACTCTCACTAAGCTCAAAGCTAAGTCCGAGCACAACTACTATGGAACCACCGAGCTATCTCGTGGACCTGAGTTGTATTTGGAGGAGTGAAAGATGGCTTGTGTGTGTGTGTTTTACAATTCACAAGCTTAAATCTTTCACTCCATCTCTTATGCTATTTATACAAGTATGAGTATTAACTTTATCCTAAGTGACAACCGACATTTCTGTAAGACAAAATATCAAGTATTTTGTCTCATTCTAAAGACTATATTAAGTAAGAGACAAGGTTGCTTTCCATAAGTCGGTGATGACATCGAGCACGATAGTTTGCCATTCAAGGAAAGTTGACTTTGGTTGATAAGGACTTCGCCTTATCGATTCAAACTTATCCCGCCTTGTCCGCTCATTTTCAGGTCTACATTGCCTTGGTCTTCTACTTGGTTTGTCTTGATGTAAGTAGTTGGTGAGGAGTTTAGGGATTCATGAGTTATTGTCATCACCACCGAATCTACCATCTTCTTCTTGACTCCGTCTTCACCCCTTAAGTTCCGCCTCATCGAGTGGAGAGACTTCTTCTTCGCCTCTTCGAGTATCTCGAAAATGGCTCACTAAGAGACTATGCACTCAGTGACCTGTTAATGTTTAATGATCTAAACACTTAGGGTATTTCCTATTCAAATCCTAGATTTAAGGGGTTTGGGTATTTACTGAACCCAACATTCTCCCCCTATTTGGATATACAAATAGCCTAAGTGATTGATCAATGGGGCTTCTTCTTACACTGAATGTACTAATGAACATAATAAGGAACAATGAATATTTTAACAAAACATACATCATTTATTGATCAATTACATAGTTCCTATCACTAGTACAAAAGATAAATGATAATGATGTCAATCAAGATGGATCACCAGTGCTTCAAGCTTGACTTTCTTTGTGATGAGTGTTTCTTTGTCAGGGTGCTCTCTTATCTTGGCGTTTAAGTCAAGACGTAACCCCGACGTTTGGAGTCTGAATTTGAGAGGCCACGGTATGTAGCTCAAGATTGTAGCCACACTGCTCGATCAATGTCACTCCACCTTTGGAATCTCGGGTTTCCATAGACATCAATGAAGAACAGTCCTCTTCGTGTTTTTCAATCACAAGGCAGTTTACAAACTTCACACCTTCGTGTAGCTCCCTATTGCATTCCGGTCCAAGCACTTTGATCTCGGGCTCGAACTCAACCTCTTTCGTTTGCCTGTGATGATTGAGGTTGAGATCCTTGAGGTGCGATTAAAGCGGTGAATCCCTAGTATTCTTGGTGCTTCCTCGATCTTTCATACCTTTGCTAAGCATTTTCATCGACTCCTTAACCACCATATTCTCGCTTTTTCAATGAGAGGACCAAGCTCATCGAGTTCGGTGATCCCAAAGTCGGTGAATTTCGGGGATCATGAACCTCGAAGTGTCTTTATCATCCCCTCAGACATTCATTGCGATGGTTTGGACTTGGGGATGATTCGACATCGATGATTTTCTCAGCAATTTACATTTGTCATTGACCGGTTGTAGTGGTCAATTATTTCTTCTTGATGGTCGTAGCTCTTTTGTTCTTGTCATCTAACCTCTTTCTCATTACAGCCATTTGAGCTGCCTGAGCATCCTTGAACTTCTTTCCTGCCTGACCCTTTTCAAGCTTCTTAGGATCAATTCTAATGTTCTCAGCTTCCTCAGCAACAAGTTGTACCAGTGCTTTTTTGCTCTTTTTTTTTCCTCAGCTAGTTTCCTCATCCTTTCTTCCTTAGCAAGATAGGCACTTAGCTGTTGTGGAGTGAGCAGGTACTTAGTGTTGCCGATCATATAGGGGATCTTCTCAGGCTCAGGTGTTTGCATTATTGTCTTTCCTTTGTCCTGGCCTGAAGAAGATGATGCTACCAATGGTGGTGTTGTTGTCATGATTGTTGTTGTTGTTGGTGGGACTGATGATAAGGGTGTTGCTGAAACAGGTGGGATTGATGATATTGGTGTTATAGAGACTGGTTGAGCTGGCTCCCCCTCAGTGTGAGAGGGAGTCTCTTCAGTGAGAGCAAGATCAGTGAGAGCAAGAGTTGCCTTGGACTGATGATAAGGGTGTTCTTTGAAATCATTGCAACATCGCTGATGATGATAAGGGTGTTCTTTGAAACTGTTGCGGCAACATCAGTGAGAGCAAGAGTTGCCTTGGACACTGGGGGAGTTGGTGTTGCTTGACCTTTGAAGGCTTGGTAGATCTCCGTGACCATAGCCTTAATGTCAGTTGTATCCTTCAAGAAGAACGGTGACTTTTTACGCGGATTAGCTTCGAGAGAGTTCCAAAGCGGTCATTCTAGGCCCAAGATTCCAAGCCATTGATGATGATGCCTTAGCCAAAGTAGTCACCTAAGCATCCAAAGAACCCAGTGTAGCTCAAGAGATTGGAATGAAGATTGAAGACCCCGAACATTGGCGTTTTGAGCATGGTGATAAGTTCGGTGAGGCCCGAGGAATTTTTCAAGTAAGCCTCTGTAGCCTCCAAAGACTTTGGAGTTGAGTGTTGGGTCTTCTTTGACCGAGTCCCCGATTTCATCAATCTTTGTCCCACAACCACAAGGTGCTTTAGAAATTTAACCGATTTTCATCCATCTGTGAAGATGTTGGTACATGAGATCTTTGTGTTCATCGGTGTTTGCATCAAAGTATGTACCTCGACCTTCAGTTCGCATAGTGGCGGCAGCTTTCAATGTGTTGATCCCATAATGTTTCAAGAACCCCGAGTATAGCTTCCTTGAAGCTTTAGTGATCCACATAACAAGTTGCCTCTCCGTCTTTGGAAGAGTATTATCAAACTTTCTCGAATTATTCGGGACATGAAGATGCGTAAGAGTCGAGTCATTATCTTGGTGGAAGGTGACTCTTTAGGCTCTTGTGGATCGGCCGATGCTCTTGTTCGGTTTGAACATCAAGATCCACTTCTTCTCCCGCCGATAGTATTTCATCTTCACCGTCGACTTGTTCTTCATCGAGAATAAAATTTCATTAACCTCAAAGAATCGTTAGTAAACCGGTGGTGGTGATGGGTTCCATATCGCCCGGTGGTATTAATCCTCCGAGTCTTTGTCCCCGTTGCTCCTTCAAGCATCGGTGGGTTTTCTCGATGCTATCCTTAGAAGCGATGGCGGTGAGATCCCTATCGGGTTGTTCGGTTCCTCCGATTCTTTGGGATCATTCGATTGGCCCTCAGACAAAAGCTGTGATTTGCGAATGTCATCCTTGGGCAGTGTGGAAGGCGCTCCCCTACCAGCGGGTTGTATGTTTCCCTCTGGATCTTGGGGAGTAGTATTTGGGGCCAAGGGTACTGAATGTGATTTATCAGTGTCCTTCGTTGTCACCAGGGTGGATGTTGCTTGGTCTCCTTTGGGTGTCTGATTAGTCTTGGGCTTTCTTTGCCTTTTGGGCTGTGTTCCTGAAGCCTCAAGGCCCTGAGACTTGGGTTTGGTCTTAGTCCCAGTCTGAGACTTCCCCTTTTTCTTTTTAGGAGCAGGGTTAAGAGACACTGAGTCCCTTTGGTTGTTTACAGCAACCATATGGGCCGTCAATTCTATTTCAGTGACTTGGGATGGGTCCTTTTGAAAGTTTGATTGACTCAGGATACCAAGTAAAGCAGTGTATTTGTATTCCTGAGGGTAATTGCAACCCAGTAACACTTGTAAAGCACATGAGATAAACCTAGGGTACAAAACATATTTCGCCCTAGTTTTGCTCAGTAGATTGGTTACGAGATCACTGTAAATGATCTCCCCAATGTCGACAATGACCCCATTCATCAAGCAGTATGCCACCATCAACTGAATAGAGTTAAATTGTTCAGTGGATGAGTGGTTCTCACGAGAACTCGAATCACAAATGTGAACATGATCTTCCAAGCCGCAGGAAATTAGTTCTTGGTGGTGGGTTACGTCCAAAACTTTGGATCTAAAACAATTTGTTTTAACCCATCCTTAATCGTGGAGGTTTCGGGATGGGCAACATAGTTCCTAGAGTTATAGTCAAACCTGTTGAAGTACAAAAGTTTTATAATCTAGGGTGACCGATCTTTCCCATTAAAAGACAGAATTTGATGAGATACTCCCCAGTGGTCGTAGGTCGGCCTCATCGGTGAGGGTGTCGTGTCATAGGCCATCTTGTAGCCCAAAACTCCATGAGGATGTTTTGATGTAATTGAAGGGACCGAGTAAAGGCCGCTTTCGTTGGGCGCTTAATAAAACTTCATGATGCCCTTATAGGCTAGGACATCAGGGGGTATTCAAAATTTCCTATAACATTATTTGTTTTAAATTCAACATTACTGAGATCCTCTACCCATTGTGGTGCAAACTGAAGAGATTGAGTTCTTGCCATTTCCATTAAAAGGTTTTAGGGTTTTGAAAAAGATATTTTGACAACAACAATCAAAGAGTTTGGAATCTCTTGAGTTTTGTAAAAAATCTTTTGTAAATGTTTTACAGAGAAGATTTTACTGAAAACTTGTTTTTGAAGATTAAAAACACAAAGATTTCTGGGTTTGAGAAGTAATTTTGACAGAGTTTAGATGCAGAAAATCTTTATGTGTGTTTTTAGTGTTTTTGAGAGGGGTATTTATAGAGTGGTGAGAGGGATAATTTTTTCCTAAATGAGGATTTGTAAAGTCAACTTTTGAAAACGTTTTTTTACCTCATTTAATGCCACCTACTCCACTACCCGAGAATTTCCGGTTTTCAAGGGAGCAGTTATAAAGGCTGCAGAAAAGTGCATTCGCAAAGAATAAAATATCCATAAGATATTTCATATGAGACATATATTCCTATATTAAATTGGAATGTTTACCAACCTAAGACATTTAAGTAACTGATACTTGGAGCATTTAGTTACTTATTCAGTGCTCAATATCCATAGTCAGGTCACCGAATGAGTCTTACTCATTCGATGAGAGGGTTGTTTTTGGGTTTTGTTCGGGGAGGATGAACCATTTCGTAGAAAACTTATTGAGATTGGGATTGGTTTTCGTGTCACGACTTTCAATGTCTAGCATTCCTAATTCAAATTTTCAGTCTCTCAAGGTAGGTTCATCTAAGGTTTTGGTGAAGATATCAGCAAGTTGATATTTAGTAGGGATGAAATGAAGCTCTATGTCTCCTTTCATTATGTGGTCCCTGATGAAATGATATCTGATATCAATGTGTTTGGTTCTTAGGTGAAGGACAGGGTTGTTGGAGATTGCAATGGCACTGGTGTTGTCACAGAAGATGGGTACCATTTTGTCATGGATGTCATAGTCACTGAGTTGAATTTTCATCCATAATACATTGTCACAACATCCTGCAACAACAACATACTCGACGGTGAAGACATAGCCACCGATTGTTGCTTTTAGCACTCCAACAAACCAATTTTCCTCCAAGAAATTGACAGACCACGAGGTACTTTTTCATCCATGTTACACCAAAGATAATCGTAGTCAAAATATCCTTTGAGGTCAAACCCCGAGCACTTTGGATAGTAGAGTCCAAGGCTTGGAGTTCCTTCGTGTCTGTGTATTCTTTTGGGCTGCGGTGAGATGGGATTCGTTGGGATTGACCGATATCTTGCTATTAGACAGATCGAGAAGCGTATGTCAGTCTGAAGTCAGAAGATACATCGGTGAGCTAACAATCCCCTCGAAGTGTGTTTGATTGGTGATTTGCCGGTGATATCGGGTCCAAGGTTGTTAGGAGGGACCATTGGTGTCTTCACTGAAGCACGATCATATATCTCATATTTCTTCACGAGATTTACGGTGTATTTCTCTTGACCGATGGAGATTCCTTTATCGCTTGTTCGATTTGTAGTCCAAGGAAGTATGTGAGTTCACCCATCATGCTCATTTCAAACTTTTTGTCATCGCTTTTCAAAATGTTTACAAAGAGTGTAGTTTGTTGAGCCAAAGATGATGTCATCAACATATACTTGGACCAAGATCACATCTTTACGTGTCCTGTAGATAAACAATGTGTTGTCTATCTTTCCTCGACAAACTTGTTTTGAATCGGGAAGGTGAGAGAGTTTCATACCATGCCCCAGGAGCTTGTTTTAGTCCATAAAGGGCTTTGTCAAGCTTACGACATAGTCGTGGAATTCACTACTCTCAAAGCCGGAGGTTCTTGAACATACACATCTTCCTTGAGTTCACCATTCAAGAATGCACTTTTCACATCCATTTGGTAAACTTTGAAGTTCATGTAGGTAGCACATGCAAGGAAGATCCCGATGGCTTCCATTCTTGCAACAGAGCAAATGTCTCATCATAGTCAATGCATTCTTGTTGACCGTAACCTTTGGCTACAAGTCGGCTTTGTTTTAATGACGGTGCCGTTTTCATCGGTTTTGTTTCGAAACCCACTTCATTCCTATGACAATGACATCCCGAGGACATTTGATCAAGGTCATGACCTTATTTTTATCAAACTGCTGAAGTTCTTCTTGCATGGCCCGAACCTGGGATGGATGTTTTAGGGCTTGATGACACTTTGGGTTCTATTTCGATAGGTAATCGGCATATAGACATTCATTTCTTTGAAAGCTGCAGTTAGTTTAGCGACCATGCTTCTTGTAAGCATGCCTCGCTGGGTTCACCAATGATGTTTACTAGCTCAATGTTACGAGATTTTGTCCACTTACTTTGTGGTATAGGATCTGAGCTTGAAGAGGTCATTGATAACCAACCAGTCCCTACTCAGGGAGTGAGTTCAGGTGCAGGAGCCACATAATCATTAAGATCATTTATTGAGATGTCTTGTTCAGGTTGAGGTTCATGAATCACAGGTTCCTGAACATTTGGTTAAGTATTACCTATCCCAGTAGGGACTGGTTGGTTATCAATGAATTCACTGATAGTTGGTTAGGGAAGGTTGTGAGGTAAGACATAATATGAGATGTCAGCATCAGCTTGGTATGAGGAATTGATTTCAGTGTTATACTCATCAAGAGGATATCTTGATGAGTTATCAATTCCTATTTCCTCCACCGAGGTGTTGGTGAACCCGATGCTCTCGAACTCTCATCAAAGGTGACATGAAAGGTTTCCTCAACTTGTTGTCTCATTGTGTTAAATACCTCAAGGCTTTGGAGATCGGTGAGTAACCTAGAAAATATCCATCGTCGACTTTAGCATCAAACTTGCCTAGATGATCCTTGTGGTTATGAATAAACACAGACATCCAAACACATGAAAGTAGGCGATATCGTGAAGTATACCTTTGAATATCTCATATGAGGTTTTGTTATGTCTTTTGACAATGATTGACTGTTTTGAGTGTAACAGTCGCTTTGACCGCTTGACCCGTAAATGTTTGATAGGGTCGAGCCATATAACATAGTTCTAGCAACCTCAATGAGAGTTCTGTTTTTCCTTTCGGCCACACCATTTTGTTCGGGGTGTAAGGAGATGAAAAGTTTTGGGAGATTCCCTTTTCATCACGTAAATTCTCAAGCTCTTCATTTATGAACTCGGTACCATTGTCGATTCGATTTGTTTAACAAGAATGTCATTACGGTTTTCAATGTTCCTTATGAATGACATTATTGTATCACCGCTCTGACTCTTTTGGAAAGAAAGTATACCCAAGTGTATCTTGAAAACTCATCAACAATGACAAGTGTATACTTCTCATGTTGGATTGATCTTTGACCGACAGTCCAAAGAGATCCATATGCAGGAGGTGAAGGCAACTTTGATGGAGAAATTTTGTTTGGTTTTGAATGATGCTCTTTTGTGTTTGCCTTTTTCACAGGCTGAGCATGGTTTATCTTTTGCAAAAACCAGTGATGGTAAGCCAAGGACCTTGTTTTGTTTTGCAAAGTTATTGATGTTTTTGAAATTTAAGTGTGAGAGTCTCTTGTGCCACAACCAGTTGATAGTCTTAGTGGCTTTGGCAAAGAGACAAGTTCCATCTTGAGAGAGTGTTGACATGTCTAAGACATAAACATCATCTCTTCTAGGAGCTATCAAAACAACTTCTTTGTTGGCATTGAAAATGGTGCCTTGTTTGTCATTGAATTGCACAATGTACTTAGCATCACGAGTTGATGACATCGATGAGATTGTATTTTAGACCATTGACATAAGCTATTCTAGAGAAAACTATTCCATTGCAAGATAATTTGAACCATAACATTCGGTGGGACATGATGAGTTATCACCAAATACTACCATGGGTCCCGGTTCCTTTACATACTTGTGCGGATACTCCTTAACGCTAGTCATGCTTCTTGAGCATCCACTATCTAGATGCCAAATAGGCTCCCTGGCGTGTCTCTACACAAATAGTGATGATGTACCCTCAGAGTACCTCAAGGACACTCCGACACGTGTCGAAACCCTTCTATTCAAGGTCCAAGTTAGGATTCCGAATATCCATAGGCCAAACCATTCGTTATCACGAAGGTTACCTTGAGGAATTCGCCATTCAAGCCCTAAGCCTTTGGGGTATGGGCCGACGAAGGAACAATGGATAGGGAACCTCGACTTGGTCAAACCCACGATCTCCTCCCCTCTTGGCTTCCCGTCAAGTCCGAGAACGTGGGTCACTAAGCCCTAGCGGTTACCCACAATCATGGGACGCCCCATTAGGGATGGCAAAAACCCGAACCGATGGAAACCCAAACCCGAACTTATTGGGGCGAAGGGCATGCTTATCGGGTTTCGGGCGGGTTTGGTGCCTTAACGGGATTCTTATCGGGTTTGGGCGGGGACGGGCACACCATCCCCGCCCGCCCGCCCCAAAATATATACATGTACATATACATAAAATATTGTGTTAGTATTTACGCACTAAATATAATTTCTATTTTTGTTAGTTTTATCTTTGTGATTTATTCTCTAGTTTTATCTTGTTTTGTGTCATATTATTCTATAAAGTTGGATTTATTCAAATGATTAATATATTACTAATGGTTTATCGATTATTCAAGCTATTCCATAAAATAATATTGTTAATAGTGTAGAAATAAGAATAAACAGGGAGCGACACGAGTATGATGGAGTATCGCTCAAAAAAGACAACCGATAAGACCCCAATGGGAATGGGGCGGTTTGGGAGTATCTCGCCCCAATGGGCGCCCGATAAGATCCCCAATGAGAATTGGGGCGGGTTTGGGGATGGTTTTGTTATCGGGTTTAGGGATGGGGATTGCCAAACCCGCCTAAACCCGCCCATTGCCATTCCTAGCCCCATGATCTCCGACATTCATGCGTATGTCTCAACCCTATTTCATCCACTATAAATAGGTTGGACGGCAATGGATTATGGTATGCTCATTCCACACTCATCTCTTTACTTACACACACTTATACAACCATAACACATACTTACTCTCGCCGGAGGTGGTTCGTAGGTCATACCCTGCGTAATCACTTAACGTAGTGTTTCGTATTTCTTATTCTCGTGAAAGGCAAGTCTTGGCTGGAACATACACCCTCATACCTTTGATCATCATCAAGCTCGGTAGTGCAATCTATTGTACAATCGGTGGCGCCATCCGTGTGACCACTACTATTAGTCCCGTAATCACCCAGTCCTAAAACCCTAACCAACTACACTACATTTCCGGCATGGAACCAGGAAGAGAAGATATACCTCCACCAGGTTTCTCTACCCTAGTTCCTCTCAGCACAACTAACACCGATAATCTCGCCCCCATAACGGCCTCAAACTTTACCACACGATCTCGTTTGGAAACCACTCCCATACATCACGCCTCAACATCCGCTAACCCTATCCCTAATATTAGCCCCGCCTTCGTTGAGGCAAACTTTGAAGCTTTGGATTCTTTATTAAAGGCTCATAAAAGGCAGGTTCGCAATACTGAAATGTGAAGAGAGTTGGAATACTCCATTGAGGAGTATGATGAAGAGATTGAAATAGAGGAGAGGCCTCAACACGTTAGCAGGGGCGCCGGCCTCATGGAATGGTTCTCCTTCCATCGAAGGCCAAACGGAAGGATCAGAGGCTTTGAAGAAGGACCCGAGGAGATCCGGAAGAAGGAAAGAATGCATGGTGAAAGAAGGAGCGAGAACTCTAACGGAGGAAGCAACCCGGTAGGGAACAGAGGAGTAAACCTACCCCCTCTCCTAGCTGCCCATTTAGGAAGAGAGGGGATGGGGGCTCCAATACCCCCTTCATATGTTTCGAGTGTCGGAGGCCCACCTCTATACTTAGGCATGAGTCAGTTACCCCCTCCAGTAATGAACCCCTACCTACCTGCTCAAACCTACAACACTTACCCTCCGAATGGTTCACTCCCAAACCAGAATTACCAAAGAAATGCCCTATGGACATGTTCCCACGCAATTGATGGGTGTAAACCTTCGTACCAACCTTCTACTGCTTACCCTACCTACTGTGACCATTTCCTAACCCGTAATCCTACACTGCTTATCCACCTCCATACAACCCTTACTATGCCGAAGCCTCGGAGCTTACACACCTTTCGTGAAGTGGATCAAGATTACCCCCACCGACGGTGTAAAGATGCCTACTCATATAGGCACCTACGATGGGAAAGGCGATCCCGATAACTTCCTCCATTTATTCGAGGCGTTATCAAGATGCAAAGTGGGTCATGCCCGTAGCATGCCACATGTTCACTTCCACGCCCGAGACTCCGGAGAATATGGTGGAATGGACAAGTTGGGAAGCATCGTAAGTCTAGAAGACCTCAAGGCTAAGTTCCGATCACACTTTAGCCAACTGAAGAAGTACACCAAGACCCATCTAACCGTGCACACCATCAAGAAAAGGGACAACGAAAGCACAAGGGCCTTCGTTACGAGGTACACCGATGAAATTTTGCACATTCTGGGTTTGCACGAAGATCAGAGGATCTCAGGTTTTGTACATGGCCTTCGGACGCGAAGCTTGGTGGAATTCCTATCCACCGATCTTCCCACCACTTATAAGGCGCTGATGGAGAAGACTTACAATTGGATTGAATCCAAAGAGGTAGTAGCAAACGGGGCTCCGATGGAGCAAAAGGAAGCTTCTGACAAATTCTCTCGTGGGTCCACATGGGAAGGATCCAAGAACAAAAAGAAGAACAGAGATCGCTTCACCCCATACAACAAAGGTTCAAACCACGGATTCTTGGCGAACTTAGTCAAATCTCCCAGGGAGATTTTGGCTACCGAGAAAGCCGCTAAGTCCTTCGATCCACCACCCTGATGACAAGACGAAGCAAATCGAGAGACATGTCCAAGCATCGCCATTTCCATGAAGACCATGGACACGACACGAACAACCGCAGAGAACTAAAGAAGCGGATCAAGAGGCGGTGTGGTCCGGACGATTAGCGATCTGGTTAAAGGCATCAAAAGGAAAGGACAAATTTTTCGACACCCAACTAGGTGAATGGAAGGGAACAAGAAGGAGTCACGCCCACGTAAACTCGA
Organism: Chrysanthemum lavandulifolium; assembly: GCA_022545495.1. Classification (NCBI taxonomy): domain Eukaryota; kingdom Viridiplantae; phylum Streptophyta; class Magnoliopsida; order Asterales; family Asteraceae; genus Chrysanthemum; species Chrysanthemum lavandulifolium. The sequence goes on along the minus strand of CM040244.1, from coordinate 163,532,998 downwards.
TACTAATGGTGCAATGTGCACGACCCAACCTTGAAAAGGAAGGAGGCGGGACGGGAGTGGAAGCGTAGGGGAAATAACCTTCCTTACATCTTAGGGCGACACCTTCAACTAACCCGTGGTCATCGTGGTACGAATCTCAAACAGGAGGTAAACCGAGCATATATGGATTGTGGAAGCTCCCTGCGAGATCATTTATGAGCATTGTTTCCTAAAGCTCAAGTCATCCATACGCTCACGAAGGGTGGACTCGAAAACACCACTAGTAGGGTTCTCCGGCGAACACTCATGGCCCCTGGGAGAAGTACCGTTGGAAATCTCCATAGGCGAAGGCCCCTTATCCCTCACAGAAACACTCACCTTCGTTATAGTCAGGTCAGACTCTCCTTATAATTTGTTAATAGGGAGGACAGCTATGCAAAAGATGGGCATTGTTGTTTCCAAACCCCCTTCGGAGTAGGAACTGTCCATTCTAATTATCGGGCGGATAAGGGTGTATATGGTGTCAAAAAGATCAAAGAAGAATTTAAGGAGCCTCCGATAGCAATTCTAAGCTGCACAGATGCGGAGGAGCGAGTTGTAGTTAACCCTAGCTACCCTGAACAAACGGTGGTAGTAGGAAAGCAACTCCCGACGAATTTCAAGGCAAAGCTCATGGAACTGTTGCGGACTAACCTTGATGTTTTTGCTTGGAAATATTCTAACATGACAGGGGTACCAAGAACTTTGTTGATCGGCGGACAGTCCTTCGGAACGGAGCATAAACTCAATGAGTACAAACACATTGAGCCGATAAAACAGAAAAGGAGGAGCCTAGCCCCGAAGAAACGCCGCACCGCAAAGAAGTGGACGAACTCACACAAGCAGCATCCTAAGGGAATTTAATTACCAAACCGGGTAGCCAACCCAAGAATGGTCAAAAGAGCGACGGAGGGTGGCGATGTGCGCTGACTTCATCGACATCAACAAAGCATGCCAAGGATTGCTACCCCTACCGTAAATTGATCGAAGGTAGAATCCTTGGCGAGCTTCCTGTTAAAATGCTTCTTAGATGCCTACAAATGGTATCATCGATCCAGATGGCAAAGGAGGAAAAGAAAGATGCCTTCTACACGAGCAAAGGTGTTCATCGTTACGTAAAGATGCCCTTCGGATTAAAGAACGCAGGGCCACTTACCAACGGCTCATAGATAAAGCCTTCAACAAACAAATAGGCGTAAATCTCAAGCATACGCTGACGACATGGTTATCAAAAGCGGGACGGAGGAGGACCTACTCCTCGATGTACTGTGAAACCTTTGACGCTTGACCAATTCTGGCGATTAACATGAAGTCGAACCCTAAGAAATGCTCCTTCGTGTTGAAGAGGACAATTCCTAGGGCATTTGATCACTAAGCGGAGGATAAAGGCTAACCCTCCAAGGTCAAGGCGATTTCGGATCTCCAAGCCCTAAGTGTTTAAAAGATGTACAGAGCTCGAATGGAAGTCGGCGACTTTAAGCCGGTTTTGTCGAAGGGGTACGCTGTGTCCCTACCATTCTTCAAAACACTCGAGGATGCGTGGACAAGAAAACTTTCCAATAGAGTCGGATGTCAAGTCGCTTTCGTAAGATGAAGGAGTTCATCGAAATCCTTCCAACACTTATGACCCAATCAAAGTCGAAGTGTTGTTCATGTACCTAGCAAATTTCAATGGAGATTATTAGCGCAGATCCTCATGGCGTAACGAGACAAACGCATGATCCCCATTTACTTTGTCGCCAGGGTCCTAAAGGGGTAGAGATCAACCATCCAACATTGGAGAAGTTAATACTAGCTCTAATCACGCAGCAAGGAGGCTCCGACGCTATTTCCGTGCCCATCCAATCACGGCCCTAACCGACAAGCCACTCAAACAGATCTTGTCGAAACCCGAAAAGTCCGGGAGGATGGCTAAATGGGCTATTGAGCTTGAGAGCACGAAATAGAGTTCAAGGGACGAAACTCTATCAAAGGGCAAATTCTTGCGACTTTTGGCGTAAATACCTTCCGAGCCCCGACGAGAAAAGTGGAGAGCCCAAACTAACCTCACTCAAGTACAGTCGACTAGAAAATTTATACAGACGGAGCATCCAACTCGATGGTTCTGGAGCAGTGTCTAATCGTCGGTCACCCTAAAGGAAGGAGCATACATATGCTCTTCGCTTTGAGTTCAAGCCACAAACAATGAAGCGGAATACTGAGCGTTACTAGAAGGTCTCCGATTGGCTAAAGATATGGAGGTCAAAGCTCATTGCTTTCAGAGATTCCCAATTGGTAGAAACCAAGTTACTGTGCTCCTATGAAGCACTGCAGCCCGTCATCAAACAATACTTGGAAAAACAAAGGAGATATCGAAAGCTTGACTCTACACCATCCAAAGATGTTCGTAGGAATCGTAACAAGAAGGCGATGCACTAAGCAAGCTAGCTTCAATGGCCTTCGCTCATCTCACTAAAGAAGTACTTGTCAAGTCCTTCCCGAAGATCCATTGTTCGCAAAGAAGTTGCGTATGTGATTCACGAAGAAGGAGAGACGTGGATGACCCCATAAGGGAATATTTGATAAGTGGTCTTCTCCCAAGATCCTGTGCTAGCAAGGAAGGTTCGGGTTAAGTCCCCGAAGACGGCTAATAGGGAAACCCTATATAGAAGGTCATTTTATCACTTTGGTTAAGATGTGGGACCCAAGAAGGCTACGAGCATTATCTCTCAAGTCCACGAGGATCCCGCGGTCTCCATGCAGACCCCGCCGCTTGTCTCAAGATAATGAAATTAGGCTATTATTGGCCTTCGATGCACAGGATGCAGCAGAATCATTCTCAAATGTGAAGCTTGTCGATACACTCAAATGTTTCAAAGTTGCCGAATCAAGACATGACAAGTGTAACATCCGTATGGCCTTCTCTCGCTGGGCATCGATATATCGAGACCTATGCCCCTAGCTCCCGGAGGAGTCAAATTCTTCTTGGTGGCTATCGATTACTTCACTAAGTGGGTAGAGGCTAAACTCTTGGCCTCACACGGGAGACAGATCGATAAATTTGTGTGGGAGCACATTGTGTGCAGATTGAGTGCCCCACATAACCATATCTCGACAACGGAAGCAGTCACCAAGGTGTCTTCTACAACTTCTAACAAGGGCTCAACATAAAGCAGTCTTGGACATCCGTCTACCATCCACAAGGTAACGGAATGGTGGAGGTTACAAACAGAGACATCGACAAAGGGATCGAGAAAAGGCTGGGACGAACTCATCATGGATGGGTGGATGATCTCCCTCAAGTATTATGGGCTCACCGGACGCACCCTAAGTCAAGCAATGGTGAAACCCCCTTCAGCCTAACATACGGAACATAAGCGGTCATCCCTTCGGAATTAATTGTACATACGGAGCATGTGGCAACGATGATTCCTCCCAAATGACGAAAGGATCGTGGAAAACCTTGATCCGCTAGAAGAAAGACGAAATAGCCTCCATCCAGAAGCAATACACAAACATAAGATCAAGGCTACTATAACAAAAGGGTCGACCTTCCACTTTCAAGCTCGAGAATATGTGCTACGCCTCAACAAGGCAAGCAAAGCAGTAGTACTGTGGAAAGCGGGACCAACTTGGGAAGGACCTACATGGTAGCCGAGGCCTACTGACAACGGACCTACAAACCGCCACTCTTCTGGAGAACCCATCGACATGTAATGGAATGGTACGAACCTTCGAAAGTTCCATGTTTAAGAAGTACTTTTACTTTTTTCTTGTAATTAGAAGCTTCTCAAGGGAAAGCAAGCATTATTGGTAGTTGTCTTAGTTTTCATTTCAAGAATGATGTAATCCTCCCTACCAATTTTATGATAAATAAGACATTTCCCATAAATCTCTTGCTTTGTTTCTTAAACACAAAGATTTGTTCAGCCAAGTCGTTAATGAGTTTCAATGTCGAATAAAATGGCTCAAGGTGTAATACATGCCTTATCATTTAAAGCCAACTTTAACATTCACATTAACTCTCCTAGTAGTTTTTGGCGCTTGTAAAAATATATACAAAGTCATACTACTTAAAGGATTTGAGATAGAGTGGGTCGCGACCCTCCATCAATGATCAAGTTAGGTCATTATATTCTTGGTGTTGCAATTTACACACAATGAGGTTGTTTAACCTTAGGTTGTAAAACTTAAGCGTCGAAAAATGGCGTGACAGAAGTTAACAAAATAAACATAAATAATAACTAAGTGTGTAGAGGTATTTCCCACACCATACCATTTAAAATGAGGGCTAGTGCCCTTGTACCGCACGAGGAGCCTAAGCCCCGTTAAATTGTTTTGGCCCATGGCCATACATCATAAGCATTCAAATTGTTTAGAGAACAAGACAAGCATTGTCAAATAAGATAAATTGTCTTAAAGGGTACATGCCACCCTTGAAACCAAATTATCGCCGACATGGCGCCTTCATTCTGCTTTTCGGAGATGGAGTGGGGATGGTTGAACCGAGACAGCTTGGTAGACATAGTCTTCTTGGTGGGAGTGGTAGGCTTCAACTTTGAGGTTTCTTGGAAAGGAGGTCTCGAGGGTGCCATAGGATCTTTGGTAGCCTCAAGAAGGAAGGAGTACTCTACGGTTGCGAACACATTTCCCGCCTCATCATACTCGGCCTTGAAGTGGGACGGTAGCATTCAATCTTGGAGAGGTCCACGGGCTTACCCGCTTTGCGACCTCCTCCAAAGCCAAGCGCCGTCCATGAAAAATGGTCGATTTGATGACCTTCCACATTTGAGCTCCCAATTCATCATTGTGGTAGAGCTCCATGGCTATGTAAGGCACCACCTTCAAAACAACTTCGCAGACGATCCTTTTGCAAGATCTTATACCTCATCCGCAAGCCATCGATTTCCTCCTCAACTTCACCTCTACCTCTCCGAGTATGACCTTCTCACTTTCCAACCCAAAGACATTTCGACTCAAGAACAATGCTCGACTGTTAGAGTGATGACCTTGGCTTCTTCCAACTTAAGATTGCCGAGTTCAACTCGTCAACCTGGGCTACCTTTCCACGAAGGTCTTGGACGACGGGTTCTTCTCAACATTCCCTCAATCTCGCCACACTTAGCCTCCTTGGCCACGCTCGAGCAACTCTCGGTTTTGACATTTAAGTGATTATCCATTATCGTCGCTTCACAACCCCATTGTCATGCATGTCACAAAACCTTTCAATGGACATATTTTCTAGCATACCTTTCCATTGAGGAGGGTGACATGATCGACAATCCGTGACGAGCCAAAGCATTGAAAGCTGCTTGCTCTCGAAGGGCTGCGACCAATACAATGTATAAAGGCTACGTTAGTTGTGACAATTCGACTTCAGATATTTTATAAGGAGGAACTGCCACCATGCACCTCCACCGATTCATCTTGCAACCAAGGTCGACTTCACAAATTTTCTCGCCTTCAAGACTCAGTAAGCTTCACAACTCTACCTCCGAGGTAGGTAGGGCATTTTTCCTCTTGTTGGTAGACTTAACGGCCTTGGTCATTGTTCCTTTCTACTTTTCAACCCGTCGCCTATCCCTGTTGAACCTACAACTAGGACATCCTCATCCGCAGGATCGTCCGAGTCGACAACATTCTCAACAAGTTGGGATGGACCTCCAATGCAAGTTGCGAGGGTGCCGATGATGAGCTCCGGATTCGGAGCGCCTACCTCATTGTTGTTCATGATGTTGAAGGGAGCCAACACCATAAGACTCTTCATTTTCTCAGCAGTATAAAGCTTAAATCTTCATCCAAATCTTGGTACATGAAGTTTTGAATGACATCTCGCAAAATAGAAACAAGAAGAAATAAATATCGCTACATTGGTCCTACTTAAATAGAAGTAGATAAACATACTTTGTCCTTGGTATATGATCACAGCTTCTTGGGAGACCCTCCCACTGGGCAATCCCACCATGTATAAGATGGCTTCAGGAACACTTGCACATCCACAGGATATTTGGCCAAACGCCGATAATGTAGATCCCTTCGCACCTCATATGCAAGGGGTCATTATACCGCTTTGCATCAAACATATTTTCCTTATTCAACACTACGGATATTTAGGGGAACAATAGTGTCTTGCACGTGAAAAGCTACCTTTCCAACTGTTATGTTTGTATATACCTCCCAAACAGTTTGGAACATCCGATTCGTGCCTTTTTGCTAAAGTTAACCAATTGCCCCTGTGATACAAGTTCGTAAATCCTCTTAAAACCTTTAATGTTGGTTCATAGCCGTATGCTTTACACATCACTATGAATGTGGTCAATTTGGCTAAACCAAAGGGGTTAAACCTAGAGATGTGAACCTTGTAGTATTGCATAAACTCTAATATCAATGGGTGCAGCGGAATCCTAATGTTAGAATGGCTAAATGCATGTGTGTACAGCCCTACAAAACCTTGAAGAGCATCAAAAATACCCTGATTAGGTTTGGGTAACATCACTTTGTGCTCTAATGGGATTAGGTAATCAGCTAAGTGATCATGTAACTCTTTTGCAGATAATGTACACTTTTGCTGCTTTATGATAAACTTGGATCCATTAAAAAAACAAGCTATCAGTGAGGAGGAAGGATTACCTTTTGTTTCGGAGTGATGGCGATGAAGTTTTACTGCGTGTAGAAATAGACGGAGAGAGTAAAATGAGTTAGGGTTTCAGCTACCCCTTTTTTTATACTCTCTTTTATCTCTTAAACACCGCACATGTGTCCCAAAAATAACTCTTATCCGGTGTAAATTTTTTAAATTTTGAATAACAAAGACTTTTGGTCTCCGGGTAAGTTGGGAAATGTGATTCTGTAGCGGCAAATTAAAAGAGTAATTAGAATTAAATGCGCTAAGTTAGGTGCATTGTTATCCTCTAACTAATGCAATTCGCAGCAGATGATATTTTTCAAGAATGAAGTCGAAAGCAATGTCTCCTCGCTCATATACATCACTTTCGACCGGGGCTTGATGATGTACCTCCGAGTACCTCGAAGGACACTCCTCCGACACGTGTCGAAACCCTTCTATTCAAGGTCCAAGTTAGATTCCGTATCCATAGGCGCCAAACCATTCGTTATCACGAAGGTTACCTTGAGGGAATTCGCCATTCGAAGCCCTAAGCCCTTCGGGGTATGGCTGACGAAGGAACAATGGATAGGGGAACCTCCTGACTTGGTCAAACCCACGATCTCCTTCTCTCTCTTGGCTTCCCCGTCAAGTCTGAGAATGTGGGTCACTAAGCCCTAGCGGTTACCCACAATCATGGGACGCCCCCATGATCTTCTACATTCATGCAGAAGGACTCTCAATCCTAGTTCATCCACTATAAATAGGTTGGACGGGCAATGGATTATGGTATGCTCATTTCACACTCATCTCTTTACTTACACACACTTATACAACAATAACACATACTTACTCTCACGCCGGAGGTGGTTCGCATGGTCATACCCCTGCGTAATCACTTAACGTAGTATTTCGTATTTCTTATTCTCAGGTGAAAGGCAAGTCTTAGCTGGAACATACACCCCTCATACCTTTGATCATCATCGAAGCCTGGTAGTGCAATCTATTGTACAATCAAATAGTAAACTGGATTAGTTTCTCTTGCTGACCCACATACTAGTGGGCTTGGGTCTAAAGGTCTGTTTGAATTTGGCAATTGACTCATGGTCAGAGATTGAGTGCATTGTGCTACCACATGTTTTGCATTTGGAGACCGAGGATGACTCGGTGATTACGGTTGCTTGAACTTCTCTTGCTTGGATGACACTATCATGCCGGGATGTCTCATGAGTGGATTTCGCAAATATCACAACATGTGTTCATGAGACAATCATCGATGATGATCATTAAAGCCACGGTGTGGACAAGGAGGAAAGGGTTTTGCTCTATACTTTTGAGCGATTTGAGGTTGAAGCATACCGATGACCAACTTTGGTATAGTTTGCTTTACTAAGTGAACTTACATATTGCAAGTGATCGAAGTTCGTGATCATCCTTTGCGATCATACAAAAAGGATTCTATAATGATTGTCGATGGTATGACCGGTATAGTTGCATAGATCACACTTCGCTTGGGTTTGGTGGTGGATTTTGACTTTGAGGAACTAGAGGAGGTCGACTTTGTTTCCTTGATTGATTCAGAACTTTTTCGATGGATTCCATCTTATCGCTTAGCTTCCTCACAAGTTCGCCCGCTTCTTTGAATTTGGTCGCCTTCTGGGGACCGAGGATGTGGAAGTCTTAGTGGGGTAGACTCTTGTTGGATTGGTTTTGTTGGTCATTTCGGGATGGTTCTACCAAGTCCGCACCTTTCTTTTGTGAGTGAGGATTGAATTGTAATAGAGTAAGCTCGAGCTAGGAGCAGACTCAAGAGGTTTCGGGGTGGAAGCGGTGCATTAGATTCGCGCTGCACTGGAGATGTGTTCAAGATTATCTCTTGGGCACATCAGGAGTCCAAGCATGCTCTTAAGAGCTTGACTCGTGCTCTAGTATTCTTCCGTAATCGAAATTTGGAAGCTTACCTCGTGGTTTACCCGTTCAATCCAATCACTGGGCTTGGGAATTGTCAACATATTGGTAATCATGCCACCAGACACAAATGGTTTGGGAGACTGGTCTTTGTTGTGAGAGTCATGGAGATGGTCTTCACCTATGACTCTCTTTTTGCTACTGGGGCACCCACAACATCAAAAACCCTTGGATTCTTAGCAGTCCAACTTTCAATGATATCCTTTTCACTTTTAAGTTCATCTTGAAGAGCCTGATTTCTTTTAACTAGTTCAGTGTTTTGAATTTGCAAAGTGATAGCCTCAAGCTTATTTTGTTTTAAAAGAAGCGGCTCATCCCTACACTTGTTCGGGCCTCAAAACTTAGCTTGTTATATTTTGAAAAAAGATTTAATCGTTGCTCTTCTATAAACTTAAGGTCAACATTGATATAGTTCATATAAGACTGCCAATCAGAGTCATCATCCATAGAAAGCAAAATATCTACCTTCTTCATTGTGATGTTGACCCAATCAGAGTCAACATTGATATAGCAAAATATTTACCTTCTTCTAAGAGGGCCATCAGTGCACTGACATGCACCATTTCATCATCAGATGAGAGTGGCTCTTCATCCCAGTTGAAGGTTTCAGCAACTAGGCCCTTGTTTTTACCCTGCATAGATTTAACATTGTTTGTTGTTTCTGAGAGACTGGCCTCAAGCTTAGCTTTGACTTTCCTGTACTTAGCATCAAAATCTACAGTTTTGTTTTGATCAGATTTGTTTTGAAAATTTTGATGAGACCGATAGATTTTGGTTGAAATTTGCTAAAGCCCGAGGACCGATTTGACTCGATGGTTTGTAAGAGGGTTCATAAATCGCTTTTGAAAAACAATCTTTGGCAAATGACCTCTTTTGTGACACTTAAAGCATTCAAGGTCCTCATTAGCTTTAGCATTGGAAAACCTTTGTTTCTTTTTATAAACTTCCGAGAGTTAGCAAGGAGTGCCCTTTCCGAAATTCAATGTTCGTGTCATTTAGGTACTCCTCACTTGATCTCTCATCGCTCATCATCCGAATTTTCCCGAAAATCTTGAACCACACCGTTAGAATAAAAGCGGAGAAATTGGTGTTGAAGTGGTAGTCGGGACGTTTTACTTCCCGAGACTTATTTAAGTCGGTATCGTCTGCTGATGAGGTTTTCCTCATAGACAAATTTCCCATATATTTCGTGAAGTTCAAGATTCGGATATGATTTGTATTCCTAAGTCCCCGAGAGAAATTCACCACTTCTCGTGGAGACTATTGACAAAACCAACATTGATTTCATGTTTGGAAAACTTTACACCATCATTAGACAGTTCATTTAAAAGAGTTTTGTACCGGTGTAAGTTTGAGATAGAGTTTCGAGTCCTTAGCCCCTCAAGGTGTTATACTCAAGTTTCGTGTCCATTATCCTGCTTTCCTTGGTATCGTTGGCCTTCATAACTATGGACCAGTCATCCTGTGTTTGTATAGCCGTATTACAACTTATAATCGACTCCATAATATCATCGTGAAGACATGATATGATGATACTTTTGAGTCTTTGGTCATGGTTGACCACTCTTATCTCATCCTCGAAGTTCATCGAGCTTTGTGTTTAGGCAAACCTTCAAATAGTCTTTGGGATAAATGGACCTTCATTAATACACTTGATATAATAAGGTTCCATCCCAATCAAATAGCAAAGCATACGCTTTTTCTAATTGTTAAATTTACCAACTTCAAGTCTAGGGGCAACAGCTGAATAAGCTCCACCCTTTTTGTCGACTAGTTGGGGTACATCAATTTCAACCATTTAGGATCCTGATTTAAAAACAATTTTGAGCAACCTTGAAAAAGGGTTTTATAATCAGCCTGCTCTGATACCACTTGTTGTTCCCTATTCACTATCGTATAAAACAGTTAAGTATTCAAAAATAGATAATATTTAATCAATGACTGAAGTAAGATGTAAGTAAAACACGCTGATAAATTTTCAACATAATATTCTTTATTAGAAATCAATCAAAAAGAATACATTACCCAAGTACTTCATGAATAGTACTTGGGATTGAAATGACAAAGGGTTGGTACTCCTCACTAAGCTCAAAGCTAAGTCCGAGCACGCCTACTATTGAACCATCGAGCTATCTCGTGGACCGAGTTAGATTTGGAGGAGTGAAAGATGGCTTGTGTGTGTGTTTTACAATTCACAAGCTTAAATCTTTCACTCCATCTCTTATGCTATTTATACAAGTATGAGTATTAACTTTATCCTAAGTGACAACCGACATTTTATAGAAGACAAAACATCAAGTATTTTGTTTCGCATAAAGACTATATTAAGTAAGAAACAAGGCTAAGTCGTTGATGACACCGAGCTCGATAGTTTGTCATTCGTGGAAAGTTGACTTTGGTTGATAAGGACTTGCCTTATCCGATTCAAACTTATCCCGCTCATTCTTCGCCTACTTTGCCTTCGCCTTCTACTTCGCTTTTTCTTGATGTAAGTAGTTGGTGAGGAGTTTAGGATTCAATGAGTTATTGTCATCACCACCGAATCTACCATCTTATTCTTGATTCGCCTTCACCCTTAAGTTACGCCTCATCGAGTGGAGAGACTTCTTCTTCGCCTTCATCGAGTATCTCGAAGATGGCTCACCGAGACTATGCACTCAAGGACCGTTAGTGCTTAACGGTCTAAACACTTAGGGTATTTTCTATTCAAATCCTAGATTTAAGGGGTTTGGGTATTTACTGAACCCAACATCTATTGCATTTGATACTCCTTTGATTGACGAACATAATTATGTTGATCTCGTCCCAATCTATCGAACACGGATCCTTTGTTGCATCGCTTCACCTCTTGCCATTCTCCCATTATTAGTAAAGATCAATGAATAGATCGTCGGCGTTTGATCCCGCCAGAAATCAATAATTGAGGTTGCCTTCCCCCCCCCCTCTCTTTTTAAACGTTCTCAGCTTATAATAAAGTTATTATTGCATTACGAACATATATTTCGACTACTTAATCAATGGTCACTTTTATAGTCAGCAAACCGTTTGGGGGAAAAAACTAATAGATGGTAAACCATTATAAAAATAAGGGACGATTCACCCAAATTTTCAACTTTTATCATAAAGGCTGCCCATTTATCGAAATGGATGTATAGGCCGCCAAAATATATGTTTGTTTTTGTTTACAGTTTACACCAATTTCGGCCAAAATTATGCCCGGAAACTATAAAATATAAATAAGGAACCAAACTTTAACTTATACAAGCAATGCGAATGCAAAGTTTGATATAAAATATCGATTATACCATTAATTTAAGTGTGAATTTATATTATTAATAGTGCTTTAGAAAGATAAAACTAAAATTTCGCAATTGATTTTTTATTCGTATTAGTTTAATATGTTAGTGTTAGATTCATTATTGTCATTTGATAATTATCCAAATTAAGTATGACCGGAATTGATATAAACGAAGATAAATATATAGTTTTGTGGCCTATAAGTTACTTTAAAAAATAAATGACCTATATGAGAAAACCTTATAAGTTGGGTGGCCTCTCGATATATTGTCCTAAAAATGCAATAGGAAAATTATGTTAGGCTAGATGTTATGGTGACCAGACCCACTAAGTCACATAAGAATCCATTCCCACCTTCAAACCTCGTAGTGGTTATCAAACCAACCACGCAAACACACCTCACAACACACTCACACACAAAACAACTCAAATTCGTTCAGCCAAGAAGGTGACCGAGCCACCTTAAAAATTTGTTATACACGGGGTGACAAGGAGGAGGTGTGCGTTAAAGTGGCCCTTCAGGAATTATGTTCCATAACACATAGAGTTATCATTTTACGATATTCATTTGTCTTCTTCGTTGAATTACAAGATTAAATTTTTTAAATTGACTCGTAATCTGTTGGACGACTCTTTGTTAAGTTCTAACGGGTCTCCAATGAGATGGTTGAAGGAGATTCCGATTAAAATTAACGTCTTTTCTTTGAGAGTTCAAAAGGATAGATAGCTTACGCTGTTGAATCTGACTCGGCGAGGTATATATATCCAATCTATTTTGTGTCCTAATTCTGAAGTACGCGTTGAATCAATGTCACATGTTCTTTTTACTTGTTCCTTTCGTGATGTTCTTGTAAAGACTAGCAGATTTTGGGATATCTTATTTCCTGATTTCAATCGCATGATGAGTGGTTGTTTTGGCTTCAGAATCTTCACTTATGTAAGAAAGTGAAGAACCTGTTAGAGGGCATCTTTTACGTGGTGTGGTGGAAGATTTGGAGCTTTCAAAATCAAATCCTTTTTAGTTCAAGTAATTCTAGAAGGGCGACTATTTTTGATGATATTGTGTCAAAATCTTATAATCGATGCTCTAATCGGTGTAAATTTAAGTTTAATTGGATAACTTGGATAAAAGATCTTAAACTTGCTATTTCGTAATTTTTTTTCTAGTTTATTGTTAGAGTTTTAATATAATTTACCGTTAAAAATAAAATAAAATTGTTACTTCAAACAAATGTACTTTGGAAAAATCTTTATAAGTAAAAAATGTAACGTAAGTAGCGCATTTGTTTTGTGTAAAAAATCTCAAGTGTTCCAATCCTGTTATCCTTACTTATTCTTCTCCTCTGAGCAGTCACGAGGGATCCATTGAGATCGATTCAAAATATTGTGATTCTAGGTCATTAGTTTTATTAGTTTTTTCGGTATAAAAAGCATGTGATATCTTTCATGAACACACTACAAGGTCGATGTAGATACACTATATTTAGCATGATATAATTTATGGTTTATAGCATGCAAGTTGCGGCTCTACCACAATACTACAAGTATCCATAAAAGGTAGATTGGCGGAAACATTTTGATCTCGGGTGTTTTTGGCACCAATCATTATCCACCTCATAAAAATAGATTCGGCAACTCTCCTAACCTAAAGGAGCACCAACTGAAGTGAGCACAAGCCGAAACTCGAACCCATGACCTTTTATCTACAAAATCTTTCCAGTTAGCCCATAAATTTTTCAAATATGAGTACCAACTGAGCCAATGCCTTTTGATGTAATACTTAACAAGTGAGCCAAAGCACTTTGGTGTAATACTACAAGTATGTTCATATCAATCATCAAAACATTACAAAAGTTGACTGACGTATGAGATATAGTAACGTTTAGAGTTTTACTGTACTACTAAAAAGTAAATGATTATTTGATTGAAAATGTATTATACTTGTCATTTTTTGTTATTATATGTACTGATTTTTTTCTTTTTATTGTATATACTGAACTTTCAAATTTCAATTATTATGTGTATTTTATTACCATTCAACCCATATTTAAAAAAAAATTAAAAGGTAAAATAATAATTGAAATTGAAAGTTAAATATACACAATAAGAAAAAATAAAATTCAGTACATACAATAATAAAAAAGAACAAATATGATACATTTTTAAGTAATTAATCGAGAAGTAAAAACTCGATTAATTTAAAACATCATTAGGAATAAGGATATTAAACAATACACGTGCGTGTATTGTTAACTTAATTATTAATGTGTAGTATGTATGATCGCGAGTTCCTTTTCACCATGTTAATGTCTTTGATTGAACGTTGTAATGAAACACGTTTGCTTCATTTCATTTTTTTTCATTTTTTATATATATATATATATATATATATATATATATATATATATATATATATATATATATATATATATACTAAATTAGTTATAATATTCGCACGATGTTTTGACAAAAAAATTATTCTCATTAATCATCTAATATTGTGTCTTTAAAAGAATTGCATATAATTATATAAGATAAGCCAAGACGCATCTGAAGTTTTACACATAAATCAAATTTATTTTAATATTTTAGTTCAAGATATACACATATAAAAATTTGCCCATGAAAATTGTGTTATAAGACAACTAATACTTATGCACGAGTGTTTCATTACGCATTAATATCCATTAGAATTGCTAAAATATTTGTAAAAATTTCATTAGGTGAACTCAAAATTTAATTTATTTAATTGACAAAGATGTTGATGTTGTTATTTAAGTTTCACTCATCGATATTATGTTGTACATACACGATGCAAGTTTAATAAAGATATAACGAGTGTTGATAAAGTTAAAGAGACTCCTTAAAGTTTTTCAAAATGTTTTCTGTAAACCTTATATAAATAAATAAGAATTACATTAGTCATTGTTATAAGTATAATTGTGTATATTTGTTTTATATATTAAAGTAACCCGTGCTTTATATTTCCGTTTTCAGTAATTTAGCCGTATTTAAAATGTAAACGCGTATCTATATATGTTAAACTTTTAAAAATGAAATAAATAAGTGCTTATTGAACGTATATAGTAAAAAAAAATGATAATTATAATCTTATGCAAATTATGTGTTATTTTAAAACAACATATAGATTGTATTTTTTAAGATATAAAGTATAAAAAGGTATAAAGTATAAGGGGGTATTTGTTTATAATACAAAATTATTAAAAAATATGAAGGCTTATAATATTACACTTAACTTTTTATAATTTTTAAAAATTCAACCACTAAAGTTTTATTAATTACTTCATATTTTTTTAAGTTTTTGTTTTTACAAATTTGACATCTATATTTTTATGTGTTTTTTTTATCAACCAAATTTACTAAAGTTTGACCAAAATCAATTTAATTTTAACTTTACCAATCACATCACACGATTTTGCGTATGTGACGAAATCAAGCTCTTCTATTGGCCTATTTCAATAAGAATAAATTGACAAAATCATTTTAAAATGATGTAATTTTTTTATTATATAAAAGAAGAAGGTTAAAGTTATGTCGTTTAGCATTTGGGTTTCTGGATTTTATATTGGGCTTATAAGGCCCAGTTAAGAGGATTTTATGTTGGGCTCTTTAGCTAAATACAAAATATATGTCATAAGTTTTGTGGTAGTAAAACATGTAATGTAGCAATGTATAGTTGATTAGCCCAATATTAACACACCCAAAATAGCCAATCTTCGGCGGACCAACGTTCAACTCGTTTCACTGCATATTAAAGGCGACTTTTGAAGACAACAAACATTCTGCTCTCTAATATTCGAGTCTATATCTTTGCTATAACAATTGTCACGATTTTAAATCATTATAGCTTATAAAACCATGTATTCATGATTGTAGATCGGTTGTTGAAATCAGTTAAGTTGACGATGTACAATTACAATTTGTGTCACATAAAGTAAAGTACTTTTACAAATAATTGATAAATACGATTTAAGTAGTGTCAGATCATTTTATAATAGCCATGATGTTTTGTCCATTTGTCGAAGAGCAGTTAAACTGTTGGTTGTTGGCGAGGCTTTGTAATATCTGAGTATGTGCTGGAGTAATCAAATTGCATCATAAACACGTGATGATAGTATAATTGATAAATAACGTTATCATATTTTCTAAGAAGTTAGTTCAAGATATACAGACTTGTTAACACAATTTTGGGCGCTCCCCTGATGAAGATTAGTGTAGGCTAACTTCCCAGGAAATAGATTTTGTATTAAGTGCGATTCTTGATTGTAAGCTGCTAAGAAAACCAACATCAGATCTCACCGCGAACGGGTTCCGCGGTCAACCTCCGGCGTGAGAGTAAGTAATAGTTTTAGAGATAAAGTTGGTTCTAAAGAGAGTATGTAAATGTTACCTTTGAATAGTGGGCGGCGCCTATTTATATGGTTGACCTCTCCGTCGTTCTCGGTCACGAGCCATGAAAGTGACAATATGAGTGTGGAGTGACGAGGTCAACCCGAGTTTGTCCCGCTGTCGCGACAAAGGACGCTGGGCTGAGTTGTCCCGCTTCCCTTTGGGACCGCAGTTGCGGTACGCCCACCGAGCGAGATTCCCTACCTTAATGTCACGCGGTTGATTCTCTTTCTGACGATCACCGTCCGCGAATGACGAGCGACCATTGCCTGCCATGTATCTAGTCCGCGATCGACCCATGCGGGTGCCGGAGTGTTCACGCCATCATAGTTAGTCCGCGCCTACCTGTATGGGTGCCGGGAGGTCATACGCGATCAAGTCCCCGCCTAGTTGTGCTTGTTAGTCTTAGTACAAGCGCCGCTAGACTAAGTTATTCCGCTTATCCGCGGTTGGGTGCCAGAGGAAACTTAGTCACCGCCGACCGTGTTCTATTTACGCCAGGGTGTGCGCTATACCGCCCTCGATTTGGCGAACCGCCCTAGCCGCAGATTTTTCGATCGACAAGACGCTTTGGTCGCTCCATCTCGTCCTGCTGATTTAGGCGATCTCGACCGTTGGTTACGAGCCGAGACGTGGCGGTTTTTCGCCATTCGATCAATTCGTTGGTTTTACTTCTAGAGGTATAAATACCCTCTTTATTACTTTCTTGGCTACTGCCATTTCATCTTCGCAAGTAAAAAATAAAAACGTCTTCCAAGTTCTCGTAAAAGGCCCTACTTTATCAGGTTAGGTTTTTCTTCTCTCATTGTAGTTCCGTGGCTAAAAAACTTCTAAGCGACTTTATCTGTAAGTTATCACAGAAAGATTTGAGTGATTTTTGCTCTAAATATCATATCCCTTTTACTGTGCACCCTCTTCTTCCTGGTCCTGAGGATACCATAAAGGATGCCCCTAAGGGTAAGATAGAGTATACACTAGATTTTTGAGTTTTGCAACTTTAGGATACCCCTTCCGCGCTCCTCGTGTAGGGTTTTGGAATATTTTCGCATCCATTTGTCTCGCTTATTCGTGTTAGCCGCTAGGATTAGTCACTTTGAAATCCTTTGCCGCTCATGGTGGAACCCCACCGCACCTTTGTTTAGGAAATTTTACTATTCCGGATGAAAGATGGGTGGATGACCCTAGAGAAACGTAAGGTTCCTAAGTCTTTAATTGTGCCGGTTTGTTACACCGCCCCTAGATTCCGTAAAGAATTGGAAGGACTATTTTGGGTTGACGCGATCGTGTTCCCTGGCCATCTCATGGAACGGAAGGTCTCCGCTGATCGTGACCCACCCCTACCAACGATGATATTGACCTGGAGTTATTGCATCTTCTTGATACGCAACGTGCTCCGTTTAAGAAGTTTCCGGAGCCATTCCTGTTCGTGATTAGCCTTAGCCGTGTCTGGGATGATGCAACAGCGCGACCTACTTTTAAGTCTTCAGATACTGAGGGTGGGTAACTTTTTTAGGGTTTGTCGCGTCTCATTGTCTTCCCCCTTATGTCTTGTTACTAATTTGTGCATTTTTGTTTGCAAATATGTCTCTCTTTGCTTTTATTAACCAACCGGATCCTTTTGAGGTGACATCCGGAGAGAGGACTCTGCAAGAAGGTGAGAAGACGTTGCAAGATGAGACTGCTAGTCGTGTTATCGAGCCTTCTGAGAATATTATCACATTAGTCCAAGAGACTATTGTGGATAATGTAAAGGCGCCTAAGGCTAATAAAGCGACCGGAAGAAGAGGTTAGGCTCGATGTTCCTTCCAAGCACCTGCAGAAGAAGAGAGTTACCCTTCGATGAGAAGGATTTCGATCCACCGGTACAACCCTTTTTTTTTTAGATAACTCGATGTTATATGTTATGTGGGGATGCGCCGCAGTTCTCGCTCTTGTTATGGAGCTCGTGACGAGTCCGACTCGACCTCATCCGCAGGAGGAAACCAATATTTCTTCGAGGCTACTCCCGACGCCAGTGCATCCGGATTCTACCTCAAAACATCCACCACCGCCCATCAAGAGAACTTGATGGATATGTCCGGTCCTTCTCAGCCACCACCCCTTCACCAGGAGAGCTCTTTTGGGGTTGGATCCCCACTGCAGAACCCATCCGGCCACCGTCCCGCGGCATCCGACGACGATTTCTATGAATCTTTGTCCGTGGATACTGCGGAGGCGAAAAATACTTATGTTCCGAAGTGGTTGCCTACTAATGAGTTCCGGATGAATGACCCTTGGATTTGCCAGAGTATCTTGGAAAATCTTGCAACTCCTGGATACTTGTCTACGTTGCGCAACATGCCACACATGGATTTGCTTGAGCAGTATAACATGATGACTGCTCAAGAGCGCAGATGTCCTCCGAGGTGCGTTTATGGTCGCAACTTGAGCTCAACCAAACTAACAAGTTGAATGTAAGGCTTGAAAGAAAGGAGAAAAGAATTGAAGCTCTTAAGGGGAAGGTTCAGGCGTTGGAGTCCGATGCCGCGGAGGCTAGGGGTCTCCCCGAGCGTGTTGGCTTGCTTGAGTCTGAGTCAGAGGAAGTGAAGAGGTTACGGGAGCGGGTGGCGCAGTTGGAGGGAATGATTGCCCCCAAAGATGAGCAACTGGCCAACTTAACTGTTGAAAACACGGAATTGAAGGGTCAAGTTTCCGGGCTTACCTCTGTTTGTGATGAGCTTAAGAAGCAGGTGAAGGATGAAGGTTTTCTGGGGGGAAATTGAAAGAGTGTGAAGAGAAAGTCCGCAGTGAGTATGACAGTCAACTCGCTCAGCTGGATCAGAGGTTGGCGGAACTGAACCTCGATTTTGATGAGGACTTATTTCCAGCACTCTTTTGCCATCAAGGAAGCGCTGGGTGATTGGGCATGGTTTCCGCAGAGTGGATGGCATTTAAACAATCGATGAGTCGCAAACGCGTTAGGGGATTGCATAAGTAAGGCCATTGCGGAGGGTTTAAGGCGTGGTTTAGAGGTGGATTGTTCATGGCTCCAAGGGTTTAAAGTCGAGCAGATCAAGGCCTACAACCATGGGCGAAAGAGGTTTACCGCGAGGTCGTCCTTCGGCTTAGCGACGTTCCTTTGTAAGGATCGATGTGGATGATATGGTGAATCGAGGTCTTGGAAGATGGAAGAAACCCATCGCAAGTTAGAGAGAAACAAGAGAAGCGGAGAGAACTAGTGTGTGTTTTATTAATGAAAGGAAAATTACACTATCGAGACTCACCCTCCATGGAAGTATGGAGGATTTATATACCCAAACACATACATCTATGGGTAATTGACATAACAAGCCCATGTGTTTAAGGTAACAAAGATAGAAACAAGAATCCCGCCAATGTCATTCCATTTACGAGTTAGAGCGATTCCAACAATCTTCCCCAATGGGACGACATAAGGGATTACTTACAACATTTACTACAAATATAGAAAACTAATAAAGAAAGGTCTTCATAAGCTCTTCAAGTGCGAGGATGATGAAAGTTTACGCCTTTGTCTTCTTCTCGTACCTTGACTTGAGAACCGCTTTTTCACTTGTAGACAATGATGTAATATGCATAAATTGGATTAACTTCCCCAATTCATGCCACATGTCTTTAGCGCTTCTCCGACACTCCTTTTGGCGAAGTTTCAATCGCCTTCCCCAAACCGACAACCGCCTTCACAGATTCAAACTTTGATGTAGTGAACATTTCTCTAACTTTGTCGCCAAGACGCAATGAATTTGTAGATGAGCAAAGAAACCACACAAGGTAACCGACTTGTTATGGAAAATCCGCTCGGGGTAACATGCAAGAAATCAACAAGATCTTCTCACGTATGTAGATGCTTCACACCAAACAAACCACGAAAGAAGAAATGAAACGACTTCCTCGAATGTTGCGGTCTATCTAATAATAGTTACTCAGAATCGCAATTACTCGATAAGATGACCGTGTGAGGCATCACAACATCATAATTAGGTAACTTCACGCACGATAACTTGTGAAAGTGAGACGATAACACCAAAGTGAGACGTTTAAACCATAGATCGCCCTCATTTCTTCCCCGATTGAAGAAATTCATGAAAGGAGAGGGTTTTCGCAAAAAATACAAAACAACAAAGGAAGCAGACACCACCTATACTCTTCCCCGATGTTTTCAATGAATCGAATCATACACCACGATGTTGATGATGAAATTGGAGACATCGAAACCATGTATGTTCAATTAATCGAACAAGTGTGAAGTACCATAAATATCTCGCGAGAATCAATTGTCGATAAAACTTCTACTCGAGTATACTCTTCTCGCCTAACTCTTTACCGAACCCCATTATCATTCGACGGCTTTTTGTAGTGACTACCGATGGAGAAAACCCAATATGATGAACTTGAGATCAAGTAGTATAACCCGAACTTGTGACTTAAACTTGCACTATTCTCGCATTTAAGAACCCTTTTTCTTAACTCCATCGAAAAAAAGTAAACTTAAAGTTTCTCAAATTATCCACTCCTTAGTGTGACACTTGAGCACAACAACGTAACTCCTTAAAAGTGATAGTTATAAGTCGTGAGCACAACAACGTAACTCCTTACATCAGTTCAACTAGATAACTCAAGTCTTTGTCATTCGAAACGGCTAAAGCTCGAACAAGGATCTCAAAGAATCATGCATCCAACCAACCCCGATATCTTCAGATACTAAGTACACGCACCCGTGATATCCCACTTCAACCTCAAATAAATAATAAAGAATTCACGCCGTAATCACATCTTGCGGTTATATCCCCAAAACTAGCCTTCATTAACGGTTAAGATGAACTTTGATAATGGTTTTTCCCGATCTTGTCAAAAATTGTATCCTCGTGAAAATTTTATCATAACCAAAATACCACTCACTTAAAAATAACATCAAAAATTTTGTATCCAATATTTACAATATTCGGATAACTAATTTTTTTTTGAGTTAAAGAATTCAGTCCAATCCAACTATCATCCGGCCCATTTGACTTCATGCCCCGATCCATCCAGAAATACTTATAACTGTTAATAACACTTCAACCCTAAACCTAAGGGTATAAAATACTCTTTAACATCACTTAACCCTAATAATATCACAAACCCTAAAAGTATTTCTCTATCACCGCCCCCATCCATTTTACTCCCAAATCAGATCTATTCAACTACACAAATATCAAGTCTCATCAATCATCCAAACAAAACCATCAGAACCCCAACTTAACGTTTCTCTCTACCAATCTCAGTCACCATCAATCACTCACAATATAACGAATCTCCACACCCATGTGCTTATTTCTTTCAATCAGAAAACGAGCACCCACAAAGATGAATCCTTCGAATATTTTCCTTAACTTTTTTGGCTTCAAGGTCTCTTAATGAGGTCACGGGTAAGGTGTTAAGTTGTTTTGTGTTCACGTGTCTAATGAATCAAGGAAAGGTTGCAACATAATTGTTGTAATACCTTCTTTATATTCGTATAAACAAGAAGCTAGGCTTCTAATATTGATCGATGATGAATGGTTTCATACTTATAGAATCTTGACTGATTTTAGCGAAGTTGAAAACATATCTGAGATCTTCGATTCTTGGTTTAGTATAGGTGAGACGAGTTGTAGTTGGTTGTGGGATTATGTTAGAAGAGGTTGGTGTTGTTTAAAGTTGTTTATGGATTTGAGGTTGTCGATGGGTTTAGGACAGATTAGTAGTAATGTTGAGGTAGAAGTAGAGGTCAAATAATGAGTTTGGTATAATGGTATTATGTTCATGGTCAAGGTCTTCTTCTTCTACATTTCTGTTTTTACGCGTAAGAAAACATGGTCGAAAAAATGTACTCGTAACACTTTTATGCGTAAGCAAAGTCTTGGTCGATACGGCTTATGCGTAAGCATAGTCCTTATGCGTAAAACAGACTTTCTTATGCGTAAAACTGTCTAGGTCTATAACCTTACGCGTAGCCGTGGTGCTTAGGCGTAGCCATGGTCCTTAGGCGAAGCCATGGGCCTTAGGCGAAGCCTTACGCCAGACACTTACGAGTAGCTTCAAGCTACCGTAAACCATCCGGAGACCTTAGGCGAGAACTAGGGTATCGACTTGTTGACTTTTTGCTCCATGAGTTTTTGCACCACGCATTCCGCTCAACATAGCTATAGACCCGTAAAAGTGCATAGAACACATCTTTAGACGCTTGACCACATAAACCGACCAGCTCTTGAAACCCGTAAAGACGTAAAATAATAGCACTTCGACCCATTTTGACCATTGATTTGAACAGTTTGACCAAAAGACTTATCACAAATAATCACGAGATGGACCAAAAAATCATACGAGTTAAAACAATAATAAAACTGTTTGTGAAAAGAGAGACAAACCAGTTTAATACCATTTCATTCCTAACCCATACCAAACTTATGACCAAAAAAAAGATACATTAAACTTGTTAAAAATCTGATAAACATAAAAAAACATTAGAGAAAGGTAAAAACTTTGTTAAAATCAGATTTTTAAACAAGATTTTGACAAGATAATATCACCAAAAATCATCCAGAGATAAAAAATCGGACCTTGCTCTCTGATACCAATGTAAGGATCGTATGTGTGGATGATATGGTGAATCGGAAGGTCTTGGAAGATGGAAGAAACCCATCTTCAAGTTAGAGAGAGAAACAAGAGAGAAGGGAGAGAACTAATGTGTGTTTTATTAATGAAAGGGAAAATTACACTAATGAGACTCACCCCTCCATGGAAGTATGGAGGGGTTTATATACCCAAACACATACATCTATGGGTAATTGACATAACAAGCCCATGTTTTTAAGGTAACAAAGATAGAAACAGTAATCCCGTTAATGTCGTTCCATTTACGAGTTAGGAGCGATTCCAACACCTTTCCCCCTTCTGGATTCCTTGGAGGCGTGCAAGGACTCCTCTTTGGAATACCTTATGTCCCAGCTGGTGTTGCAGGAGGAGCGACCCAGTGGTTCGGGAGAGTTTGTTTTTAATGCCCCGGTGGCGGAAGAGGTTGCCCTTCCTAGTTCTTTGCTTCAGACCATCACCCGGCGTCCACGTGCTATTGCCGCATACAAGGAGAGGAAAAGTCGGGTGTATGCCTGTATGGTAAGAAGTTTGACGTTTGGAACCCTGAGCTAATTGTTTCCGAGGTTGAGCACCAGGTTACTTCTACCGGAGATCCCTCAATGGTGATCGCTTCCTCTGGTCCGACCCTGATTGGGTCCAAACCGTCAAGTTTATTACACAAATTAACCACTTGTGAATGGTCAAATGTAATAAAATTAAAACAGTCTAAAACCAATGCAATGAAGATCTAGAGGAGTATAGTGCTTCCTCGGGTCGTTAAGTCCCAACGAGGTGTGAAAACTGAAATACAACGAATCTGTGATCGGGTGAATATTGAACAGGAAAAGGGTGATGATTGATTACACTAAAGAAATTAAATCTAATAAAGATTTTGAAGTCATTTTAATTTATTCTAAAAAACGCTTAACGATTAAAACCTAAAAGCGTAAAACTTAAACTAAAACAAACGTAAAAACGTAAAATAAAAATGTGAAATCGTAAAACTAAAAGACTCATGAAAATGAAAATTACTTTTAACAATTCTAATAATAAAAGAAAATTTTAAGAAAAAAAATTATTTTTAAAACTATTTATCTAATTATTATTAATTAAAACTATATTTAACTATTTAAAATACATTAAAATACAAGAAAATAGGAAATTAACCTAAAAAATGAAATTATAAATTGGAAAAATCTAAAATATTATAAAACTAATGTTAAAACTGAAAATATATTTTTAGACTTTTAAATAATTATTATTAATTAAAACTAATTTAAACTAATTAAAATTAAGAAAATAACAAATGAACAAGAAAATTATGAGACTTTACAGAAAATCTAAAATATTATTCTAAGCCCGAGAAAAATATAAAAGTTAGATAAGCCCACTAATGTCGAATTGGGCAAATAAGCGGTTTGAATAAGCACTTGAAATAAGCTAAAAGCTAACTATAAGCTACCATAAGCTACTAAAGTCTAAATCTAACCTAAAATGAGCTAATGCAACTGATTGGGAAGTAAAAGCACAAGCTACGAGAAAAAAACTCATGACTGATTTTAATAACTATATGCCAAACTACTTTAATCACCTACTTTGAGCTTACATTAAGCCGCCTAGAAAAATTCCTAAAATAAACTAAATGGCCATGATGTCCACAACCAACCAAAGAGCTTAAGTCCTAAATTTCAAAGAAGATTGACTTTAATCGAGTGAATTAAAATCCACAAAGTTTGGTTAAAACCGACTTGACACTTTGACGCAAGTGGCGTATGGTTCACGCGTGTGGTGTTGTGGTCGTGTGCTAAGCAGAAGGTACTGGTTTCGAATCCCACTTCCTTCCCATTTTCAACTTTTTTTTCAATTTCTCTTTTGCAAACTTGAAGATGCAATCCAAGTTAAGACTTTTTGTGAAAATTTTATTCTCGAAAGCTTCTTAATAAGCTGATGTAATAGCTTAAAGGCTGCTGTTTCTGTCAGCACACAACCAAACACTCCTTTACAGCTTTTGAGCATGAAAAGCAAATAACAAGCACTTGTGAATTACAAAATACAATGGCATGCTAAGGTACAAACTATAAAAAGCTAGAAATGAAGGAATAGAACTGAAAATAAAGTGGGAATAAGCAGTAGGCAAGAGTTACACTAGGGAATTCCTAAGCTACAAAAAGGAGATAGTAAGCTAAAAAAAAAGGGAGAGAAACGAACTAGAAATAAGCTATAACTAATAAGGTATGAATTAATGAACCTAAAAGCACTATAGTGATCCTACATAATCAAAATGAAAAGGGAAATAAGTTGTTACAACAGTAGCAGCTCACAAGGATGCTAAAGCTTCTAACTTAAACTAACTAGGAGCAAGCAAGCAACAATAAGCTAAGCCTAGACTAATTAAGCTACTAAGATCATCAATAAGCAAAAACATGGTGGTGTCCTGATCTTGCGCTAGATCATTGTTGGTTGTCGAAAGCTTGACCAACAGTGGGCTTTAATGGTACAAAAACAAGCTAGCTAACAAGCTCGTAAGGCCAAGTTAAGCTAACACAAATCAAGCTTACACTACTGGGAGTCCAAAAGATCAAAAGTGGGACAAGGGGAGTCCCTCGACAGCTTATAAATAAGCTGTCAAGGTGTGCTTATGGAGCTGCAGGTCAGAAACAAACAGGAGCAAATGGGCTTTTGAGGGGAAGTTAAACCTATAAAAAGCTAATGAAAACCTAAACTAAGGTAAATTAGATCCAACTTATACTACTAGCTACTTGTATACAAAAAAAAATAAATCCTAATTCTAACTCTAACATACCTAAAACTAAGCTAAAAAGTGGGCTAGGTACTGTTTTAGGACAGCAAGACAAAGAGAAAAAAAACTAACCAGTATGATTTTTACCAAATGAAAACTAATAGCAACATCAAAAAAAAAGACTAACATTTGCATAAAACCATTTCCACTTCAAAGATGGGTCAAAAACTAGGAAAGTGACCCAGGACAAAGTTGTTCCGAACACCCTTTTAAGGGGTAGAAAACTTTTTTTTACTGTTATGATTATTGAGACTACAAAAACAGATTTGTGAGCTTAACAAAAGCTCACATGAGCTTAAACAATCTTATAAAAACTGAGTAATCAGACGAGAGACTGGAAATTAAGACAGACAAGAAAACGGTGATTATACCAAACTGAAATTGCATAAACTTGAATAAAGAGTACAGGACTTGAAAACTTAAAACATTACAACTAAAACTGAATTTAAAGGATGAGAATAAAAGAAAATTACAATCAAAGTAAATGGGACTAGAACTTAGAAAAATTCCAGACAAACTTTTTACAAATTCTCACTGCCTATTTATACAAAAGAGTGAATATGTCTTCTCTCTTCTCTTTCTTGACTTCTATCTTTCTTTTTGAGGGAAAACAAAGAAAGTCACCAATTGTGTTTCTTTGAGTCGATCCAAGCCATCCAAGAGTTAGGTACTCTTCAAAACAATCCGAGCCATCCATGGGGTCGAGTGTGTCGGAGAAGGAAGAAAGAGGAAGGAAAAGGAGGAAAGGTGGGCGGGGTCGAGGTGTCTCAAGTGGGTTTGCCAGAAGAGTGGGTTGAAAGGAGTTTGTCGTGGAAGTGGGAGGTTAATTTTTATGGTTTGTGTTTTCGCTTTGATTTGGAAGTAATACACAAGGACCATATTTGCCATTGACCAAACTTCAAGGACCAAACTGTAATTTTCCAAATTTCATCATAAGGACTAATTATGACAAGATTAATTTTTCCAAGGACCAAAATGATAATTTTCAAATTAAAATGTCCCGGTAATTTCACAATCTTTAAAATTCCAAGGACTCAAGTTGTCATTTTGCAAAACTAGACTTTATAAGGCTAAATTTGACAACTTAAAAATTCCCGAGGGCCTTTTATGAAAAATTACATGTTTTGAATAACCTGTGGACTAGATTTTGACAATTATTGCATAAAATACGCCTAAATATTTTTCTCGCCTTTTGAGACTTTTCAAAGTGTTTTGACTGCTTTTGCGGTGTAGAAGGAATAAAATGATGAGTATTTACACACTCATCAATCCTCACACTAAAACATTGCTAGTCCCTAGCAATATTTTGAGAAAACTTAATGGATTTGAATCTCTTTACCAAAAGCCATTACTCGAGTAGCCAATTGTTTCGGCTCAAGTAAGAACCTTGGTACAATGATAACCAAATGATTTTGAGCCAATCATAAGTCAGAACGGATTTGATTTGTCTTTACCAAAAGCCGCTTGCTTCGGACTAGCCAACTCTTAGATAAAATATCTTTGGTGAGTCGATTACCAATTATGGTTTTCCAACCGCTTTACCACAAGCCATAAACTTGCGGGCTAGCCACCTCTTCACTAATTAAAGATATGGTGAGTAACACCATACAATTTTGGGCAAATTGCAAGTCGTCAACGGATTTGAGATATCTTTACCAAGAGCCGCTTTCTCTGGATTAGCCAATCCTTATGTGTGTTAGACATGGCGGATCGATAACTATATGCCGAGTAAGTGAAAACACTTACTCCAAAAAAATTTGGCCAAAATGGGGAATTGGGTGGTATAATTACATGATAAAATTCGTGAGAATTCCCCACACTAGAAATGAATATTGCCTCAATATTCAAAGTACCGCGGTTATGCCGAAACATAGAACGAAAAGGGAAATACTACGCCATTATTTGATTTTTTTTTTTTTTTCTTTTTGATGAAAACTTATATACAACAAATGGGGCAACTCCCCACACTAGGTGGTACACACGGTGAAAACCCATGTTTAACTCATCGCTTTTTATTACCGAGTCGCTAGCTTGACTCGACCCGTCAGACACTTGTTCATGGGGACGTAAGTGGAAGAGACAATCTCCATCGGACTTTCATTCAAGATGTTTGTATAAACATTTGAAGCACGCGAAAGTTCCACACCGACGAGATATACATAGATGACTCGGCTCACAAATGGTACATGGAAATGCCGGGTCAAGATGGTATCTTCACTCCCGAATGAGTGAAGAAGAGAAGAAGTCACGGATAGGTGAAGAAGAAAGAAAGTCATGATGAAAATCATGACTAACTCATCTTCATCCATAGGAGAATCCATAATTTCGAATTATGAATCTCATCATTTAGCTCACGCGATCAAGACAAACCCGGTATGTCATGATCAAAGTGGAAGTTATCATACTCCGCGGAGATATGATATGAGTGAGTTCACCGCGAACTCCTCGTGAAGAGAATCAATCATAAGATGTAAATCGTGAATTCTTGTTCCATCAGAGACTCATCACTATCCTCAATCGAGTATCAAAGAGTGGATTCTCAGAATTAAAGTGAATTCGAGTCTAATTCAAATAGAGGATTAGTGAGAGTTGTTTTGAATGCTTCAGAACAAAGTGATCAACATTCTCTATTGACCGTTAGGGTGAGAAGTGAGTGAACCATCATTATAAGGGAGACTTTCAATCTCTCCCGGATCGGCTTCAAATCAAAGAGACCATCGCCACTTTCGATGAAAGTGGATCGATGTGAGCGAGTTCATCGGTGAACTCCTCAAGAAGAGGATCGATCGTGGAGTGATGCCTCAACATACCGATGTTTCCATAAGAAGTACAATCGTCGCTAAAATCGGAGAAAGTTTCAAAATGATCTTTGAACACTCAAGAGGGAAAGAGAATCACACATATGATCGAAGTTCCCGTGACTCTCTCGGATTGGGACAAGGTTCTCAACACTAGACTTTATGAATTCGTCCGATTCCTTTTCGTGAACAAGGTCAAGATGCTCGCCCCCATGTTCGTGAGAGCGAGTGGGAGCTTGGTGTGATAGCGCTTGTTTGAGATGGAATCTCAATCATTTGGGATATCAACCGATCGAGGAGTTGAGAAATAATATTATTAAAAGGAATACTCTCCTCGTCATCATCATACATAGTCGCTTTAAGAAATTGGGAACGCCTTAGAGCCGCATGCTCTAGGACTAATAATTCTTCCCTAGATTTGCGAGCCTCTCGTTCTTGGCTAGCAATTCTCCCATGGTTTTCACCACCACTTGATTCTTAAAGTTTTGAATCATATCATCAAGTGTTTTCATTGCGGTTTCAAAATCTTGGGAAATTTCTTTAGGCAACGGCTCGTGTGGAGTTTGAACCGTATGGTCTTTGTGGAGGTTGGAAATTGTCAAACCGAAGTATAGTAATTTTGATTCCACGGTTGACATTGAAAATTATCGTGATGACCTCCACAATTCTCACAACAAGAAACTGCTGAGCCCGGATTGGCGAATTATATGGATATTGGTCATAACCAAAGTTCGAGCATCACCGAAAACTGCTCATAGACAAACGTGTTTCCGGATTGACACTCAAATCCTTGGTGAGGACGCCCACAAAATTCACAAGAAGCTATGTTGATTATATGAAGATAAGTCGGGTGTGGTGGGTAATTGAAAAATTTGAGGGTCGTTAAATGAGTTCGGATTAGGATCATAATCAAATGAATTCCTCGAACCACAAAACAAACAACTCCCGCTCCGAATATCATTACCACACCGCACACACGCACACAATGACATGGTGAACCAAAAGAGGCTCACCACAACCGACACAAGGAATAAACGATTCCATTTGAGAGTTATGAGAAGGAATCGGTTCATTCAAAGAATCAACAAAACCAAGATGGTGATCCGAATGACTATCAAGTCTCAAGAACATTTTGAAAAATCCGGAGGTGGGACAAGTGGTGTGCTCGAGAGCTAGCAATTTCCACCACTTCATTATGGTCTCCTGCTCGGTTTTGAGAAACATGAAGTTTAGGCAAGTCATTCTTGCTAGTCACCGGTCTAAATTTCGCATGATCGCTTTAACCGTAAATTGTGAAAGTTTAGGATCAATTTTAGACGGCTTAGAGCAATTGAGGGTTAGATCTTTGATAACCGTGAGGTTGGACGATTTAGCACTTCCATTATCGAGGAAGTACCGGTCCTTTGTCACCCCGGTTTCTCGCTCCATTTCCCTCACGCAATTAATGGATCATCACGAACAACACGAATTCTTGACATTTGTGATAAAGTATGAAGTTTTTCAACTTCGCCCGTAATCTGTCAGAGTCAAGAGATTCCATGAGAATAGAAGAAGTTAGAATCAAATGGATAGAGGTAAAGGGATAAAGAATCAAAAGGGTAAGAGGGTAAAGATGAATATTTTTGGTATTTTTTTGAAAACATGTTGTAAAACAAAGAATGAAAATATTTTTGGTAATCGATTAGTCAAACGAATTAACTTCACGATAATTTTGGTTTTATATGAAAATAAGGAAATATGGACAAAGATGGTAAATATACAATGGGTGTATATTCAACAATCATCGATGCTTCAAATTGTAGTACGCAAAGACACCTCTCCCAAGAATAAGCGCCAAATTTTGATTGCGTCTAAACGTCAAGTTTATTACACAAATTAACCACTTGTGAATGGTCAACCGTAATAAAATTAAAACAATTAAAACCAATGCAATGAAGATCTAGAGGAGTATAGTGCTTCCCCGGGTCGTTAAGTCCCAACGAGGTGTGGCGAAATACAACGAATCGTGATCGGTGAATATTGAACAGAAAAGGGTGATGATTGATTACACTAAGGAAATTAAATCTAATAAAGATTTTGAAGTCATTTTAATTTATTCTAAAAAAACGCTTAACGATTAAAACCTAAAACGTAAAACTTAAACTAAAACAAACGTAAACGTGTAAAATAAAATGTGAAATCGTAAAACTAAAAGACTCATGAAAATGAAAATTACTTTTTAACAATTCTAATAATAAAAGAAAATTTTAAGAAAAGAAAATTATTTTAAAACTATTTATCTAATTATTATTAATTAAAAACTATTTTTAACTATTTAAAATACATTAAAATACAAGAAAATAGGAAATTAACCTAAAAAATGAAATTATAAATTGGAAAAATCTAAAATATTATAAAACTAATGTTAAAACTGAAAATATATTTTTAGACTTTTAAATAATTATTATTAATTAAAACTAATTTAAACTAATTAAAATTAAGAAAATAACAAATGAACAAGAAAATTATGAGACTTTACAGAAAATCTAAAATATTATTCTAAGCCTGGGAAAAATATAAAAGTTAGATAAGCCCACTAATAAGTCGAATTGGGCAAATAAGCGGCTTGAATAAGCACTTCAAATAAGCTAAAAGCTAACTATAAGCTACCATAGCTACTAAAGCCTAAATCTAACCTAAAATGAGCTAATGCAACTGATTGGGAAGTAAAAGCACAAGCTACGAAAAAAAAACTCGCGACTGCATTTTAATAACTATATGCCAAACTACTTTTAATCACCTACTTTGAGCTTACATTAAGCCGCCTAGAAAAATTCCTAAAATAAACTAAAATGGCCATGATGTCCACAGCCAACCAAAGAGCTTAAGTCCTAAATTTCAGCAAGATTGACTCAGAATTGAGTGAATTAAAAATCCACAAAGTTTGGTTAAAAACTGACTTGACACTTTGACGCAAGGGCATATGGTTTGGCTGTGTGGTGTTGTGGTCGTGTGCTAAGCAGAAGGTACTGGTTTCGAATCCCACTTCCTTCCCATTTTCAACTTTTTTTTTTTCAATTTCTCTTTTGCAAACTTGAAGAAGCAATCCAAGTTAAGACTTTTTGTGAAAATTTTATTCTCGAAAGCTTCTTAATAAGTCGATGTAACGACTAAAGGTCATTGCTTCACAAGACACAACCAAACACTCCTTTACGACTTTTGAGCATGAAAAGCAAATAACAAGCACTTGTGAATTACAAAATACAATGGCATGCTAAGGTACAAACTATAAAAAGCTAGAAATGAAGGAATAGAACTGAAAATAAAGTGGGAATAAGCAGTAGGCAAGAGTTACACTAGGGAATTCCTAAGCTACAAAAAGGAGATAGTAAGCTAAAAAAAAAAAAGAGAGAAACGAACTAGAAATAAGCTATAACTAATAAGGTATGAATTAATGAACCTAAAAGCACTATAGTGATCCTACATAATCAAAATGAAAAGGGAAATAAGCTGTTACAACAGTAGCAGCTCACAAGGATGCTAAAGCTTCTAACTTAAACTAACTAGGAGCAAGCAAGCAACAATAAGCTAAGCCTAGACTAATTAAGCTACTAAGATCATCAATAAGCAAAAACATGGTAGTGTCCTGATCTTGCAGTTAGACTGCTGTTGGTTGCTGAAACAGCCCAACAGTGGGCTTTAATGGTACAAAAACAAGCTAGCTAACAAGCTCGTAAGGCCAAGTTAAGCTAACACAAATCAAGCTTACACTACTGGGAGTCCAAAAGATCAAAAGTGGGACAGGGGTCCTCGACAAATTATAAATAAGTCAAGGTGTGCATGAGTCAGCAGGTCGAAACAAACAGGAGCAAATGGGCTTTTGAGGGGAAATTAAACCTATAAAAAGCTAATGAAAACCTAAACTAAGGTAAATTAGATCCAACTTATACTACTAGCTACTTGTATACAAAAAAATAAATCCTAATTCTAACTCTAACATACCTAAAACTAAGCTAAAAGTAGGCTAGGTAATCGCTTTTAGGACAAAGAAGACAAAGAGAAAAAAAACTAACCAGTATGATTTTTACCAAATGAAAACTAATAGCAACATAAAAAAAAATGACTAACATTTGCATAAAACCATTTCCACTTCAAAGATGGGTCAAAAACTAGGAAAGTGACCCAGGACAAAGTTGTTCCGAACACCCTTTTAAGGGGGAGAAAACTCTTTTTTTTTTTTTTTTGTTATGATTATTGAGACTACAAAAACAGATTTGTGAGCTTAACAAAAGCTCACATGAGCTTAAACAATCTTATAAAAACTGAGTAATCAGACGAGAGACTGGAAATTAAGACAGACAAGAAAACGGTGATTATACCAAACTGAAATTGCATAAACTTGAATAAAGAGTACAGGACTTGAAAACTTAAAACATTACAACTAAAACTGAATTTAAAGGATGAGAATAAAAGAAAATTACAATCAAAGTAAATGGGACTAGAACTTAGAAAAATTCCAGACAAACTTTTTACAAATTCTCACTGCCTATTTATACAAAAGAGTGAATATGTCTTCTCTCTTCTCTTTCTTGACTTCTCTCTTTCTTTTTTGAGGGGAAAACAACAAAGTCACCAATTATGTTTCTTTGAGTTGATCCAAGCCATCCAAGAGTTAGGTACTCTTCAAAAACAATCCGAGCCATCCATGGGGTTGAGTGTGTCAGGAGAAGGAAGAAAAGAGGAAGGAAAAAGGAGGGAAAGGTGGGCAGGGGTCGTGGGTGTCTGGTGGGTTTGCCAGGAAGAGTGTGGGTTGAAAGGAGTTTGTTAGGGGAAGTGTGGGAGGGTTAATTTTTTATGGTTTGTGTTTTCTGCTTTTGATTTGGAAGTAATACACAAGGACCATATTTGCCATTGACCAAACTTGAAGGACCAAAACTATAATTTTCCAAATTTCATCATAAGGACTAATTATGACAAGATTAATTTTTCCAAGGACCAAAAATGATAATTTTCAAATTAAAAATGTCCCGGGGTAATTTCTGTCAATCTTTAAAATTCCAAGGACTCAAGTTGTCATTTTGCAAAACTAGACTTTATAAGGCTAAATTTGACAACTTAAAATTCCCGAGGGCCTTTTATGAAAAATTACATGTTTTGAATAACCAGGGACTAGATTTTGACAATTATTGCATAAAATACAGTCTAAATATTTTTTCTGCCTTTTGAGACTTTTCAAAGTGTTTTTGACTGTTTTTGCAGTGTAGAAGGAACAAAAATGATGAGTATTTACACACTCATCACCCATCTGCTGCAATCACCGGTCCTACCGGGGAAGACGAGAAGGAGGAAGAGGAAAAGTCCGCCCATGATGACATGTTTGATACAAGTGTGCTTGAGGGGGGATTTGACCGTGTTGGGGATCACGCTGGGGGTGCTTGAAGTAGCCCTTTTTATGGGCGGCGTTTAGACTGTGCCGCCTTTTCAATCCATAGTGAAGCTTGGCAATATTTTTAGGTTGGTTAGGGTCGTGGTTATCACGATGCCTTTTTTTTGTAAGCCGGGGGTATGCCCCCGTGTACTTGTAAAGAATTTTTGCGTACTTAATGGAAATATTTGAATTGGTCGTACACAACATCTTTTATTTGCTTGCCGAAGTTATTTGATCCGGGCTTTGAGTTGTACCCTTGGCCGTACTTTGGGAGTCCGGGGGTAATAAAGAATGGTCAATGGGCTTGCAATACCACTTATATGACTGAGTCAATTTTGAGGTTGCTCGTCCGTTATGTGCGACACTGTTTGTCGCGGATGTGAGAATCATGCAAAAGATGTAAAAGTAAAAACGTGATTGAATCTTTATTTTGGAAAATTTGTAGAGCGGGCCAGGCATCTACGTTTCATTACTTAGAAAACATTACAATAGAAATAAGAAACATGAAAGTTTAAAGTTCCCCTGTTGTCCGGACCTGATCCGTGATCAACTTACAAGAGACGGGGAAAACCTACTTACACTTAGATGTAACATTTCTTCAAGTTGCGGATGTTCCATGTTCTTGGGAGTATCTCCCCATCCACGCCTCTGAGATTGTATGTTCCATTCCCTAGTGCTTCCATCACTTCATATGGCCCTTCCCACTTTGGGCAAAGCTTTCCAGTGTCTTCCGCTCTACTAGCTTCGTTGCTGCGGTAGACAAATTCTCCGGGTCTGAAGGCCGTGCTTCGTACTTTGGCGTTGTAGTACCCCTCCATCTTTGCTTTGTTGCGCGCTTCTTCAATGGCCGCGGCTTCTCTTTTTTCTTCCAGGATGTCCAAATTTAGCGAAGCTTCGGTCGTTGGAGATTTGGTTTACTACAGACATCGGAGACTTGGCATTCCAATCTCAACGGGATAAGCGCCTCGGTGTCATATGTAAGAGAAAATGGGGTTTCCCGCTGCTTGTTTTGATCATGGTTCGTGCGCCCGAGCACATGCGGCACTTATTCCACCCGCCTTTGCTTCCTTTCTCCAAACCTTGCTTTGATGCCTTCTCCCGCACTTTTGTTCGCGCCGACCAAACCCATTTGCTCGCTGGATGTTTCACCAAGCAAACCGTTGTTGAAGTTGAGCTCGCACCAATCCTTGAATGGGTTGTCGCGAACTACTTTCGTTGTCCGACACTATCTCTCCGGCAAGTCGAGCGATGCACTATGTTGTCCCAAACAAACTTCTTCACTTGTCTTCCTGATGGAGGCCAAGGGTTCGCTTCGATCCATTTGGTGAAGTAGTCTATCGCCACAATCATAAACTTCACCCGCCGGTCCTTTCGGGAAAGGTCCGCAGATGTCTATACCCCACTTGAAAAAGGCCAAGGAGAGGTGATTGGGGTCGATTTTGTCATGGATTTTTCTGCATCGGGCGGTGGACTTGGCAATCTTCGCACTTCAGATTAGCTCGCGCGTCCCTCGCATCGCCGGCCAAGAATAACCGGATCTAATTGCTTTGGCTACCACCGCCTGGGCACGAGTGCATGCTACACGACCCCACACGTATCTCGCAGAACGAGTTGGCTTGGGTGGGGCCTACACATCGGAGCCATGGTTCTAGGAAAGATTTCCGGAATAGGATTCCGTCTCTCAACGTGTACTGCCTCGCCTTGATCCGTAGTTTTCTTGCCTTGTTGTCATCCGCCGGTAGTACTTCATCCTTCAGATACTCGATCAGGGGTGTCATCCCCGTCTTCTTCCACAATTGCCAGTACCTCCTTTTCTTCGATGGATTTTTTGTTGTTCCTCGTTCACTATCGTTTAAAATAGTTTAAGTATATAAAACAAGTTATTAGTGAACTATGACTGAAATTAACATAAGAAGACACACTAAGTAATTTTCAACATCATATTCTTATTAGAAATAAATCCACAAAGAATACGTTACCCAAGTACTATGGAATAGTACTTGGGATTGAAATGACAAAGTTGGGCGACTCTCTCTAAGCTCAGCTAAGTCCGAGCACAACTCTTAGAGCTCACCGAGCTATCTCAGAACTGTTAGATTTGGAGGAGTGAAAGATGGCTCATGTGTATGTGTTTTACAATTCACAAGCTTAACCTTTTCACTCCATCTCTTATGCTATTTATACATGTATGATATTTGACTCTTTCCTAAGTGACAAAGTGACATCATACATAAGACAAAACATCGATGTATTTTGTCTCTCTACAAAGATTATTCTAGGTAAGAGACAAGACTACTTTCCTAAGTTCGGTGATGACACCGAGCCCGATCTTTTGCCATTCAGTGAAAGTTGACTTTGGTTGATAAGGACTTCGCCTTATCCGATTCAACCTTTTCCCGCCTTGTCCCGCTCTTTCTTCGCCTTTACATCCTTTAGTCTTCTACTTCATTTGTCTTCGTAAGAAGTTGGAGAGGAATCTTAGGATTCGGTGAGTTATTGTCATCACCACCGAATCCATCATCTTCTTCTTGACTCATTCTTCACCCTTTAAGTTCCGCCTCATCGAGTGGAGAGACTTCTTCTTCGCCTTATACCGAGTATCTCGAAGACGACTCACCGAGAGACTATGCACTCAAAGGACTGTTTGTGTTAACGAATTAAACACTTGGGCTATTTTCTATTCAAATCCTAGATTAAGGGGTTTGGGTATTTATCGAACCCAACAGCCTCCCCTATTGGATATACAAATAGCCTACGTGGTTGATCGATGTAAGTGAGCAAGAGGCTTCTTCACATCGAATGTACTAATGAATACAATAAGGAACACCGAGTAAATGAATAAAACATACATCGCTTATTGATCGATTACATAGTTCCTATCACTAGTACAAAATATAAAACAAAATGATGTCAATCCGTATGGATTCCCAATGCTTCAAGCTTAACCTTTTGGTGATGAGTGTTTCTCTGTCAGATGGTCTCTTATCTTGGCATTCGTGTCTTGGCGTAACTCGATGTTTGCTTGGGTTTGAATTTGAGAGGCCATCGGTATGTAGCTCAAAGATTGCGACCCACACCACCGATCAATATCACTCCATCTTTGAAAATCGTGGTTTCCATAGACATCAATGTGGAATAGTCCTCTTCGTGCTTCTCAATCACTAGACAGCTCACAAATTTAACCCCTTCAGAAGCTCCTGTTACACCCATCCTGTACTTTAATCTTAGGTTGGAACTCAACTCTTCCTTTTGCAATGGATGATTGTGGTTGAGATCCTTAGGTGCGATTATATGGCTAAATTCCCGGTGAAATGGACAATCTCTCGCCTTTCATATCTTTTATCGAGCATTTTCATCAGTCCTTAACCACCGATTCTTCTTCTTTTCAATGATTGAACCAAGCTCATCAAGTTCTCGTGATCCCAAAGTCGGTGAATTTGAGGATCATGGACCTCAAGTGTCTTTTATCAACCCTCTATAGACGCTCATGGCCGGTGGTTTGGTATTGGGATGATTCTAACATCTATGATCTTTTTCAGAAGCCTTCGCTTGTCATTGTCCATTGTACTCCTCAATTACGCTTTGCCCGAGAGCTTCATTTTCTTCTTCTTTTCTTCCAATGCTTTTCATTGCACCATCCGAGCCGCCCCGAGCTTCCTTGAACTTTTGCCCGCCTCGACCCTTTTGAAGTTTGCTCGATCTAATCCCATGTTCTCGCCTTCTTCTACGACAACCTTTTCGGTGCTTTTTTTCTGTTTTTCTTCCTCACTTGTTTCAACCTTTTTCTTCTTTAGCAAGGTGTTTACTCATTTGTTGTGGTGTGAGGTGTATTCAAGGTCGCCAATTTTATAGGGAATCTTCTCAGCTCGGTTGCCATATTGCCTTTTCCTTTTCCCGGCCCGAGGAAGATGAAGTTGCTACCGTGGGTGGTGGTGTTGTTGTTATTGGAGTGATTATCGCCGTTGTTGTTGTAGTTGATGTTGTTGGTGGGATTGATGAGATAGGTGTTCTTTGAGACCGGTGGTGATGATGAGATTTGAGCCACCGATGTTTGCAGGTTGGCTCCCCTCGGTGAGAAGGAGTTTCTTCAAGAATATTCTCCCCTCAAGCTTCGGAACTTCAGTGAGGCAAGAGTTGGAGTTGGTGCCGAGGGGACTGAGTCGCTTGACCTTGAAGGCCTCGATATATTTCAATGATCATAGCCTTTATCTCAAGTATCCGCTGAAGACCGGTGACCTTGGTATCCAAGTTAGCCCGAGAAAGCTCCAAAGCGCCATCCGGGGACCAAGATTCCGTGCCATGGAAGACGAGGCATGAGCCATAGCAACCACTGGTGTTCAATGAGTCCACCGAGGTCTCAAGAGACCGAATCAAGATTGGAGACCCCGAACATTTGCAGATTGGAGCATTTCAATCGATTCGCTTAGTCGAGATGAATTTTTCACATACACCTCGGTGGCTTCCAAGATTTTGGCATTGATTGCGTGGTCCTCCTTAACAAAGATCCCCGATTTCATCAATAGTAACTCCACATGATCAAGATGCTTCGAGAAACTTAACCGTGTTTTCATCCAAGATGATAAGGTGTTGGTACATGAGATCTCTCGTGCTCATGAACATTTTCATTGAAGGTGAGCACATCGTAATCTAAGATCGCCAGAATGGTCTTTTCAAAGGTGTTGATCCCAAAATTGTTCAAGAACCCCAGCAGGTACGCCTCCTCGAGGCTTTAGTGATCCATCGAACCATTGCCTTTCAGGTGATCGAAGAATGTTGTCAAACGGTTAAATTTCCGAGTGGATGATGAGGAGTCTCGAGTCATTATCTTTGATGAAAGGGTGACTCAAGATGCTCCTTTGGATCAGCCGAGGCTCTTGTTCGATTGAACCTTAGCCCATTTCTTCTCCGGTGATAAGATTTCATCATCGCCTCAACAAGCTCATCTTCAAAGAATAATATCCCAATGACATCAAGAATAGCTAACTCAGGGGTTGGTGTTGGGTTCCATATCGGTGGTATGTTTCCTCCGAGTCTTTGTCCCGTTGACCCCTGACACACCGTGGGCATTTCAAATGTCTTCGCTGGATTCGTGATTGGTTGTGGGTTCCGATCGGCGGGTTGTTCCTTTCCTCCGAGTCTTTGTCCCCGGTGACCCCGAGACACGGTGGGCTTTCCAAAGCCTTTAGCGTAGTCGGTGATAGTTGTATCCCTATCGGGTTGTTTGATTCCCTTTGAGTCTTTGGAGAGATCGGTGTGCCCTCGCACAAAGGCTTGGATTTGCTAATGTCATCACCGGGGCGTTGGAAGGCGCCCCTACCCGGGTCAGATGTTTCCTCCGGATCTGGGGATTAGTAGGTGTGACCAAGGGCACCGACCGTGATGTATCGGTGTCCTTCTGTCACCGGGTGGTTGTTGCCCGTCGGTGGGTGTCTTTTTGGTCTCGGGCTTTTGTGCCTCTTAGGTTGTGCTCCCAAGCCTCGTGGCCCCGAGACTTTGGTTTAGTCTTAGTCCCACCGAGACTTCCCTTTTCTTTTAGAAGCGTGGTTTGAGACATCGATCCACTTTGATTGTTTACAAGAATCATGTGGGCCGCCAATTCAATGGGAGTGACAAGGATGGGTCCTTTTGAAAATTTGATGGGCTCAGATGCCGTAAATTTCCAAATTTTTCATCCCGAGTATAGTTTGAACCCAAGAACGATTGCAAAGCACATGAGACAAACCTAGGATACTAAACGCATGCCGCCCTAGTTTTGCTCAGAGCTTCGTTACGAGATCACATCAGAATGATCTCTCCTATGTCGACAAAGGACCCCATTCATCGCAGAAGATGCCATCATCAACGAATAGAGTTAACTTGTTCAGTGGATGAGTGGTTCCCGCCGAGGACCCGAATCACAAAGGTGAAGAGGATCCTCCAAGCCACGGGAATGAGCTTTTAGTGATCGGGTCTTGTCCAAAAATTTGGATCTAAACGATTTGTTTTAACCCATCCTTCATCGTGGAGGGTTCGTGATGGGCGACATAAGCACCTTTGTTATAATCTAACCCATTGAAGTGCAAAACGTTTTGTAATCCAGGTGTATTGTTTCCCCATTTAGATCGAACTCGATGAGATACTCCCGAGAGGTCTAAGGTTATTCTCATCGAGAGAAGGTGTCGGTCAAAGGCTCTAGTCAGAGCCCAAAACTCCCCGAGGTAGTTTGGGTACACCACCGAGGACATTTACAAAGGCCGTTTTGAGTGGGCAGTTGAATAAAAATTTTATAATGTCTTTATAGGTTGGGACATTTTTAGGATATTCAAAATTTCCTATGACATTATTTGTTTTAAATTCAACGTTAGTAAGATCCCCTACCCACTGAGAAGCAAACTGGAGAGATTGTGTTCTAGCCATTTCCATTAACAAAGATTTTAGGGTTTAAAAAATGTTTTGACTAGAACAATCAAAGTATTTAGATCTCTTCAAGTTTGTGATAAAAAACTTTTGTAAATGTTTACAAGAAGGGTTTTTCCAAAAGAGGTTTTGAAGATTTGAGAACACACAAATATTTCTGGATTTGAGAAAGAATTTTGACAGAGTTTAGTTGCAGAAAATAATTTGTGTGTTTTTGTGTGTGTTGGAAGAGGGTATTTATAGAGTGATAAGAGGGGTGTTTTGTGCACAAATGGGAATATTAAGAGTTGGTTTTGAAAACGCTTGAATTTCCCATTTAATGCTACCACCCATTACCCGCAGAAAATCCCGCTTTTCAAGGAGCGATTAAAGGATTGCAAGAAAGTGCACTTTTGTAGAGATAAAATATCAATTTGATATTTTTTGAGAGGCATTAAATGCCAAGTGGGATGACAAGAAGACAAAGAGACATATATTCCTTTATTAAATTGGCAAAGTTACCAACCTAGGACATTTAAGTAAATGATACTTAGATCATTTAGTTACTCATTCAATGCTCTTTGTCAGTGTCAGTGAATGCGCCTTACTTATTCAAAGGAGAGGTTGGTTTTGATGTTCAGGAGAATGAACCATTTCGTAGAGCTTATCGAGATTGGTTTTCGACACTTGGCTTTCAATGTCAAGCATTCCTAATTCAAATTTTCGCCTCAAGGTAGGTTCATCCAAGGTTTGGTGAAGATATCACCATTGATATTCAAGAGGGATGAAATGTAGTTCAATGTCTCCTTTCATTATGTGATCCCCGATGAAGTGATATCCGATATCAATGTGTTTGGTTCTTTGGTGGAGGATGTGGTTGTTGGAGATTGCAATAGCACTAGTGTTATCACGTAAGATGGGCACCATTTTGTAATGGATGTCATAGTCACCGAGTTGACTTTTCATCCACAATACATTGGCACAAAGATCCCGTCATAGACTACATATTCGCTTCACCGAGGACATAGCCACCGATTCTTGCTTCTTTGCACCCAACAAACCGCTTTTCCGGACCACGAGGTACTTTTTTCGTCCATGTTGCGACCAACATAATCGTAATCGAGTAACCTCGAGATCAAACCCCGAGCATTTTGGATAATAGAGTCCAAGGTTTGGGGTTCCTTCGTGTACCGAGTATTCTTTTGGCTGCAGATTAGTGAGATTCTTTGGTATTGACCGATATCTTGCTATTAAACAGATCGAAAATTGTATGTCCGGTCTAGTAGCGGTTAGATACATCAATGAGCCAACAATCCTCTCGAAATGAGTTTGATTGATCGATTTTCCGGTGAGATCGTGTCCAAGGTTGTTAGGTGGGACCATTGGTGTCTTCACTAAGGCACGATCAGATATCTCATATTTCTTCAAGAGATTTCGTGTATTTTCTTGACCGATGGATATTCCTTTATCGGTTTTTCGATTTGTAGTCCAAGAAAGTATGTGAGTTCTCCCATCATGCTCATCTCAAACTTCTTTGTCATCGCTTTTCAAACTGCTTGTAAAGTTTGTAGTTTGTCGAGCCAAAGATGATATCATCAACATACACTTGACTAGAATCACATCCTGTTGAGTTCTATAGACAAACAAAGGTGTTGTTTATCTTTCCTCCGACAAACTTGTTTTGTATCGTGAAGGCCGAGAGTCTCATACCATGCTCGGGAGCTTGTTTAAGTCCATAAAGGGCTTTGTCAAGCTTGCAT
Organism: Chrysanthemum lavandulifolium; assembly: GCA_022545495.1. Lineage (NCBI taxonomy): Eukaryota > Viridiplantae > Streptophyta > Magnoliopsida > Asterales > Asteraceae > Chrysanthemum > Chrysanthemum lavandulifolium. Next base: position 163,490,970 of record CM040244.1, on the reverse strand, counting down.
ATAGTCGTGAATTCACTACTCTCAAAGCCCTGAGGTTGTCGAACATACACATCTTCCTTGAGATCACCATTTAAGAATGCACTTTTAACATCCATTTGGTAGACCCCGGTTAATGTATGTTGCATATGCAAGGAAGATCCTAATGGCTTCCATTCTGCAACAGAGCAAATGTGTCATCATAGTCAATTCTTCTTGTTGATCGTAACCTTTGGCTACAAGTCCGGCTTTGTTTATAATGACGGTGTCATTTTCATCGCTTTGTTTCAAAACCCACTTCATTCCTATGACTACTACATCCCGAGGACATTTGATCAAGGTCATGACCTTGTTTTTATCAAACTGCTGCAGTTCTTCTTTCATAGCCCGAACCCGGCTTGGGTATTTTAGAGCCTCGGTGACACTTTTGGGTTCTATTTCGATAGGTAATCAAGATATAGACATTCATTGGTCGAGGTCGCAGTTAGACTAGCGACCATGCTTCTAGTTAGCATGCCCTCGCTGGTTCACCAATGATGTTTACAAGCTCAATATCCCGAGTTCTTGTCCACTTACTTTGTGGTCCAGGATCCGAGCTTGACGATGTCACCGGGTGATCGATGTGAGTTCGTGCAAGAGTCACGTAATCATTTAGAACATCCGTAGAGATGTCTTGTTCGTGATGAGATTCATGAGTTCTGTGTTCTCGATCATTTGAATCGTTGTTTCCTATCCCAATAGGACCGATCGATTATCAATGAGCTCACCGATGGTTGGTTGGGGTAGGTTGTGAGGTAAGACATAATATGAGATGTCAAGATCGCCTTGATATGAGGAATTGAATTGATGTTGTACTCATCGAAGGATATCTTGATGAGTTATCAATTCCTATTTCCTCCACCGAGGTGTTGGTGAACTCGATGCTTTCAAAGACTTTCATCAAAGGTGACATGAAAGGTTTCCTCAACTTGTTGTCTCCTTGTATTAAAACCCTCAAGGCTTTGGAGATCGCTGAGTAGCCTAAGAGTATCCATCATCGCCTTTGCATCAAACTTGCCTAGATGATCCTTGTGTTTATGAATGAACACAGACATCCAAATACATGAAAAAGTCGATGTTAGGAAGTCTACCTTGAAGATCTCATATGGGGTTTTATTATGTCTTTTGACAATGATTGACCTGTTTTGAGTGTAACAGTGCGCTTTGACCGCTTCAAATTCAAAAATGCTTTGAGAGGGTCGAGCCATTTAACATAGTTCTAGCAATTTCAATGAGAGTTATGTTTTTCCTTTCAAAGAACCCCATTTTGTTCGGGGGTGTATGGAGATGAGAAATTTTGAGAAATTCCTTTTCATCACGTAAACTCTCAAGATCTTGATTTCAACTCAAGACCATTGTCGCCTCGATTTGTTTAATAGTAATGTCATTCGGTTTTCTATCTTCCCGATGAATGACATTATTGTATCACCGCCGACTCTTCTTGGAAAGAAAGTATACCCAAGTGTATCTTGAGAACTCATCAACAATGACAAGTGTATACTTTCATGCCGGATTGATCCGGGACCGACAGTCCAAAGAGATCCATGTGCAGGAGGTGAAGGCGCTTTTGATGGAGAATTTTTTTGGTTTTGAATGATGCTCGTGGTGTTTACCTTTTCACAAGCGTAGCATGGTTTGTCTTTGCAAAACCCGGTGATGGTAAGCCAAGGACCTTGTTTTGTTTTGCCAAGTTGTTGAGGTTTTTGAAGTTTAAGTGAGAGTCTCTTATGCCACACCCAATTGATAGTTTCAAAGTGGCTTTAGCAAAGAGACACGCTCCATCTGGGAGAGTGTTGACATGTCTAGCACATAAACATCATCTCTCCTAGAGCAATCAACACAACTTCCTTGTTGGCATTGAAAATGGTACCTTTTTATCATTGAATTGTACAATGTATTTAGCATCACATAGTTGATCGACATCGATGAGATTGTATTTGAGACCATTGACATAGGCTATTCTAGAGAAAACTATCCCATTGCGCCATCGAACCATAACCTTCAGTGGGACATGATGAGTTATCACCAAATACTACCTTGGGCCCCGGTTCCTTTACATACTTGTGCAGATATTCTTTCACACCGGTCATGCTTCTTGAGCATCCACCGCCTAGATGCCAAATAGGCTCCCCGGCATGTCTCTCGCACAAGTAGTAAACTCAATTAGTTTCTTCGTGACCCACTTACTAGTGGGCTTGGATCTCAAGGTCTTTTGAAATTTGCAATCGACTCATGGTCAGAGTTGTGTGCATGGTGCTACCATAGGTTTTGCATTTAGAGGCTAAGGATGACTCAAATGACTGGGTTGTTTGGAATTTCTCCTTGCATGAATGACATCGCCATGTTGGGATGTCTCATGAGTCGGATTACCGCATATATCACAAAGATGTATTCATGAGACAATCATCCCGATGATGATCATTAAACCACATGTGAGAGCACAGAGGAAAAGGTTTTTTCTATTCTTTGGAGCAGCTTTGGAGGATGAAGCATACCGATGACCAACTTTGGTATAGTTTGCTTGATCGACATACCGTAGATGGTCTCAGATCTGTGATCATCCTTTTGCGATCATGCAAAAAGGATTCTATAGCGATTGTCGTTGGAATGGTGGTGTAATGACACACCACACTTTTGTTTGTTTTAGAGGTCGACTTAGACTTTGAGGAACCTGAGGAAGTCGACTTTGTCTCCTTGATTGGTTCGTAGACCTTTTCAATGGATTCCATTTTTTAGTAAGTTTCCTCACAAGTTTAGTCAATTGTCGAATTTGGTCGCCTTCAGGGGGACAGAGGATGTTGAAGTCTCGGAGGAGTAGACTCTTGTTGGATTAGTTTTGCTTGTCTTTGAAGGATGGTTCTACCAAGTCCAAACCTTCCTTTGGTGAGTGAGGATTGAATTTTAAAGGAGTAAGCTCTGATCTTGATCAAGACCTCAAGAGGTTTCGTGGGTGGAAGCGGTGTTTCAGATTCTCGCCTGCACTCGAGATGTGTTCAAGACCACCGGTCATCTCGTGAAGTCCTAGCATGCTCTTAAGAGCTTGGCTCGTGCTCAAGAATCCTTCCAATCGAAGTTTGAAGCTTACTCGTGATTAACCCGCTCAATCCAAATCATTGAATTTGAGTTGTCAACATGTTGGTAATCATACCACCAGACACAAATAGTTTTGAACTTTGGTCTTTGTTGCGAGAGTCGTGAGATGATCTTCACCTATGACTCTCTTTTTTCATCTGGGGCACCCACAAAGATCAAAGACCCCGGGATTCTTAGCAATTCAACTATCAAGAATATCTTGTTCCTTTTAAGTTCGCCTCAAGAGCCCGATTTCTCTTAACTAGTTCAAGGTTTTGAATTTGCAAGGTGATGACCTCAAGCTTGGCTTGTTTTAAAATAAGCGCTCATCTCTACACTTGTTTAATTCAAAACTTAGCTTGTTGTATTTTGAAAAGAGATTTAATCTTTGCTCTTCTACGAACTTTAGGTCAACATTAAGATAATTCATATAAGATCGCCAATCGTAGTCATCATCCATAGATAGTAAGATGTTTACCTTCTTCATAGTGATGTTGACCCATTCCCCATTTCTCGCATGATTCTTTCCAATCGCTAGCTTGTCCTCTTCTCGAGAGGGCCATCAGCATCGACATGAACCATTTCATCATCCGATGACACGGCTCTTCATCCCGCCAAGGTCTCAAAGAACAAGGCCTTTGTTTTTACCCCGCATGCATTGAACACTTTTGTTGGTTCCGAGGATCGCCTCTAGCAATGCAAGCTTAGCGTTGAATTTCTTATACTTAGCTTCAAAATCAAAAGTTTTGTTATGATCGATTTGTTTTGAAAATTTTGATGAGACCGATAGATTTTGGTTGAAATTTGCTAAAGCCTCGAGGACCGATTTGACCTCGATGGTTTATAAGAGGGTTCAAATTGTTTTTGAAAAATGTCTTTTGCAAAATGACCTCTTTTGTGACACTTGAAGCATTCGGTGTCCTCATTTGCTTTGGTATTCGAAAACCTTTGTTTCTTTTTATAAACCTTCGAGAGTTAGCAAAGAGTGCCCTTTCCGAAATTCAAGTGTTCGTGTCATTTAGGTACTCCTCACTTGATCTCTCATAAGGCTCATCATCGAATTTTCCCGAAAATCTTGAACAACATTGTTAGAATAGAAAGCGTTGATATTGGTGATGAGGTGTTGGTCGTGACTTCTTGACTTCCGAGACTTCTTTAAGTCGGTATCGTCTGCTGATGAGATTTTCCTCATAGACAAATTTCCCATAAATTTCGTGAAGCTCAAGATTTTGGATATGATTAGCATTCCCGAGTCCCCGAGAGAAATTCAACCACTTCTCGTGGAGATCTGACAAAACCAACATTGATTTCATGTTTGGACAAGTTAACACCATCATTAGAAAGTTCATTTAAAAGAGTTTTGTATCTAGTGTAAGTTTGAGAGAGAGTTTCGAGTCCTTAGCCTCAAGGTGTTATACTCAAGTTTCGTGTCCATTATCCTGCTTTCCTTGGTATCGATGGTCCTTCATGACTATGAACTAGGTCATCCCAGTTTGCTTAGTCAGTATTTACGACTTATAATGATTCCATAATATCGTCGTGAAGACAAGATATTATGATACTTTTGAGTCTTGGTCCCGGTTGACCACTCTCCTTTCATCCTGGTCCACCGAGCTTCGTGTTTGGGCAACCCTTCGCCAGCCTTTGGGACAAATACACTTGATATAATAAGGTTCCATCCCAATCAAATAGCAAAGCATTCGCTTTTCCATTTGTTGAATTTGCCAACTTCAAGTCTAGGGCAACAATTTAATAAGCTCCACCCTTTTATCGACTAGTTGGGGTACATCAATTTCAACCATTTAGGATCCTAATTTAAAAGTTTTAGAGGCCTAAAAATGAGTTTTATAATTAGCCTTGCTCGATACTACTTGTTGTTCCCTGCTCACTATCGTTTAAAGCAGTTTAAGTATATAAAACAAGTTATTAGTGAACTATGATGAAATTAACATAAGAAGACACACTAAGTAATTTTCAACATCATATTCTTATTAGAAATAAATCCACAAAGAATACGCTACCCAAGTACTCATGGAATAGTACTTGGGATTGAAATGACAAAGTTGGGTGACTCCTCTCTAAGCTCATGCTAAGTCCGAGCACAACTCTTAGAGCTCACCGAGTGTAGGATCGTTATTTTATTGTGTTGATGATTCGGTGGTCTGGATGATCAAAATACATGTTTTCCATTAGAGAGAAAGAGAGTTGGGTGTTCTTGCTAGAGACTTGGTTCTCAAAAGTATGGAATATTAGATTGAAGCACCACCCTTCCATGGATGGAAGGGTATTTATAGTTACAAGAAATACGACCTCCCATCGGCCTGTGGATCGTGTATACAGCTGGTAAAGACCCGTCCTTCTTCCACGGTGTTGCACTAAGCTATACTAAGCTACAAACTAATAAATAAACTACTAAATAACGAATAACGATATGTCTACGAGCTAACTTATGCTAGATAATATTAGGGGTGACCGACTCTCCACTATGGAATTTTCTAATTCCTAACAATCTCCCCAATGGAGGTCACCCCATGTTATACATTTCAATCCTAGCATTTTATTCTTGTCTTGGTTCTTGAGCTCGAGACTTCAATTCTTCATTTCAAGAATCTTTGTGCTTTTGCAACGATTCTTCAAGGTCCGCATTGATTTGTACTTTTAGTGGAGGCCTTTAATCGATCCACATCTTTGATGATCTTCGAGCTTATTGAGATCATCACCACAAGAAATCTCGGATCACCCTTTATTGTGTTGCCATCATGTGAAGTTGTGACTTTCGGACCGACATGCTCACACTTTTGAATCATTACATCTTTCCATCGAGTAGCGGAAGCTTTATCGGTTCATGATATTTGCGCAAAGTCAAGCGAAGCATAGTATGAAATATCGAGCTGTGTTATGTAGATATGCACCACCATGATTTCTTCAAATTAAGTGTGGATGCCGTGAGCATGCGGCTTTGAATGACTCTTCAATTCGATCACCGCAATCGTTGGGTGTACCGCATACGACGAGCTAGTAATAAAGCGCACGAAAGTGTCTTTGATCACTTTCGCTGAATTGAGGTACACGCCCACGTTCCTCGCTGATCAAGACAAGTACCGCTCGTGATCGTAGGATTCCTAAGAATCTCCTTGACAGGTTTCGCAATTGTTCTAGCCGTTCTCAAACCGAACGCCTCAAAGAAGACAACACGGAGTGAGTGAACCAAAGAAATCGAGATTCACCGATTGATGAAAATGATTTGAAAACACAATCGTATTGCTTGATGAAAGAGTTTTGCAATACAAGACGAAGGTTTTATGAGAAAGATCAATTTTCAATCAAAATACTTTTGTATTAGAGAATGAGTACACATTCGACGCGCTAGCTTAAAAGAAGAGATTCGACATCGAACGGTTTTTCTAAAAGTATTTTTCAATCGAGATACTTTTGAATTTTGAAAACATAAGTACACATTCGACGTGCTAGAGAAAAGAAGATTTGCACATCGAACGGTTTTTCCAAAAGTATTCACAATTCCATTCTCGACCAAGGTTGATTCAAGACCGAATCGCCCCATTGTTTCTATCCGCTTGTCACAAGTTTGATCTTACGAGAAGATCTCACATGTCACCCACCAAGAGCTTGTTTGATGTTGGCTCTGAAGGATTTCCATCTTCATCGTGAATATTTTCATATCACTTTGATGTTCGCAATACCACAAGGATAATGCGAGGACTCTTAATATGTACTTACTTTCCACATTGTGTGAAAAAAGAAGTCTTCAATAATTTAGTGTCCTAATGAGATATTGTGGATGATCTCTTGGCTCTAGACTCAATAGTGCATTTTGGTTCCCGTGTCGGAGACTAGGAGAGGGTCTCCTTCTTCAATATCAACAATCTCAAGAGAAAGTCGATAGATTATGTAGGTTCCCGTGAGAATGAAACAAGCCCTTTAAGAGGAACTTGAGTGGTTTGGGAAGTTTAGTGCAAAAGGCCACCGGGTCCATGACGCCTTGTCTTCAATACCGGTGTTACCTTAGTAACCACCAAGAGTATATGTATTGAACCCGGTTTCGCCTCTAAGGTTGAATTGATGGAGGGCTATTTCTTTTCACCCTTTTCACATTCAGCTTTTTTTCATTCTTCAACCCCTTCATTGCTTACCGAGACTTCATAACTAGAACCTTGTTGGGTTTATTCCAAGATTAGCTCTGCCTCATCCGCACTCTTCCCATATTCTCATTTTCTCCTTTTTTCATCATACCTAAGGACTCTACACTATCTAGTGGATTGTCCTCGAAGATCCCTCCGGTTCGGCCGATCGTGGGAACTAATACCTAACCTAACCATCCTTATAACATCATGCATAAAGTAAATTGGTCGGTCTTTTGGCAGTTCATTCTTCCTTAAAACCAATTGAAAATCATTTGGAAAACAATCAAGGTACTTGTGATACGAGATCAAAGCATTTTGTACCTTAATAGTTTTGATCATTTAGAAAATGCTCCCCTCAACATGTGCATATGATTTTGAAATTGTTTAGCACATGGAGGCAAGAGTTCTTTGAAATAATTTCTTTGAAATAATTTCTTGATCACAATTTCCATGGAAAAGCCATTTGATTTTCATGGTAAAATTCTCCCTCAATATGTGCATAGGATAAGTAAAATCATTTTATCACATAGAGGCAAGAGTTCTTTGAAGCACATCCACAATCACAAAATCCATTAAGAAAACCATTTGAAAACATAATCAAGGTACTTTATAATCTCTTTTTTTTAAAAACTTTTGTACTGATGGTTTTGCTCCCTCAATATGTGCTTCGAGATTCAAAGCGCTTAGCACATACGAGAGAGCAAACTGCACAATTGAATCCAAACAATCACCTTTATCAAATTTCATTAATAAATCACAAATTCTCCTCGATCAAAAATATCAAATCCTTTGAGATTTTGGATCCCAAGTGATTTAATTAGGTTTAGAAAACATGGGAGAAAATGTGGCCTTGTTTAAATACTCATCCGGTTTTGGATAAATCTTCCTCCTCAACATGTGCATTATGTATATTGAAATCGTTTGGCACATGGAGGCGTGGAGTGCCTTTAAAGGACTAAAACCAATTCCATTTAAAACAGATTTGAGATTTAAAACACGATCTCTACCCCGATCGTAAATATCAAACCATTTGAGATTTGTGATCCCAACCGATTTAAATCATTTAAAACATTTTGGGAAAGACGTGGCTTGATTTAACTTTAAAAATGATGATAAGGACCAACTCTAGACATTAAAGATTGTTAGTGTCGTATGATAGTTTTTTTTAAACGATCTTTAAGTAAAATAAAACAGTTTCACAATCAAACAAGAATGTAAAAATTTCATTTTGTAAGATCTTTGAGTTTTAAAGAAAATCATACCATGACATAACATTAAATCTTTAGATCACCACTTTATTTCGCATAAACGGACTTGATAGATGAAATATCGTTTTGAAAATATTTAATTTAAAATCACTCTTCCCCTCAATTGATGACCGAAGTCGATAATTGAGTGACTTAGATTTTGATAAAAATGAAGTCCGGTGATTTTCAAAATTTAGTCCAATTTATTTTCAAAAACAATATTTTCCATTTTCAAAACAATTTTATTCAAATTTATCAAAAATTGTTTAAAAATGGTATCCTGCACAAAGATAAGTTAGGTGGTTGAGAAGCTTCCGTTGTTGCTGTAGGGCTTGGAAGAAAACCGTCTGCAGATGCAGTGAGACTTCTTCTTACGTTGCATTTTGAATGCCAACTGAGGTCCAATTAAGCTCCGTTTCTTCAATCACTTAGAAGAAAACCATCTGCTGATGCAGTGAGACCTCTTACGTTGCATTTATGCCAACTCTCCATAGAAGTCCGATTAAGCTCGCTTCTTCATTTGTCAACCCAAGATATCGTTACCCTTTCCTTGCGGCATCCAATCATGTTCATTTGGGATCCGGATCGGGAACATTCTTATATACCAATATACCGCATATGTTAGTGAACACACATACAAATATATGGTGGTCGACATCACCCAAACAAAGAATCGACTAATAAAAGTCAATTCAACATATCAATCGATCACATAAATGTATAGGAATAATGTGTTCATCAAACACTAATCATCTAATCCTAGCAATCATATCCTAGGCACCTAGTCCTTCAACATAGGTTAACATCATTTTTAATTAAGCATATTAGGATAATTAAGAAAGCCCGTTAGATGATGTAGATTTGAAAACAAACATTATCCCCTCAATCCATGACTCATTTTATGAAAAGTTTAAAAGCTACAAGTCATTGATTGAGTTTTCAATTTAACAAAACTCGAATCGATTGTTTTGAAAGCAACTCATTTACCATCATTTTAGAAAACACCAAATATTTTTCTGAAGAATTTAAGACGGAAAAACATTTGTGTAGGAACAGCAGTCCTTTGACATACTTTCCTCAAATAGTTTTAGGATAAGTGCACGAAATATTTGAAAAATTGTTTAGCGTAGCACTTTCCTTTCTTTATAAGAGCGGGTTGCTATCTGAAATGATAGCAAGCCATGGTTTAAGCGTATGGTACAAATAAGTAATCGAAGCCATTTTTGAAGCCCGGTTACAAATCAAATAATCAGAAGCCATTTTAGAGACATGTTTAGAAAGAAATATGTACACCTCCTACTCGAACTTCATCTAAAGTCCCGTGCCATTATTGAATGACATTTCTAAGACCAGATGTTATCGATACTGTAAGACATGTCTTGAGAAAACATATTTTGGTATTTTTGAAATTTTTCGATTTTTATGGGTTTTGAAAGTTTTATATTTTTCTATTTTCTTTTCTTGGTTTTATATTTTGTATTTGGTTTTCGAATAAATATTTACAAGGATAGAGTAGATGATATAGTTAAAGAAGATGATGATACGAGTACCGAGATAAGGATATCAAGCGACCCGTTGTAGAAGATAGAAGTCATCATCTCTTAAACATTCACCACCAAAGCTTTCGAGGCTCCCGAATTGAGAGAAATTGAACCATCCGAAAGTGAGACTCGCGACTTCCCCCAAACCGAAAATCCTTTGATGAGCAGATTCAAGCTCTATTTCAAGCTTTCCTTAGCTGTGTGCATGAGAAGCACACCATTATCATAAATCCACCGCTCCTTTTAAGACCGATAATCGAGAATCTCCGTCGGGTTATATCATCCATAAGAACAAAGAACGTATCATCCCACACATAAATAATCTTCTCAAATTTCATAACCATCAAGTCCAAGCGATCCATTCCAAAAGGTGTCAAGAGAGCAATTCCCCAAGTAGTTGAATTGTTGCAATCGACCTCTTTGTATAATGCTCTAGAACTCTCCCAAATACACTTCATGAGGGAATGAAGAACACCTTCCCATGTTCACATTTTTCTTCCCCGATGAGCGTGTATGAAGCTCAAGAACCCAAGTACACCAATATCCAAGAACTCTCCGAATACTCATCAAGAGGGTAATGTAGAACACCTCCCTATGTTCACATCTTTCGTCCTCGATGAATGTGTATGAAGCTCAAGTATCCAAGTATACCAATACACAAGGAATGAATAATCGATAACATTGAAGAAGCGTGCCAAATCATCGATTATCTCTCGGGTGACAATCTGCGGATGTCAACACCGAATAAGTGATTATATCTCGAATCATCGATTAAGCACTCAAGTGAAACAAATTGAGCATCCCCAATGTACACGATCTCTCTCCCGATCATTGCGATACCATCGAAATCACCACACACTAGTGTACCTCTTTTATCTTCGTAAACTTTTTCTAACATCACTTCCCCACGTAGTTGGAATAATAACACTTAACGCCTTAATGAGTAAAACCTTGAGTTTCTCTGCGGTCATGACATTTGTTTTCCCGGATATCTTCAATCACTTAGAAGAATTAAGTTCATCAAGTTTACTCGTCATGAGTCAAACCTTGAGTTTCTCTCATGTAATAACATTTGTCTTCCCGGATATCTTCAATTTCTTAGAAGTATTAACTACATCAAGTTTACTCGCTAGATGCTTGTCTCCTTCCCCTTTCTAGTTTTGATACTTGTAATCAAGAACTCTTTGAATGCCCAAATACTTGAAATTTGTTGAGAAGATCGCTTGAAGTCTTTGTGGGAATCAACTTGTCAAGAACGAATGAGCAAGTCTAATTGGGATTAAATCGACTTTTCACTCTCCCCAATTAGTGCTCTCCCTTAACCGACAATCTTTATGATGAATGCTTGAATTAATAAGAGGTCTTTAGATAATCAAATGCAAATCGCCTTTGGTCTTCTAACATATAGCAAGAAATGTAGAATGATCAGACTCGACCTTCTTCAAGATTGTCCATTGGGAATAGATAATTAACATCTTCAACTCACACCAAAAGCATCCCAATTAACTTACATCTTGCAAATCCCTTAACTAAAATCCTCCCAATCAAACAAGAATGTAAAGATGTTCATCAAGGAAATCAAGAATCGTGCCGCAACGAACACACAAGATGGTAACACCAAACTACCAATCACATCAAACAAGAACAGATAGATTGTTCGAATCATCATGTTGATGTATACGTGAAGCATTAACCTAAGCACTTTGTCGATAAACTAATCAATCCGAGTGAAGATGTCAACCAACGGCTCTTCAAGAAACACCATGTAAAGATGATCCGATCAAGAAGCTCGGTTCTTACATGAGTTTGGAGCCGTTTGACCATTTATTCTCATATATCAATCAACCATGCAAAATTATCACACTTCTTCTCCCCCTCAAGAATTGCATACGGAGATGCCATTCTTGATTAAACAAGTGAAAATCATCCAAATGTAGTCAATTCACACTTCTCCCACGCAAAATTAGCACAGGATGTTGCCATCGTCATCATAGTTGAGCAAGTGGAATAAGAAAACAATCATCGGTAGTCCGGTTCACTTGATAAATAAAAGCGCGCGGAAAAAGCATGAAGCAAGTTGATGAGAATGGTCATTAATGAGGCATGAACTGTAGTGTTCATACGTCATAATGTTGAAGTACGAGGCCTGAACTGATGTGAACAGACGTCATAATCTCTCTCATTTCAGCTCTCTTTAGCAAAACATGTAATCAACCCCATTATCATTCAGTAGGCTCTTTGTCGTGACAGCTGATGGAGAAAACCCAATATGATGAATTTGACCCTGAAGTAAACTAACCCGAACTCGTGACTTAAACTTGCACATATGTAACAAAGAGCGGTGCCGAGAATTCATGCTCCATTGAATCTCTTAAGTACTCTATACTCTTCAACCAACCAACCATCAAGTATAAGACGTACATTACCTCTTGAAAATCCACAATTGAATGTGACACTGAGCACTACAACGTAACTCCTTAAAGTGATAGTTATTTTGTAGTGGTATGAGCCCAATTCCCCCAAGTGGTAAAAGAAAAGGTAAAAGACACCCAACAATAACTAGATTTCCAAGTCTTCGTTTTTGATAATAAGCTTGAACAAGGATCATGAAGAATCTTCATCCAACCATCCCCGATACCTTCAGATACTAACTACACTCGCCCGTGATATTTCACTTCAACCTCAAATAAATAATAGTGGATTAACGCCGTTGTCACATCTTCTGGTTAAAAGCTCAACTCTAGCCTCCTTTGACATTTAAAGTGAACTATGATAATGGTTTCCATCCCGACCATGGTTAAAAGCACATAACCCCGTAAAACCATGTAATAACCAAACTGCCATGAAGACAAACCAAACACACACCCAATTCATGAAGTACACCCTTTTATCCCTTCTTTGAAGCAGAAACCGTAGCACCAGCATCAGAAGATCCCGAAATACAATTTCCTTTCTCCAGGATGAATCCATCAATACGGGATTTTACAATTCTATAGTTTCAACCGAGAAATAGTTTCTTTCGCGGGATTTTACAAAACCAAGAATAAACCGTAAGAAAGATCCGGAAATGCACTTTACAATTACCATGATATTTCCACTGTCACGGGATTTTACAAGTCTATGATTTAAACCGAGAAATAGATTCTTTCATGGATTTTACAAAATCAAGACAAAACCGTAAACAATGTTAGCTTGAATGTGTTATGACAACTTTGGTTTCGTGAATATCATTTTAGGGGACATGCGCGGTTCATCAACGGTTCATTATCCAACATCATCATCAACAATTCTTCAACAATTCTCATTTTCACAAATCACTTCATCAAAAACTCATCATCTATGATCCAAGTTAGGGAAGCCCATATGTCCAACATCCAATATCATCACATATAATTTCAAGCCTGGTCCAAATAATTATTCAACCCGATCCGATCAATGTAAATTCTTGCAATGATCATCTTATGCATTCTGATATCATTGACATATAGCAAATTGCAAAGAATTTGACCCGGCCCCAAGTCGAATTAAGACCGTTTTGAACCGTCACAAAATACCGCTCATTGACTGACTAATATAAATATTGTATTCACAGCTTTTGTATAAAAAATCGGATAACTAGAATTTACTTTTAGTACCACGATATAGTATACTTCAGCCCAAGTTGAATCTATTGAAAAAAAATAGGCCCAGCCCGAATAAATTAAGTTAATCCAATTTATCCAACAAAAACCCACGATTCCACGTTCAACATCAGTGATATTGTGACACGGCCCATGAACAATTTGTAACACACAATCCATCTCACTACTAACCTAATATTTGTGGTATTATATAATACACAAACTAACACCACTGGGAACCCTAAGAAACCTCTCCTAATAAAACGCCCCATAAAGCAGACGCCTCCCTTCTCATCTAATCTCCATCAAACCCTAAATCCACTCAAATAGATCCGCCCCCATCAACAATCTGCTGCACCAATCATCCCAAATCTTTCACAAGAAAAATGAACACGCCTCCATTCAATCTCACTCACAACTCATCCCATATTTCATTGTACCACCACATCGAGACGCACATCACCACAGGGATGGTAAGATGTCGTCAATTAAGCCACATGGATGGTCGAATATACCACAGGTATGGTTAAGGTGTTTAGCGACTGCCATGTGATCTTCACAATGAAACAAGGTAGGTTTAATCCTTTTTATTTCGTTTCATGTGTTTAGAGTTTAAAATTTGAACGAAACATCAATAGATTATAACACAATTGTTATAAACCTGATTGAAATGACTTTCGAATATTAATGAAGTGTATACTTCCAAAGATTAATGGATCGATGAAGTATTATCACGTGTGTATGATCATAAATGGTCGGATATAATTTGAAAAACACACGAGGATATGAGATCTAGATGGGTCGAATCTGAGATTATGAATGATTGTTTCTTTTGTTTCCTTGAGTCGGATCAGTGATGGATTTAAGTGTGAATAACCAATGATGGTTTAGATGTTTTACCATTTAAAACAACACACTAATATGAGATTCTTGTCTTTATTTATGTTTTGTTTCATTGTTAATTGAGTGAGAGATAAAGAGTGATTGTGATGGTTATGGTTTGTGTCTAGCTATAGGATGTTGGGTTTGATTTGGTATACATGGGCTGATGATGGTTTCGAAGAGATAACCTGAGGTCGAGTAGTTTGAGTCTTGGTATTTGGTTATAGGACTGATGCAAAGGTCTTGGACTGATGAAAGTTGTACTGAGTTTCATGAGACGAGTCTTTTGGTATTGGTATTGGTTAATGTCTTGTGGTCGTGAGTCATGTCTTTATGTCAGTTATGCATAACATCTTTCTTCATCTTCTTTTCTTTACTTGTCAAGTCGCTAAGATTAGTCAAGTTGCTAGCAAAACTTTCAAGCAAGTCGCTAGTTTACGGGTCAAGTCGCTAGCCAATTCGCTAAGCCAAGTCGCTAGCCAAGTCACTAGCCAAGTCGCTAGCCAACTCGCTAAGCCAACTCGCTTCAGTTGTTGACTCAATAGTCAACAACTCGTTACAAAAAAACAGGCAAGTCGCTACATAATATTCAAGACCCAAGTTGCTAGCCATTTTTCTCAAGTCGCTAGCTCTGTTATTTGACTCAATAGTCAAACAAACCATAAATCGCTACATTTTTTTTTTAAACAAGTCGCTAGATGACTTAATGGCAAGTCGCTACTGTATTCAATGAATCTGGACAGAATATTACAAGTCGCTAGCAAGATTAAGACACTTTATTCCGGCGTTGTTTTTCCGGCCATCTTCATGTTAACCCAGAAAATACTTGCAAAATGCTACCTTGACCCATTATGACTTCATTTTGACCAAGAAAAACAGCATAAGAAACATATGACTTCATTATGGTAACTGTTTGGACAGAAACATGACACAAGACAGATTAAACATGACCAAGACTTTTTTTTTTGACCAATAAAGATACCAAGACTTGTTACAAATTGTATACCCATGATAATAAACACCAATTTTCCGGCCACAGAAAAATGCAAAAACCAGTTGAGAACATGTATCAAAACCACAAAAATCAACACAACACAACAAACCTTGGCTCTGGTACCAATTGTAGGATCGTTATTTTTATTGTGTTGATGATTCGGGTGGTCTTGGATGATCAAAATACATGTTTGCCATTAGAGAGAGAAAGTTAGAGAGTTGGGTGTTCTTGCTAGAGACTTGGTTCTCAAAAGTATGGAATATTAGATTGAAAGCACCACCCTTCCATGGATGGAAGGGTATTTATAGTTACAAGAAATACGATCTCCCATCGGCCCTGGATTAGGTATACAGTGGGTAAAGACCCGTCCTTCCTCCACGGTGTTGCACTAAGCTATACTAAGCTACAAACTAATAAATAAACTACTAAATAACGTAAATAACGATATGTCTACGAGCTAACTTATGCTAGATAATATTAGGGGTGACCGACTCTTCACTATGGAATTTTCTAATTCCTAACACTGAGCTATCTCAGGAACTAAGTTGTATTTGGAGGAGTGAAAAGATGGCTTGCGTGTATGTGTTTTTACAATTCACAAGCTTAACCTTTTCACTCCATCTCTTATGCTATTTATACATGTATGATATTTGACTCTTTCCTAAGTGACAACCGACATCATACGAAGACAAAATCTTGATGTATTTTGTCTCATTCTAAAGACTATTCTAGGTAAGAGACAAGACTACTTTCCTAATTTCGGTGATGACACCGAGCCCGATCTTTTCCATTCGTGGAAAGTTGACTTTGGTTGATAAGGACTTCGCCTTATCCGATTCAACCTTTTCCGCCTTGTCCCGCTCTTTCTTCGCCTTTACATCCTTGATCTTCTACTTGGTTTGTCTTGATGTAAGAAGTTGGAGAGGATCTTAGGGATTGATGAGTTATTGTCATCACCTTTGAATCCATCATCTTCTTCTTGACTCGCCTTCACCCTTTAAGTTCCGCCTCATCGGGTGGAGAGACTTCTTCTTCGCCTCATCATCGAGTATCCTCGAAGACGACTCACCGAGAGACTATGCACTCGGTGACTGCTTTGTTAACGAATTAAACACTTAGGCTATTTTCTATTCAAATCCTAGATTAAGGGTTTGGGTATTTATCGAACCCAACAGCCTCCCCTATTTGGATATACAAATAGCCTAAGTGGTTGATCGATGTAAGTGAGCAAGAGGCTTCTTCTTACACCGAATGTACTAATGAATACAATAAGGAACACCGAGTAAATGAATAAAACATACATCGCTTATTGATCGATTACATAGTTCCTATCACTAGTACAAAATATAAAACAAAATGTTGTCAATCCGGATGGATTCCCAATGCTTCAAGCTTGACCTTTTGGTGATGAGTGTTTCTCTGTCGGGATGGTCTCTTATCTTGGCATTCGTGTCTTGGCGTAACCTCGATGTTTCTTTGGGTTTGAATTTGAGAGGCCACTAGTATGTAGCTCAAGATTGCGTACCCACACCACCGATCAATATCACTCCATCTTTGAAAATCGTGGTTTCCATAGACATCAATGTGGAATAGCCCTCTTTCGTGCTTCTCAATCACTAGATCCATTCGTGAATAGTTTCCACGGCTCGAGTATTGTTGTTGGTCCTTTTCTTGTCAAGAGTTTCTTCTTCCGAATCTCAAAGAATGAAGTCCGCTAGCACTTGTCCTTTTATGGTCAGTCCGGGTCGAAGGTGATGTCATGTTCGTCGACTCACCGCCCATCCGCCATTCTTCCGCTCTTTTTCATCTTAGTCAAGACTTGCTTGATGGTCGGTCCGTGATGACCGCCACTGGATGTGCTTGGAAGTATCGCCGCAACCTGCGGGATGCATATACTAGCGCCAGGACAAGCTTCTCAATTGGAGTGTAATTCACCTCCGGGCCCTTTAGGGTGCGGCTGACGAAGTACACTGGCTGTTGTCTCGACTTCCTCTGTGCCAACAAAACCGCACTCACAGCTTCTTGGGACGCGGCTAAGTACATAAGTAATTCCTCCTTTGGCTGTGGGGCGATGACCATTGGCAAGTTGGCTATGTGCTCCTTCATTTCTTTGAACGCTTGCTCCGCCTCAATCATCCAGTAAAAGTCGCTCTTTTTGATGCATTTCTTCAGTTTCTTAAAGAACGGGAGGGACTTCTCTGCTGACTTAGACATGAACCGACTGAGACTGGCTAACTTCCCATTCAAATATTGTACTTCCTTTTTGGTTGCCGGGGATTTGAGGTTAGCTACAGCCGCAGATTTGTCTGGGCAAGCTCTGATGACCTCCTTGCTCACCACATGACCCAGAAACATCCCTTGCTCCGCTCCAAACGTGCATTTTTTGAGGTTAAGTTTCATGTTGATATTCCTCAGGGTCGTGAAGGTTTCCTTGATATCCCTAAGTACTTCCTCTTCTGAGTGGCTCTTGATGACTAGATCATCCACGTACACTTCCAAATTTCTTCCAATATACTTCTCAAACGCTTTGTCCATGAGCCTTTGGTATGTGGCGCTAGCATTCTTTAGACCGAAAGGCATTTTGGTGTAGCAGAAGATGCCCTGGTTTGTGTGAAATGTTGTTTTCTCCTCATCCCCGGCTGCCATTTGTATCTGGTGATACCCTTTGTATGCATCAAGGAAACATTTAAATGGGTATCCGCAGAGGGATTCGACCTTCCAGTCGATCTCCGGCGAGGATAGCAATCTTTTAGACGAGCTTTGTTCAGTCTTTGAAGTCTACACATTCTCCAACTCCGCCACTCTTTTGACGAGAACGGGGTTAGACAACCAGTCGTGGTAGTGTACTTCTTTCATGATTCCTGCTGCAACTAATTTGGTAACATCTTCATTGATGGCTTTGTTCCTTTATGGGGCTTGCCCTCTCTTCTTTTGTCGTACGGGGTCATAACCATCCCTGACATTCAGCCTGTGCTCCGCGATTTTCCGTGGAACTCCGGTCATGTCGGAGGGCTCCCAAGCAAAGATATCCAAGTTATTCTTGAGCAGGTCGCAGAGGCTTTTCTTCCCTTTCTCGCTTAACCCCCCCTCCCCCCAATGGTGACCGTTTGGTTGGGGAATCTGGGGTTGATTGCTACCGCGACTCCTTCCTTCACTTCTGCCTCCGTGGTTGCATGACAGGGTTCTGGTTCTGCTACCATTCTTCACTCAACCGGGACTACTTTGTCACTATGCAGAGTCACGACTCCGTCACAAGTAGGAAATTTTAGCATCCCGTGCGCCGTGGATGGCACTATCCTCAACAGCCTAATCCCCGGACGTCCAATTATCCCGTTGTAGGGAGACGGAGATCGTACCACCATGAAGTTCATCCAAGCACTAGCTGACTTCTCTTCGTCTCCCAATGTTACTTCCAAGAGGATCTGTCCTAACGGCCACGAGAGTTCTCCGCTGAAACCCAATAGTGGTGATGAAGCGGGAATTAGTCTTTTGCGGATGTCTGGGCTTAGCTTGTTGAAGCAATGTTCGTACAGGACTTCTGAAGCACTCCTGTTATCCACGTACATCCTGTGGACTGTGCACCCCTCTACATCTGCCTTGATCACCAGCGGATGGTCATCCCAGTCATCCCCGGATATGGAGGGAAAAGATATTTCCATGTTCAAGACCGCGTCCGGACCCAGCTTGGGTTTGACCGACCGTTGCCAGGTGTTGACCATGTATATGGCGTGAGCTTTGTCCTTGGTCGCGGTATCCTTCTTTCCTCCCTTGGGGCCACCATTCTTTTGCGCCCCATTCTTGATCTCTTTGACCAGATGTGCGAGCTGTCCGGACCTGACTGCCTCCTCTATCTGTTTCTTCAACTGATAGCATTCATCCGTGTTGTGCCCCTTTTCTCGTGGAAAGTCACAAGATTGTCTTTATTCCTAGACTCGACCGAATTTGGACATTAGCGGGGGAGCTGTGAATTTGACCGTATCCATGGCCAGGATTTCTTTTGGCGTCTTTGTGAGGGGGGTGAACCTGTCCCCCCTCTTCCTCTCCGGCCTTAAGCGGGTCATGAACTCCCCTTTTCTTTCAAAGATCTGGATGCTTTTCTATCCTCCATCCTGGTTCTTCCACTAGGAGTGCTTCTTCTTTGATTGGTTGGCCGCGGCCACCTCACCTCTGAGGAATGCTTTCACGACCTTCCACATTTCATCCCGCGACTGGGAATGTTGTCATTAAGCCTCCCGATCGCCCGGGTTCATATCCCGTGCATAAAGCCGACACTCTCATGCACTCTGGGGCTCCCTTCACATACATGCTCTCTGTCTTGAAGCGTTCCACGAATGCTTCCGTGGATTCCCCTTCCCGCTGCTTTATGTGGTGTAATTCAACATGATCTTTCGTATACTTCTTCCGCTGTAGGAAGTATGAGAGAAAACTCGACCTCAACTCCTCAAAGTTGTCAATGCTCTCCGGACGCAGCTCATCAAACTAGCCGCGGGCGTGTCCTACAAGGGTGGAGTTGAACATGTGGCACCATGTGGGCATGGCCCATCTTTCCACTTTGGCCGCGGTCTGGAAGATCTTCAGATGATCCTCCGGATCTCCTGTCCCGTCATACGTTCTAATGTGAGCTGGCATTCTTGTTCTTTCCGGGAACTCAAAATTCCATATACGACGGGTAAAGGGGTCTGTGTCAGCCACGTCATACGGGGAGTAGAGGTCATCAGATTCCTGTTTCTTGCTTTTCGGGGTGGACTTCCAGTGTCCTCCAGTGCTTTCCTCACTTTCCCAAGAGACACTTCCACGGTTCTCATCATGCACGAGTGATATGTTTCTCCTCCGCGGACTTGAGTGGGAAGCCCCGCTGGTAGCACTCCGGCTTCATTGGTGTCTATCGATCGAATCCTTTTCGGTCATGTACCGCTTACTTCGCTTCTACTTCTCTTTTGCGTTGCCTACGGAAGTAACCTTTGACCGAGTCCGGAGAACACGGTTGGTTTTGGTCACCAAGTCTCGGGACACGTGCGGACGTTCCTTTT
Organism: Chrysanthemum lavandulifolium; assembly: GCA_022545495.1. Lineage (NCBI taxonomy): Eukaryota > Viridiplantae > Streptophyta > Magnoliopsida > Asterales > Asteraceae > Chrysanthemum > Chrysanthemum lavandulifolium. The sequence continues at coordinate 163,470,427 of CM040244.1, read as the reverse complement.
CCAGTTTTGAGAATACATCCGGTCGCGGCTTCTTGGTTTCCAACTGGCTCTTTTCTCTAGAACCCCCATCGTCTCGACTGCTGAGTCTCGAGAAGACACTTCGCGAATTAGAATACTCCGACGGGTCTGACCTGGCACTAGGACTGGCTTCGCGCCTCCTTTTGGGTGCCTCTTTTCTTTCAGATGCTGGACGAGTATTCCGGGCGTGTTCTCGAGATCTCTCATTTCTAGCCTTATTGTCGAAATCCACTGGTTTTGACCGGTCGCTTTTTCCGATGGACCTTTTACGCCATGGCGGCAAGATCGATGGTAGTGCCTTCGCAGAACTCCCTTATTGACGCGTCTGTCGCGGTATTAGGGTGGTATTGTTCTGTGTCTTGCACTTTTTCATTCCCTCCCGTGTTTCTGACCGTGGACGGCTCAGGAGAAGGGGGTTTCGCCAAATTGCTCATTAGTTTTTTTTTTTTTTTTTTTTTTTTTTTTTTTTTTTGGAAACGCAGTTATGTCACTGGTCCCACGGATGACGCCAACTTGTTAATACAATTTTGGGCGCTCCCCTGATGAATATTAGTGTAGGCTAACTTTCCAGGAAATAGATCTTGTATTAAGTGCGATTCTTGATTGTAAGCTGCTAAGAAAACCAACACCGTTAGTCTCACCATGAACGGGGTTCCGCACAACCCCGGCGAGAGTAAGTAATAGTTTTAGAGATAAAGTTGGTTCTAGAGAGAGTATGTAAAGGTTACCCTTTGAATAGTGGCGAGGCCTCTATTTATATGGTTGACCTCTGCGTCGTGTTCTCAAGGTCACGAGCCATGAAAGTGACAATATGAAAGTGAGTGACGAGGTCAACTCCGAGTTTGTCCGTTCTGTCGCGATGATGATTTTGGGCGGGAGTTGTCCCGCTTCCCTTTGGGACCGCAGTCGTGGTACGCCCACCGAGCGAGATTCCCTACCTTTAATGTTGGGCGCGGTTGATTCTCTTTCGGACGATTCTCGTCCGCGAATGATTTAGCGACCATTGTCTGCCACGATCTAGTCCGCGATCGACCCATGTGGGTGCCGGGAGTGTTCACGCCATCATAGTTAGTCCGCGCCCGGCCCGTATGGGTGCCGGGGAGGTCATACGCGATCAGAGTAGTTTAACAATTTATCATGGAAAACGTTCTCAAAGAAGCATATAGTTACTTAGCGTAAAAATCAAGTTCAATAATTCAAAAAGATGCTGGTTGCCTTGAGTTGTCGACTCAACCTCCGAGGCCCCGATATTCCACGCTACTACTTTTTCACAATGGATGTACCAAGTTAAAGTTTTTGGATGCTAGGCTTGTTTGGCAGGCTAATATTTTGAGCTTTTTTAAAGCTATAAACTTTTTATTACAAAAATAATCTCTTAAAAAAATGGGGCTTTTGCATATATATCCTTCCGAAAATGCAAAATTGTATATATATCCAAAGCATGCATAAAAACCATTGTACTATGTGCAGAAAAAACTTGTACAAATGATATATATGCAATAATTCACTTTGGGAATGATATATATGCATTTTTGCCAAAACTTTAGGTATCTCTGTTTGAATACATCAACTTCAAGCTTTTATTTTAAACAAGTAGCTCGAAAATAAAAAGCTGATTCATGAAGCTTTTAAAAATTTCGGAGTTGTTAAAACATAAAATTACTGTTAACAACTTATAATCAAAGTTAACAGCTAATTTACCAAACACATTTAGGGTATGTTTGACAAAACTAGATGTAGTTCTTCTGTCTTTGTAATTGTCAAATCAGAACCTGTTAACTTCAAAGTCATTAACACGAGCTACAAGTTGTATCTTTTTCAAGAAAAGTGTTTGGTAAGTTAGTTGTTAAACGTGATTATAAGATGTAAAATGACATAAAAGACATATTTATAATTCTAAACAAATGTTTGGAGGGTATATCAAGAATTTAAAGTTTTAATAACTCCACGATGTTTTAAAAGCTTCATGAATCACCTTTTCATTTACGAAATTATTGTTTGAAATAAAAACTTCAAGTTAACGATCCAAACCAGCTACTTAATTTAAATTAGATTATTTTCAGAATAAAAGTTACACAATTTCCCCGAAAGTTCTCCCGCCAAATGACCCTTATTAAAAAAATTAAAATTAGAACATACGTTATTATGTTTTATAGGTTCTATACCACAATTTTATAGTTAACTTACAAAGATACAATTTTCTGTTAAGTTTCACAAACATACCCGCTATATTTTGTGTTTTTATGAAGAAGTTAGCCAATTAAAAAGTTAGATTTAAACTATACTTTGTTATAGGAAATCTTACGTGTCGTTGTGTGGCTACTTTGTTGAGCTCAAAACAATTTCAATCGAATGAACAACTAACTACTAGGCTATTAAAGACCCACCAATGGAAATTCGGTGGTGTTCGTTGATTGAGAGTCTTATTCATTAATCGATATACGGTGGATCATCAGTGACTTATTTAAACATATGTAGACTTGTTTAGTTGTTTAGCTAGTCATGAAGGATTGTTGTGCCGTTAAGCTCTCATATTTTTCACCCATTGCGTTTAGACATTGATGCTGTTTGCAGCAAGTTGTCACATGCTTTTCTTTGAAAAGTGGATTTTAACATTTTCACATACAGCCCTTAAGTTTTACAATTTTATACAATTGATCCCCCGTGTATACCTTGCAGCAGACAAGTTCCCTGCAGTTCTGCGGGTATTATTTCCCCTTGTTGATATGCACGCTATACCGCTATACATAATTGGTGATGTACAAATCATTTTAAATGATATATATATCAGTGTTGTAAAAAAGATATCTGGCCGATTAATCATTGACAGGTCTTCTTTGCCACCGACCTTTTCGATTTGTGTAAATCGTTCAAACAAATCATCAACCACGATCAACGATTGTTAACGATGGTCAAACTCACGAAAACATAAATCTTATCTAAATACCTTAAAATAGTAAATTAGTTATAATCACTTATAATAACTGTTTATATCTATTACAAGACGTTTTTCAGGAAAATCTTCTTGAAAATACCAACATAACATCAGAATACCTAAAACTTGCCAAATATGCAAATACAATTAATCACCGCTTTATTATTTTCGCAACCTCGAACAAACGATAGTCATTGTTTATATCTATTACAAGATGTTTAAAGGATAATCTTTCTAATACCCAAAACTACCAAGAATACCCAAACTCGCTAAATATGCCGTCCGATTAATCACCGATTAATCCCACTTAAACCGACTATTCTGTTTCATGCAGAGAATCGACCGTCTTACTACCGATTCACGATTTTTGCAACCTTGATATATATCACCTCCAATTTTTTTATGATGTATATTATAGTTGCAAAGTGATTTACATGAATGTTTTATATAATCAAATATCATATTCATTTTATTTTTTTTAATAAGTTATTCAAGTTACATACTTTCTTTTATCTGGTTTGCAATTTTTCATTTCATTTTAAGTCTAACTTTTTAAATGGTGTCAAATAATTTTTTTTTTCTTTTTTCTTTTTTGGTTTTAACAAAGATCTTTTTTTTTTCTCATTTGTCTTTTTTTCAACAAGAATTCCTTAAAATTCTGTTTCTCTTCTTTAGTTCATTTCATTTATCTCAATTATGAGATGCATTCTTATTTTATCAGATAGTATTTAGAAGTTCAAACAACACAATTGTACTCCGTACGGAATTATAATATATAAGTTAACAAACTACATTCAGATCCAACAACAAAATCTCACAAAACATAATATGAATACAGATTCAACTTAACCACCACACAACTCCTCCAAACCCTAATCTAAAACTCACAACATCATTCATAACTCACCTACGACACCTAGTAATAGCAGAACAACCTCTACTATACGGATGCACAGCGCCTTTAGCTCTCCAACAATCATGCGTATAATACGACCTCCCGGAGCGTGGGGGACACGGCACTCTATTCGCGGACAACGCGCCGTATGATATGTAGTATCTCACCCTCTTCCAAAACAACGACCTCCGTAAACCACCACCGTCAACATCTTCCACTCCGTCGTCGTAGTACATTGAAAGCTCGTCGGAAGGTAGGTTTAGGGAGATCTCAGTTGGGGATACATCTGTGGCGCGTGAGGCGCGTGGGAGTGAGAGTAGGAGGAGGCTTAGTGTGAGGGAAGTGTAGATGAGAAGTGAAGGTGGTGCCATTGGTGTAAGGTGAATGAGATATTGTGTGTGTAAAAATGGGGGTTTATGGAGAGAGGGTTGTGTGGGGTAGGGAGTCACATGGCGGGAAATTGGCTGACAACTGGAGGAATTTAATGAGTGTGTTTTCTCTGATTTATGGATGGGATGGGCCTCAAATACTGTCTTGATAATGGTGTCTTAATGTACTACCGTATATGTTTTCTGATTAGAATGCAACAAGATTTTTATTCAGCTTTTTTTCAGTTCTTTCACGTTCGTTTGAAAATTAATAAGACAACTAGTCAGATAATATTTATTTTTTGTCCAAGTCATGTGAGGTTTGTCCAAGTCCTAAGTTATTTTTTTGTTCAAGTGCGTTAAAGACGGTTAGATCAGATTATCACACGTTAGATCAGATAAAGCGCTCAAATTAACATCATCACGATTTAGAAAACATTTGCGCAATTGATAAAAAGTGTTAGGCTCAGATATATGCGGTACCGCAGTGATAAAATATCACTTTCTGCGCTTGCGTCGATTATAAAACCAATCGTCATCGCCATTTTTTGTCCAAGCATAAGACACGTTAGATCAGTTATCACACGTTAGATTGATTATAACACGCGAGAACGATTATCACACGTTAGCGGTTAATTACCACAAGAGTTGCGTAAAGGCTCAGATTAACATCATTTTTGTTAAAGATCCATTAAATTAACCCCAATATCACCCAAGAATCACACAAACATCACGGTAATCACCATCATGCACTACAATCACCCCAAACCCTAAAAAAAAAATTGGGCGTTTTCATTTTTTGTTAAAGATCCATTAAATTAACCCCAATATCACCCAAGAATCACACAAACATATGTAATCACCATCATGCACTACAATCACCCCAAACCCTAAAAAAAAAAAAATTGGGCGTTTTCATTTTTGTTAAAGATCCATTAAATTAACCCCAATATCACCCAAGAATCACACAAACATCACAGTAATCACCATCACTGCACCACAATCACCCCAAACCCTAAAAAAAAAAATTGGGCGTTTTCATTTTTGTTAAAGATCCATTAAATTAACCCCAATATCACCCAAGAATCACACAAACATAATGTAATCACCATCATGGCATACAATCACCCCAAACCTAAAAAAAAAAAATTGGGCGTTTTCATTTTTGTTAAAGATCCATTAAATTAACCCCAATATCACCCAAGAATCTCCGTCTCAAAATCACCATCATGGACGTTAATCACAAATCGTAACTAAAAAACGTTTTTTATTTAACTCAATAAAACATCAAACAAACATGATATAAACATCATGAACATCACATTAAAACAAGAACTTACCATGGATTAGATAAAGAGATGAGATAGAGAGAGAGTGAGAAAACTTTTGAGTGTGTGTGTGAGATAAGGAGAGAGTGAGAGTGAGGCAGATCTCGTGAGATAATGAGAGAGTGAGAGTTAGTCAAAAAAGCGTCACGCGCTTTCTCTTTTTTTTTTTTTTTTTTTTTTTAAAGGAAGAGTTAGTAAAAGTTGAGTTAAAATGTATTATTTGTAAGTTGTAAATAAAATGTATTATTTGTAAATTGTAAATAAAATGTATTATTTGTAAGTTGTAAATAAAATGTAAGTTGTAAAAGAAAAGTATAAAAAAATGTTGTAAAATGTAAATATAACGCATTTGTTGAAAAAAAAATTGTATTTTCAGCTTTCCGTTATCGCGAGGAAGTATCGAGGATTGCCCATTTATCGACAAGAGGTAAAATTTGTTATAAAAGTATTAAAAAGTATTAGTTAAAAAGTGTCTTATAAAATTTGTTATATATTTTCGAGCTTTCCGTTCTCACGAGGAAGTAAGTGGGTGCAAAATATAGCCTCGGGGCTCGGTTTTGTCATTGTTAAAAACAGAACCAAATCAGAAAATGGTCAGATGTTCGAAATTAATTATAAGTGTACAAAGGGCGGGATTTATGAATATCACGGTAGTGGAAAACGAAGAACCAAAACAAAAAAAAGCAATTGTCCATTCAGATTAGTTGCAAAATATAGAGCAACACGATATAATTGGATTTTGAGGGTGAAGTGTGATAGCCATAATCATGAGTTGCTAGAGTCGTTGCATGGTGTGCCATATGCAATGCGATTAAAAGATGATGAGTTGAGTTTGGTCAAAGAATTGTCAGAGTATAGCGTACCACCACGTAATATACTTTCGACAATAAAGGGACGTAATCCGGATAACGTGTCTAGCGTTAGAACTATATATAACACACTTGATAAGTTCCGGAGAGCCAGAAGAGGTGATAGAACTCAAATTCAAGTCCTTTACTCGATCCGGTGGATTCGTGGTGTCATACTACCAGGGTGAATGACGATAATGAACTTGAGGAGTTATTTTTGTTCACCCCACTGAATGCTCTATGGCGACGTTTCACGAAATCATCTTCGATGGACTCCACGCACAATACCACCATGTTTAAATTGCCATTGTTGGAAATTGTAGGAGTAACACCAATGAATAAAACATTTTCAATGGCGTGCTGTTTATATACGGTGAAAAGGGCATAATTTTGATGGGTATTGCAACGCATAAAAGAGGTGATAGGCGAAAGATACTACCACGTGTTATTGTCACCGATGAGATTTAGCGTTGGTTGGGGCATGTAGGCGAATTTCCTACCGCTACAAATTACTCTGTCGATGGCATATAGAGCAAAATTTGATGAAGTTTATGAAAAACAGATGCGGTGGGATAGATGAGTATGCATCCATTAAAAGAGATGGGATCGGTTGATTAAAGCTCAACACGCCTTTGTTCCGGCAACAATATGGCGCCTACGACAACGGTTGGTCAACCATGCGCGTAATAAATTGTTAATTATATTTTTTAATTATTATTCAATTAATAAGCACCAATGACCTTTGATTAATTCACTTTTTTTTCAAAGAATCGTTGAGTATCCGGATAACCGGTGCGAGATTACGAGACACATGTTTGTCTCGTACATCACCGATGAATATCGCCTACGGCCGGACAACAACGTGTAGAGTTGAGGCTCATGCGCGTTGTTGAAATTATATTTAGGCACTGCATCCAATTTAGACAAAGTTGTTGAGTGCAATCGATAAGATTGTATTTTGCAAGAAAATTCGATAAAAGAGAGTTTAAATAGAAGCATCATGAGAAAATAAATGATTGTAATTTTCAAATATTTCAAGATTTGTGGTATAAAGTTTCTCACCATGCTTTCAATCTCATGCACAAAGAACTCCACCGGCTATCACCGTAGACAAATGTAGCCATAAGTTGCGTACAATTCACGGACTACCATGCTTTCACGAGATGCAATACTATGTATATCATGGTAAGTAAATTTATAACTATCAAGTTGTTTTCCCCATTAATATCAGTGATTTATGGGCGGCATTGATATATATTTAATGATTTCAGGATGCCCCATTCCACTGGAAGAAGTTAATATTTTTTGGAGAACCCTACATGTTCCGTGGCCTAATATCAATAGGCCACCGCCTGAAGATGGCTCTTCCAGTAATGATGATGATGATGATGATGATGATGATGATCATCATCATGATACTTCGTTTAGAGACGACATTCGGCAATTCAGGAATGTTTTTACCAAAGCATCGTCGTTTGTCAAGAATAATATGCTAACGAAGTTGAGATCGATATACCAACTCGCATCGATGACACACGGAACTCGTTATTCGAGAAAAATACCCGTGGACGTCCGGCGCAAAGGACAAAATGGGCGAGGCTACAAGTTAAGCGGATGCTATTGCAGCATGATGGACCTAAATTGGCGGGTTTACATGGGTTTGTGGTGGGAAGATGGTTTTAACGAACTTCGCTGTACAATAGGCTGGTTCGAAATGGATGTGCACCGTCGATCGCTACATGGACATGCCAAACACGGGTTGGTTATTGCGAAGTATTTAGGCGACCGTTGCACTTATATCTCTCGGGGGTTGGAATACGTGTTTTCCGCTTATTAGTGGTCCAGATTTCACAAAGCCCGGCCTCTCTGTGATAGGCCGTGTGGGGGGCAAGTAGGTCATTACATTGTTCGACGCTAGACGAAGATTCTCCACTTCCCAAATCCACCCACAATGGAGGAGGCGCGGATCCGTCGCATCCCAGGTGGAATCATTATATAGGCATCGACTACCAAATTAGTAAATAATATATACATACAAAACATTGTAAATGATTAATGATTCATTTGTAAATAATTATAAACATAGTGAATGATTCATGTTGTAAATAATTATAAACATAATGATTACCGATTTATGTTGTAAATAATTGATTAATGATTTCGTTGTAAACATAGTGATTGATTACTTATGTTGTAAATGATTGATTATTGTTTATATTTAAATTAATAATAACATTGTCGGGTGAGCCAGGAAATCCTTTTCGGTGTCGATGTAATAGAGGATTTATTATAGAACGAAATCCACGAAATCCTTTCCAGCCGATCGTATTATGCATGTCCTCTTTCGGTGGTAAATAATCATACGTTTGCTTAGGGTTTTATGTAAATAATTTGTTTGTTAAAATACATTTCTTATTATTTTCTTAACATGTAATGACCGAGTACAAACGACTATGGGTGTCGATACTTGATTGGAAAGATGAATTTGAAGGGCGGACTTAAGTCGAGCCTCATCTTCAACGCGAAGGCTCAAATGCGTTGCTAAAGATAATGAGATCAAGGTGTTAAAGACAAAAATAAAGACGGAGATGGAGTTAGAATTGGAATCACGAGGATCACGCTTGTCAGTCGGGTGCAAGACTCCGTGATCTTTTAAACGAGATGAATAACCTTCATATGTAGTGTTATGTTGTTGTATTTAAATAATATGTTAACGTTGACGTTTAATTTAATAATAATTGTTGTTGTTGCAGTTATTTAATGTGGTAATATTTAACGTGCAAAACATTAATGCACACTTATTACACAAAACATATTATTACACACTTATTACACAAAACACTTATTACACAAAACACTTATATTACACAAACATATTATTACACAAACATATTATTACACAATTAAAAAAAAAAAAAAAAAGAAAAAGAAAAAGTGGGAGACACAAAGTACCTCCTACAAAGAGGGAGGTTTCTTAAAATACTAGTGACCGTTGTAATAACTCACCCTTAAAAAGAACTTTGATCGTGGGCCTAACTAAAGAGGTTTAAAAGAGATCGTCTTGTCTGAACGTTTATCATTAGTGCTTTTTTTGGCATCTTTAGTTATGTCCATTTATCATTTTCCTTAAAAAAATTGTCATAAAAAATCAAAATAGACTCCATTAAGTCATTTTAAATATTTTTTAATACCTTTTGTTAGTTAAATATTGAGTTGTTACGAGAATGATCGGAGCTAGGTTATGATCGAGAGTAAAATTTGATAATTTTTAAAACTAAATTACAAATCAATTTGTTAAAAGAGCAAACAATAAAAATTGCCAGATATTTTAAAACATTTACTTCACAACTTTTTTCACTAGAGAACACTGCCAACTCCACCTAGTTTGTCTCAGCCTATGGTTACAAGTCGAAAATTGATCAAGTCTTTTTTTCAAAAACTTCAACTCTCAAATCTTTGAGTAAAAAAGTTTATACATTACAAATTTACAATGTTAAAGAACTTTTGAAAGGCTTTTTTAAAGTTTTTCAAAAAGAACTTGTATTAGAGATTCTCATATATGTTGTTTATGGAATAAATTTGAATAAATTTAGGTGATTGCGGTGGTGATTAAGGATGATTGGTGGTTAATTACGGAGGAATAATGGTGGGGAGATAGCGGTGGGGTAATGGACTAATGATCACGCGTTTGATGTGATCATAAAAGACAAATGACTTTGCTAGATATGAGAATTTAAGACAAACGACTTTTTGCGTTATTTTACTGGTATATCTTGTTTTTTCTAAATAATGATTGGAATTTTGTATTATTTTAAATAAAATATTTCGTCTTGTTAACGTTATGTCGTGTAGTGAGAGAAACGAGTTTTTAAATAAAGGACTGTTTTTACATTGAATTTTTTTTTTTTTTTTTTTTTTAACAATGAATTTTATTTAAACTAAAGACGAGCTAGAAAAATTATTACAAGATGGAAATCATTAAAGGGTTTTGAATCCAATTGTTCCATGATATGGAAGTCAATTTGTTTCGAGAAGAGAACCACCTATAAGAACAATCTACAATGTTATAAAATAAAATGCTACGCTTAGGCGGAGTGGTACTAAAAATTAACTCGTTGCGGTAGTTCCACAGAGACCATAAAACAACTCCGCAAATAACCTCCAAGATAGATTTCTGAGAGGACGGAACTCGCATGCCTTCAACCCAAGAATAAACACCCTAGATGTTAGAAGGACTAGGGGAAACAATATCCAACCAAACAAAAATCTTCTGCCAAAGAGTTGTTGCGAGAGAACAAAACCATAAAGTATGGTTTGTTGTTTCAATACTGGAGTCACAAATTGGGCAAGTAAGAGAGTCCATGTCGATCCCTTTGCGACTAAGATTCCACCTTGTTGGAAGACAATCACGAAGAGCTCTCCAAATAAAAATGTTAATCTTTTTAGGAAGATAACGATTCCATCTAGTTTCAAAACCTCCATCAGGGAGGGTGCATTTATCTATATGGTCACGAGTACTTTTAACAGTTGACTAATAACTTATGGTTCAAGCTTTTTAAATATTTTTAGGTTATCATGTCTTGAGAAATAGATTGACGGTTTATGATTAGGTGACAATGATGATATTGTTAGCTTTTCGCTGGTGGTTTGGTAACGTGTTTACTGCTGTACTTTAGTATACACATAACTCATTTTTAGACCAACTAAATGTCTTTAAATGAGAAAATTTATTTCATTCGGGATTGTCTAATAAGTGCACTAAAAGCATTGGATAAGTGCATTAATTCAACACCAAATTTTCTTTTAAAATGGAAAAAATGCATTTAATATACAATAATTAAAGTATAAATTACTTTAATTAAATGTGATTTTGTATTCAATTAAAGCAAACTTTTTTTGTTTAACAATTCAAACCAATGCTATGAAGATATTGTTTAGACAATCCAATTTCATTATCATGGTCGAAAGTTTCATAATCTTTTTGACAACTCAAGAGAGGCCGAAAGCCAAAGCCCAAATTCCAAGACTAGCCAATGCCCAATAGCTTAAAACGGCCGAAAGCCCAAGACCCAGACAAAAGGCTTTATTTTATCAGGCCAGGAATTCATGAGAGCATATTAAATTTTAGCAATTGTATGAGTGAAAGATAAATTTTTTGGCAAACTAATGACCCAAATATTTTTCACTTTGTAAGAGTAATGTTTATTTCTAATTAGCAAGAAAGTATGTAATACCATATAATCATATATCATGGGAGATTTGTTAGTTTATGTTATACGTTGTCACAACATTCATAGGCAAAAGACATAAAAAAAAAAAATCATTGATAAATTGATTCATTCATTCTTAAGTCATTTACAACTTTTGAAAAGTTTATAAGTCATATTACAATACATCACTGATTTATAAAGTTTTTTTGTGTTATAAACCGATCTTCAGTATACATGAAGTTCTTTTAACTTTGTAACAATATCACATATGTCAAGTGCATTTAATTATGAAGAAGTTCTGGATTTAAAACATTTTCATTTGCATAGGCATGAAATAAAATTTCACTATGGATGAAACAAAAACAGTGTTTTTCATGAGTTTTAAAGCTTTTTTAAATCTCTTATTGTGATGCTTTATACCAATTTATCATAGTGATTTACTATTCTAGAATTCCCAAGTTTGCTTTTTTGCCTTTGCTTTTACGTAACTTTTTTTTATACATCGAAATGATATAATTTTGTTGGAATATTTTAGATTTATATTAATTTTAATGTGAAGGGATTGTTGTGAAAATAGTATATTAAGTTTACTAAAAAAATATTCACGTGGGGATTGTAATCAAGTGGAGAAGATTAGTTTTAATTTTTAGAATAGTATGAAGTGAACTTTTGTTTTATTGATTATGGAATGTTTTTTTTTTATTATTCTTGTACATTGTTTGCATTACACCTTTGGCCTTTTATAGGCATTATATGTCGGTTAACACAAAGTCGGTGAAGTCACTCTCGTGACTTCTATATTATTCCTAGCAAATATCTAATACCACTTACTTATTATTTAATTTAATTCTAGTTGGTTCTAGAAATACATTAATAATTTAACACTCCTCCTTAATGTATTTCGATGTTATCCCGAGCATGCTGCGCAGAAACTCGTACTTTGTTCTTGGTAATGCTTTGGTGAAAATGTCTGCAACTTGTTCTTTAGTCTTGCAGTAGTGTAGTTCTATTTCCTTTTCTTTGAGACTTCCGTGAAAATGATACTTGATGGCTATATGCTTTGTTCTTCCGTGAAATACTGGATTCTTTACCATTGCAATTGTAGACTTGTTGTCGCATAATATTTGTGTAGCTTCATTTTGTTTCTCGCCCATATCTTCTAAAATTCTCCTTAGCCATATCGCCTTATTTCTTTGAATTTTGGTCGCTATATATTAAACCTGGCGATGATTGCGCCACCGTATCTTGTTTTTAGGCGCCCATGAGAATACACGGATCAAGTGTGAATACATATCCAAGTACTTTTCATGTCATCCACCGATCCGCCCAATCACTATCTGTGTATCCATAAAGCTTTGACTTTGTAGTGGGCTTGTACCATATTCCATAATCTTTGGTGCCTTGCAAGTATCTTAATATTCTTTTTGACCCATAATGTATTTGAGTAGGATTTTGCATGAACACGGATAGCGGACTAGTTGCGTACATTATGTCCGGTCTTGTTCTTTGTTAGATCTGATGAGACTTCAATGAGACTTCTGAATCTTGAAGCGTCTATCTTCTCAGATCCATCTTCTTTCTTCATCTTCTCGTTGACGACAAGAGGTGTGGCTACGGTTTTACAACCGTATAATTTAAATTTTTTCAGGAGGTTTTCAGTATATTTCTTTTGACATATGAAGATGCCATCATTTTCTTGACTAATTTCGATGCCAAGAAAATAGTGCATCAAACCAAGGTCGCTCATTTCGAATGTCTTCATCATGTCTTTTTTAAACTCTTGTATCATTCTCTCATTATTTCCTGTATAGATAAGATCATCAACGTATAATGAAAGAATGAGAGTGTCAGAGTTACCTTGGGTTTTGATGTAGAGCGTAGGCTCACTGTCGCTCCTCCTAAATCCAGAACTTGTGAAGTAGCTGTCAATACGACTATACCAAGCTCGTGGAGCTTGTTTAAGCCCATATAAAGCTTTCTTTAGCTTTAAGACTTGATCTTCTTTTCCTTTCTTGGACGAATCCTTGTGGTTGCTCCACGATATTTCTTCTTCAAGAAACCCGTTTAGAAATCTTGATTTTACATCTAGTTGATGAATCTTCCACTTTCGTTGAGTCGCCAATGCCACAAGAGTTCTTATAGTATCAAGTCGAGCTACAGGTGCGAAAGTTTCGTTGTAGTCGACTCCAGGTTGTTGTGAGTAGCCTTTTGCCACCAACCTTGCTTTATATTTTTGTATGGAACCATCGGGGTTAAGTTTTGTTTTGTAGACCCACTTAACTCCAATGATTTCTTTATCTTTAGGAAGATCAACTAACTCCCATGTGTTGTTTTTCTCGATCATTTTAATTTCTTCATTCATCGCCATCACCCATTTTTCATCTTTGGCCGCAATTTCATAGCTTTCGGGTTCTCTGAGATGTGAAGTTGCAAGTCTCATGGACTTCGTGGCAAGTCTCATAGATCTCGATTAATGCTTTGACTCTTCCGGTGTTGACTCGGACTTGAATCTTCTTGCTCCAAAGATTGTCTTGATGCGGAGACGTTGGTGTCATTGGACTCGTTTCGCCTGTACTTGTACTTGTTTCTCCTCCAGAATGCTGAATTTGTGGTGTCTGTTCAGCTGGAATCTCCATAGATATCCGTGGTAGATATGTTTGTTTTTCAACTTTGTCTTCCTCCCAATTCCAAGAAGCGTCTTCATCAAACTCCACATCTCTGCTGATCACGAGCTTTTTGGTCTTCAAGTTATACACTCGATAGCCTTTTGATTTTGAGCTATAGCCCATGAATATTCCTTTTTCTGATTTTTCTTGGAGCTTGTGACGTTTCTCCTTTGGAACATGGATGTAGCAGATACATCCAAATACTCTTAGATGTTTTCTTTGAAGGTTTCTTTCCACCCAAGCTTCAATTGGGTTTTATTTTCCTGACTTTAGTTGGACATCTATTTAGCAAGTATCTGACCGTGTACTGACTTGATTAAACTGTTTGGAAGGCCTTTTCATGTATCATTGTTTTGGCCATTTCCATTCTGATTCTGTTTTTACGTTCAGAAACACCATTTTGCTCAGGAGCATAACCAACTGTTAGTTGGCGATTAACTCCTTCATCTTCACAGAATTTATTAAATTCTTTAGAGGTGTATTCCGTTCCTCTATCGCTTCTTAGTGTTTTTATGAAATGACCACTTTTCTTCTCAACAAAAATTTTGAATTTTTTAAATATTGTAAAAACTTCTGATTTTTCACGCATGAAATAAACCCAGGTCATTCTAGAATAATCATCAATAAAGAGGATAAAGTACCTGGATTGATTTTGAGATGGGGTCCTCATTGGTCCACATACGTCAGTGTGTACCAACTCTAGTATTTCCCTTGCTCTCCAAGCTTTGTCACGAGGGAAAGGTTTTCTATGTTGCTTGCCCATCATACAGCTTTCACATGTGTCAGTGATTTCCTGTATGCTTGGCAAGTCCCTCATCATATTTTTCTGTTGAAGAATTTTTAGTGCGTGAAAATTGAAGTGGCCAAATCTTCGATGCCATAGCCATGATTCATCTACTTGAGCTTTCATGGCTGTGTCTCTGATATAATGCCAGCGAAGTGGAAAATTTCTATTTTCCATTCGGACTTCGGCAATTAATTTGTTATTATTTTTCTTGTCACGAATAACGCATGACTCATCTTCAAAGTGAAGAGAGTAGCCATGCTCCATCATTTGTCCAACACTTAGCAAATTACTTGCTAGGCTTGGAACTAGAAGAACATCATTAATGGATCGTGTACTGTTATTAGTTTGAACAGCTATCGTACCTTTTCCTTTTGTATCAACGAGCGCTCCATTTCCCAATTTGACACGAGACTTTCTTGTTGTGTTGATCTTTCTTGAATAACTTCGTCTCCGGTCATGTGGTTCTGCGACCACTGTCGATGAACCAAGTATCTTCTTTTGCTCGTTCGCAACATGGCACGCATAGAATAGGCGCTTGTTGTTTTCAGGTGTATCTTCGTTTTCTTAGTGTAGTTTGCTCGAAGATTTTGTTTTAAACGACAATCTTTCTCTAGATGTCCAAATTTTTTGCAGTTGTTGCATTTTGGTTTTCCTTTGTGGAAACAATCTTTTTCCAAGTGGTTTGTTTTTTCACAAATACCACATGGAGGATAACTTTTTCTTCTTTGATCAAACCCGGTTATGGGTTTTTCTCTTCCTCTTGATTTTTCTTCAAAATTTCTTTTTCCGCCATTATTAGATTTTTGAGACCTTAATTTGAGTTTAGACTGAAAGGCACTTTCAAGTGAGTCATCACTTCGCCGACTCAGTCTAGCCTCATATGCTTCAAGAGAGCCAATTAGTTCTGTTACTGAAAGAGTCTCAATATCTTTTGACTCTTCAATAGCAGTAATGACATGATCATATTTATCAGTCATTGTGATTAATATTTTTTGAACAATTCTTTTATCATTTATATCATCTCCATAGGCTCTCATTTGATTTACTATCTCTTTAATTCTAGAGTAGTAATCTTTTACGGTCTCAAAATCTTTCATTTTTAAATTTTCAAAATCTCGTCTTAGAGTTAGAAGTTTGACGGATCTCACCTTGGCACTTCCTTGAAACTCTTCTTGAAGAATTTTCCACGCCTCTCTCTTGTCTTAGCTCCCATGATTCGTGGAAAGATAGATGGTGTCAAGGCTTGTTGAATGTAGCCTAAATGGTGCATTTCTTACAACATTTTGTTATGTTTTCTTGTTGATCCGTGAGCGTAGTTTTGACATCGCTTGGTATTTCAAATCCGTCTTCAACAATATCCCACAAGCTTTGAGCTTGGAAATATGTCTTCATTCGGATACTCCAAAAATCATAGTTATCGCCATCAAAGATGGGGACAGGAATATTGTATGCACCAGCGGTAGTCATGGTATACTCGAATAAACGCCCGATCTAGCTCTTGATACCAATTGTTGGAATATTTTAGATTTATATTAATTTTAATGTGAAGGGATTGTTGTGAAAATAGTATATTAAGTTTACTAAAAAAATATTCACGTGGGGATTGTAATCAAGTGGAGAAGATTAGTTTTAATTTTTAGAATAGTATGAAGTGAACTTTTGTTTTATTGATTATGGAATGTTTTTTTTTTATTATTCTTGTACATTGTTTGCATTACACCTTTGGCCTTTTATAGGCATTATATGTCGGTTAACACAAAGTCGGTGAAGTCACTCTCGTGACTTCTATATTATTCCTAGCAAATATCTAATACCACTTACTTATTATTTAATTTAATTCTAGTTGGTTCTAGAAATACATTAATAATTTAACAAATTTACATATTTGTTCATAATAATGACTCAATCGCACCGCAAAAAACAGCTAAAGAATTTCTCATATGTGAAATATATGATGTAAGGGATATGTACATGCGTTTACATATGCAGATGTAATGTTGATATTAAGATTGAATTTAAACGAATTATTTAAAAGAGCTTTCTAACAAGTGTGTCCTTATATACTTGTTTATGTGTATTCATTAAACTATAGAAAAACGTATTTAGTACACATTAAATAAACGTGTAAATTTTCCTATTTTAAATAATTTTGAATTTTACAAACTCTTTTTCTTTTTTACTCATCATAACTCAGACACCGTTAAACAAAACTAAAATTTAATGATAAACAATGCAACTGATAAGCTTTCTTAAAGGTCAAATATTTTTAAAAGGTATTATATTTGCTACCATTTGTTTTTGTGGGTTGCAAACAAATTTTTTCATTTTTTGGATACTTTTTTTTTTTTAAATTCACCTTTTTTTGGTATTTTGCGAAATTTTTAGACATTTTTACCCCTTTTACCTAATAGATTTTTTTTTTCAGAAGGCAAAAATGTCACATAATACTCTAAAAAGGATTAATTTAAAAGAAAATTACTCACAAAAGCAAAAAAAATTATTCACTACTCACAAAAGTAAATAATGACAAATATGATAACTTTTAAAAATTTTGACCCTTTCTAAATACTCCTAAATAAAAAGCTTGTGACTTGCTAATGAGTGCTCATTGAGCACATAAAAATATAAAAATTGAATTGAACTTGAAGTTAATATGTTCAAATTTTATTTTATTTTGAAAAATCACTTAATAAACATTAATTACATTTTTTTTTAATTTCTATAACTAATAAAATGTGATTTTTAGTTTAATACACTCAAACTTTACGCCTTAGACAATACTTAGGCAATGCCCAGTAGTCACCCATTGGCTAATCCCAATCTTATATTAACATGCATTTCTGTGAATGTAAATGTCAAATAAGTTAAGTTTCTTTGATTGCATAACTTATTACGGCAACACCGTGCGCTCAAGATAATCAAATGTGCATGCATGCATGGATGAATTATTTCAATGTATTCGATGAAAAATGGCTCACCAAACTTGTTGGCATCATATTGCATTAACCTGATATACTTTTCCACATTAGGATGGACATTCTATCTATCTTATTCCAAAACAGCTATAGTTATCGGTTTGTGAAGTATTCAGTTTGGTCGGATCACCAATTCGTATCTATCTTTAATGCAAGTCTCATCTTAAAGCATTCTTTAGGGTGATCTGACTGCATTCCAGAAAAAAAGAGACTCTCGTGTGTGCTACATAGTCTTTTGACATCATTTTAGATACGGCGTGTCTCAATAAACTTCTGCATCATCATGGCAGCACCTAATACTTATGATAAACTATTAACATATGAAAAAGCTACATTTTCTGTGAATAATGATTCTTGTGTCCAAAAATGGCTTGTGCCAGATTATACTTATATTGTCCATCTTATGATCAATTTCGAGATGCATGCGGATCCTACAATGACCAAACCAATGCATGTCCATCTGGACGAAAGTCATAAAAAACCACCCTTTTGACAATTCATTTATTGCGTTGGTGGGGTTAACAGCAAGTTGCTGATTCTACTTAAGTTCGAGTTTGTTGAAGCAGTAACTTGGAAGTAACTGTTTTTTTTGGTTCTTTTTGCAGATTGCATGGTTGCAAAGTTAAACGACCAGAAATGGACAGACAGTTTGATAGTGATGTAAATTGTGGTCAATTGAGGTTAGAAACATTTATGCTCACGGAACCAGGAAATGAAGATGTAGGGGGCAAATTTTTTTTTTTGACAACAACAACAACATGCGGAAGAAAAAACTAGGATCGTAATGATAAATCAAGTAGTTTTACTTTGAAATGATAGATTTATAAAGCTTTAAAGTGTTGAATGTTGGGTTTTAGTATGTGGGTGGGGGCAATTTGAGTTTTGGTTGGAGGGCACTTTCGAAAAAAGGTCAAAATTATAAAAAAATTACACTAAAATCTCGACTTTTTCGGCTAGCCATGGAAGGCACTTGCCCTCCATTCTTATGAAGTAGATCCGTCCCTTTTTATGCATATAGGAACAGCAACTCGATCTCATAAAAATTTAAGGCGAAGACCTTTAAATGGAAAACATGGACCACTTCTTAATAATGATAGCCTATGGTTAGCTACTCTAGTGCGACTCATATCAATAGATAGATCAAATTTACTTGACATCTAGTTAAGTTATTTAGTCTTGCGGTATCCAATATGACCATAGTTGTTATCTGCAAAAGTAATGCATATAAGTTTAATCAATACATTATGATTAGAAAGATGGCCCAAGTCCGATACCATCTAAAAAGGTTATGTTTATTAGCCGTACACATTGCAATGCATAACGTTAAAAAAATAATAATAATAAGAAAAAGAATAGAAAAATCGTTAGAAAGTTCGGTACCAAGCGTTAATATACTCTTAGGATTTAGAAAATCCGTTAGTTAAAAACTCGGTCACCTCAAGTATGTGTAAGCATTAGAAAGCTCGTAGTTTTAGTCGTTTAGTTATGTTTAGTTGTTAGTCACGTAATATCGTGGAGGACGGACGGGTCTTTACCTATCAGATACCCAGTCGCGCCCCAGGTGCCGTATTTTGTAAGATATTATAATACCCTGCTGCTCCCAAGAAGCGAAGGGTGGGCTCATAATATTACATCACTTTCTATCACTAGAAGTTCTCATCCTCTCTACTTTCTCTCTCTAAACTCTCTCCATATTCGAACCTTGTGATTGTGTTTGTGTGTTTATGATAACCAATATGTTACAAATGGTATCAAAACAATGGTTTAATCATCTACTTTGCGTGTTCTTGGATTCTTGATTGGTTATTCATAAGTTTTGGTTTGAATGAGTTTAGAGACTTTTTCACTCTTTTGATCTTATTTAGTGTTAAAGTTTGGATTTTGATTGTACTTTTGTGTTTAGGATCATCATATTAGTTTAGTTTTTGGTTTGGAAGGTTTGATTCATCGTGGTTGTGGTGTTTTTGATTGAAAAAGAAAGGTTTTTAGGTTTGTTCTAGAGTGCGATTTGAGTCACGGACATTGCTTCTTGACTGCGATTTGATTGTTATTGGTTGCGATTTGATCAGAATTGAATGTGATTTGGTTTGTACTTGCTGCGTCTTGTGGTTTACTCACTGCGACTTGAGACGGTTTTAGGCTGTGATTTGTAGTTTTGAGTGCATTTTGAGTTAGAAAGAACAAAAGGACAAGTAGTGGTTGTACTATTGATAGTGACTTGTGCATTGTGTTTTGTTCTTATGCGTTTTGGCAGGTTGCGATTTGGTTAAGGACTGCTTTTTGTTCTCTGCGTTTTGACAGGTGTTGCGTTTTGTCCTTGCGATTTGTCAAGATCTGCGTTTTGTCACTGCGTTTTGTGATTAACTGCGATTTGAGTTCTCTGCGTTTTGATAAGTTGTTGAGATTTGACACTTGTGACTTAAGTTCTACGGTTTTCTCTTGATTTAGTAAAATCCCGTGAAAGATTCTATTTCTCGGTTTAATCAAAGAGTAGTAAATCCCGTGTACTTAGGAATCATGTCTACTGTTGCAGATGACGTTCAAGATGCTGGGTCCGATACTCGCCCTCCTATGCTGGATAGAACTGATTATGACTCTTGGGCACAGAGAATCGGATTGTACTGCTTGGGCAAAGAGAATAGTCTTAACATCATTCAGTCAATTGATGAAGGACCATTCCAAATGGGAACAACCAGAGATCAACTTGAAGCTGGTGCTGATGGAACTGTCACTTTGGGTATAGATAGACCAAGGACTTATGATGATCTCAGTGATAAGGAGAAGAAAAGATACGATGCTGACATTAGAGCTTCTAACATCGTACTTCAAGGTCTACCAAAGAACATTTACAAGCTGATCAATCACAATACTGAGGCTAAAGCAGTTTGGGATAATGTCAAGATGCTTCTCTCTAGTTCAGAACTGACTAAGGAAGATAGAAAGTCACAACTTTATGATGATTTTGAGAACTTCAAGATGAACCTAGGGGAAAGCATTACAGAGTATCATGTGAGGTTTGACAAGCTTGTGAATGATATGAGAAACATCAATATGACCATGCCAAACATTAGAGGTGGCAAAATGGTTGGGTTGGGTTGGGTCTCGGGTCTTAGATGGGTATGGGTCTAGATGGGTCACTTGGAAGGATATGTCTAGATGGGTATGGGTCTAAATAGGTATGAGTCGGGTCGGGTCAGGTTTTTTTTGGGTTTTACTAGTTTTTTGTTTCATCATGGAACATAATAATTAATTACTGTAAACAAAGACTAAAAGTATTCAATATTCATTTTTACGCGTCGGTTTTATCGTTTTCATCCGTTTTAAATACGTATCTTTACGTTTTTATATGTTTTCATCCGTTTTAATCCGTTTTTGCCTGGTTTCATCCGTTTTTTACTTTTTTTTATAAGTTTTCATTCGTTTTTATACGATTTCGTCCATTTTTATACGTTTTCATCTGTTTTTATAAGTTTACATATGTTTTTATACGTTTTCATCAGTTTTTAACTATTTATACGTTTTTGTCAGTTGTTTCGTCCATTTTTACACGTTTTCATCCGTTTTTATACGTTTTCGTCAGTTTTTATACGTTTTCGTCTGGTTTTTTTACGTTCATGTCCGTTTTAATACGAGTTCGTTTGTTTTTATACGTTTTCGTCTATTTTTATATGTTTTCTTATGTTTTTGTACGTTTTCGTCCATTTTTTTACGTTTCCGTCATTTTTATACGTTTTCGTCAGTTTTGATACGTTTTCGTTAATATTCATACGTTTTATATCGTTTTAAATCGGTTTTACGTTTTCATCCGTTTTATCGTTTCGTCATTTTTATTCGTTTTAAATCTGCTTTCCTCGGTTTTTAAGTTTTTCATCCTTTTTCGTCCGTTTTTATACGTTTACATCCATTTTTAGCCGTTTTCGTCCATATTTTTACGTTTTTGTACGTTTTCATAAGTTTTTGTCCGTATTTTTACGTTTTCGTCCGTTTTTTACACTTTCATCTATTTTTATACGTTTTCATTCGTTTTTTTACGTTTTTAGTCGTTTTCTTCCGTTTTTTACGTTTTCGTCGGTTTTTTTACATTTTCGTCCGCTTTTATACGTTATCATTCGTTTTTGGTCGTTTTTATACATTTTTGTCCGTTTTAATACGTCTCATCCGGTTTTTTACGTTTTCATCGGCGAAAACGTAAAAAATAGACGAAAACGTGTAAAAATGGACGAAAACATAAAAAACAGACGAAAACGTAAAAAATGGCCGAAAACGTGTAAAAACGTAAAAGAAAATGGACGGAAACGTGTAAAACCGGATAAAAACATTAAAAAACCAGACGAAACGTGTAAAACGTACAAAAACATAAAAAAAACTGACAAAAACGTGCAAAAACGGACAAAAACGTAAACAAACATTAAAAGACGGACGAAAACGTAAAAAAAGGGATGGAAACGTGTAAAAACGGACAAAAACGTAAAAAAGCAAACGAAAACGTGAAAAAACGGGCGAAAACGTTAAAAACGAGCAGCGAAACGTGAAGCATAAAAATGGAGGAGAACGTAAAACGTAAAAAAAAAAAAAATTTAAAACTTGTAAAACGGATAAAACATAAAATCCGGACAAAACGTAAAACCGGACGAAGCGTGCAAAACGGACGAAACGTAAAAATGATGAAAACGTAAAACGGACAAAAGCGAAAAAGCGGACGGCGTGAAAAACGGCGAAACATGTGAAACGGACAAAACGTAAAAAGGATCAATACGTTTAAAAACGGATAATAACATAAAAACTGGATGAAAACGTGTAAAATAGACAAAAACGTAAAAAAACCCCTGACAAAAACATGCAAAAACGGACAAAAATGTTAAAAACTGTCAAAAACAAACGAAAACGTTAAAAAACAGACGAAAACGTATAAAAACGGACAAACGCGGACGAAAACGTGAAAAAACGGGCGAAAAAAGACGAAAACGACAAAAACGTAAAAAACGGACGAAAACGTGTAAAAACGGTTAAAACGTAAAAAACGGACGAAAATGTATAAAAACGAACAAAAACGGATAAAAACGTATGAAAACGTATAAAAACGGACGAAAATGATAAAAATGTATGGAAACATAAGAAAACGTATAAAAGTAGACTGTGAGTAGTTTTTATAATTTTAGTTAACAACCAACTTAAACCATGTGGATATTGTATTAGACCCATGTGGGAATATTATTAGACCCAACTATACCCATCAATATTAATTAATTAAAATCAAGTAAACCCATTTAGACCCATCTATTAAAATAAACTAAACCCATTTAGACCCATCTCATTAAAAAAATTTACCCAACTAGACCCAAATTTAACCATTGAATTGACACCTCTACCAAACATCCAACTCAATTCCAAGTTCGTAAACAACATGAACCCTGAATGGCACAGATTTGTCACTGCTTTGAAGTTGAACAAAGGACTGAGGAACAATAACTATGAACAACTGTATGCCTATTTACTTCAACATGAGAAGCATGTTACATTTGAGCGTTTGATCTTGGAGAAATTCCACTCTAATACTTCTTCTGCAAACTCATCAAATGACTCAACTACATTTCTTTCAAATGTGAGGATAAGTACTCAAACATCACAAGTCATACCATCTTCTCAGAATTAGAAACAGATTACCATACCAGACTCAGGATTTACCCCAACTGACATGTTGATTGAAAACATTCCAAACCAAGTGGCTCTACTGGTTCAACAGTCGAGAAACTCACTTCCCAAAACCAACAATCAACTTAGAACCTCATCTAATCTACATAATCAAGCCACAGTGGAAGATGGAAGGGTTGTGTTTCAGAATGTGCAAGGAAGGCAGAATGTGAATCCAAGGTATATTGCACGGGGGAATGTTGGAGCTGGAGCTGGTTATATGGGTGCTCAGAACCGAGGAAGGGTTGTAGTTCAGGGTCAAGGGAAACCGATTAAGTACTATAACTGTGGAGGAGAAGGACATATTGCTAGGAACTGCACTCAACCGAAACGTCCACAGAATGCTGAGTACTTCCGGGATAAGATGCTGCCGATGCAAGCTCAAGATAGTGGAGCGGTGCTGGATGAGGAGGAGTTGCTGTTTCTTGCTGATGGGCATGCCAAAACATATGATGCAGATGTGGATGAACAACCAGTATATGACTTGGCACAGACAATCCTAATGTCTTCCAGGTTGCTGATTGTGATGCTTTTGACTCTGATGTTAATGATGAACCTACGGCTCAGACCATTTTCATGGCTAATATTTCTCCAATGGTCTCATCACCTCAACAAGTTGGTCCCTCCAAGGATTCTATCATATCAGAGGTACTAAAACTATATGATATGGTCGATGAGCAAAAGATTCCCAACGAAGTACAATCAACGGAAGTCGTTGAATCAGATATTGAAAATATGGGTAATAGCAATGTTGTCCCATATGAGCAATATATGAAGCACGATGAAAGTCTAGTTGGACCAAGTGGTGCATCTTCTGCCATTAATGATGAATGTGTGTTTGATAAATACACTGAATATGCACCTGATGATTCCATGACCACTAAGCTAAATATTTATAAGGATCAAGTTGCCATCTATGAACAGTGCTAAATTTGAGCCGACCACCGTGAAAGGTGAAATGGATAGCCAAATGCGTACATTAATCACTAAAAGTAATTTAAGGGACGAAACATTAAAACAAGAGTTAAATTCCTTACAAGAGAAACTTAATAAAAGTGTTAAGCAAAAGCAAGAACTTTAAGAAAATGTAAAAGTGCTTAGACAGGAATTCAAAGAAAAGGAATCAAAACTTTTAGATGATTTTTCCAACCTTAAAACTTTGAAGAACAAACTTGAAAACAAGTTATACGTACAAGGCAACACCATTCAAACTGCTCACATGATCACAAACCATATAGTATTAAGTGATAAACACAGTATTGGCCCTATAAGAGAACCAAATCCTGCGTATCTTAAGAAAGCAAAAAGAGCTCATGATGTGATTTATGGTGGTAGTGGGATTCTTAAGCCTAAACAAAAGCCAACTCATGTAGAGAACACCGAAGAGGACATAGAGATAGAAAATGCCTCTAGAGAGAAAATGAAAAATAAATTGAAGGATCCTTTGTGTGTGAGTCATAATTTAAATTTCAAAACTCCCAATTACACTAAGGATAACTGGCTAGCTACGTTTAGACCTCAGACTCAATTAACCCTTGAACAAGTGTTTTGGAAGTTAGATATGGATAAGAGAAAAGCTGAAGAACTTGTTGAAAACAAAAGAGTGTTATCTTACAGAGGTTATTCCATTCTTTAAACAATTAAAAGAATAATTCGAGGGTATTCAAAAGGTCTTAGATACTGAAGTTAAAGAAATGAAAATGATGTTTAATAAAATGGAAAACGAGGTTAGTATTAATGCATGTGAGCTTAAAAGTAATGAGATTGAGAGGAAGAATATTCACATCCTTAATGAGAATTTGATTTCCAGATGCATTGCCCAAGATGTGTTTTATATTGTTACTAATTATGCCATAACTGCTTCTCAATTTCATGATTTATCAATTGCATTTAAAGTTTCCCAATATCGTGTCATTGAGCTTGAGACCGAAAATTCAAAATTGCATGACAAAGTTGAAAAGGATGATCATGATAACATGGTTAGGCATGTTTCTAAGTTAGAAGTTGAATATCTTGATTTACAATTAAAATATCAACATCTTGAAGAAAGAATCAAAACTTCAAATACCAAGACATCTTCGGATGCTCCTGAGTTTGATGCATATTTTGAAATAAACTCACGTGATGAACGGATTCAAGCTCACCAAACACGATCCGAAGTTGAAAGCTCAAATTTCCCAATTGAAGGAAATAGAGAGAAGTGGTTGGCACTCGATACCTCCGCCTTTAGATTCTCGAATTTCCAACTTCGTAACATCATTAATAAATTGCAAAAGAAAATGAATGTTTCCAAGCTGAAATTTCAAAGGTTAAATCACAAAACAAAGAGTTATGTGATCCAGTCAAGATTAATAATGATAAACACATTGAAAAGATAACTTCTTTGCTTAATGAAATTGAGAATCTGAAGCATATGGTAAAAGGCAAAGTGCAAATTCCCACTTGCAAATATTCTGTTCCAAAGGTTTCTGCTTGTAATAGTTATGCTATTGATGCGCTGTATATTCCCCCTCCTCTTAGGATTAATGAACTTGCATATCAAGCATATCTTTCGTACCTTAAGGATAGTTTAGAGGGTCTCCGTGAGATTATAGAAGATGATAGAATAGAGAAACCACTTGATAGTGCGGTTACCTATGCTTGCATGTATGCCAAACAATCTCAGGAACTCTTAGAATATGTAATTGCTACATGTCCTAAATCTGGTACTAGGCGAGATAGAATATTTTCACCCATTTCTATGCCTTCAAGCATGTTACCTTTGATGTACCTCCTAAAGTCTCAGAGCCCAACACTTCTAGACCAGAAATAGAAAAAGTAGTGAAACCAACTAATATTCCCGTCGTTCCTTCTACAGGATTAATCAGTGACACTAAGGTTAGCGGGTCAAAGCCTTCAGGCAATACAAAGCAAGATACGACCTCGCAAGCTAAAAGTGATCAAGTGAAGAGAGTAGAAGACCACCCTAGGAATAATACGTTTGAGTTGAGCAATAAGAATCGTGTTGATTCTAGTATTAGCTATAAGCGTACTTAATTAATTCGAATTATTCTACTGCTTGCAAAACATGTAATGAATGTTTAGTTTCTGGTAATCATGATGAATGTGTTGTGATTTATTTGAGAAATGTTGTTAAATCTCTAGTTAATAATGTTAGAAATGCTAAACAGGTTAAGCAAGCTTGGAAGCCTACATGAAAAAGGTGTAGTAATCATTGGAAGCCTCCAGGGAAAAAGTTTACTAATGTAGGTTATCAATGGAAGCCTAGAGGTCATAAATTCAAAATTAATGCCCATTAATAAATGGAAGCCCACTGGTAGAATCATACCTTTAGGAAGTCAACATGCTTCGACTAGGTCCACTGCCTCTACTAGTTTTGCTCCCACTAATAATGTCATGGCATCTCCAATCGGAACCCATACTCTCATGGGGATCCAAAGCTTCTAGTTATCCACTCTTTTCTATGTTCAAATGCAGGTCGTACAAATCGTCCTTTGGTATTTGGATTCAGGCTGCTCAACACATATGAATGGAGATCGCTCATGGCTCAAGAACTTTGTGAATAAGTTCATCGGGACTGTTAGATTTGGGAATGACCACTTTTGGGCAATTATGGGTTATGGAGATTATGTTTTTGGAGATAGTGTGATCTCCCGGGTATATTATGTGGAAGGTCTTGGTCATAATATGTTCTCTGTTGGTTAATTTTGTGACTCTGATCTCGAAGTAGCCTTCAGAAAACACTCTTGCTTCGTTAGATAATTAGATGGTAATGAGCTTCTAAAGGGATCTCGTGGCACTAATTTGTACACCATCTCTATCGAAGACATGATGCAGTCTTCTCCTATTTGCTTGTTGTCAAAGGCATCTAAGAACAAATCATGGTTATGGCACCGTCGACTCAATCACTTGAAACTTCAGCACCATCAATGATCTTTCTAGAAAGGACTTGTGAGAGGCTTACCCCGATTGAAATATGAAAAAGATCATCTTTGTTCAGCATGCCAATTGGGCAAAAGCAAGAAGTATGCCCACAAACACGAACCTGCCAATACCATTATGGAAGTTCTTCATACCCTTCACATGGATCTATGCAGACCAATGAGAGTTCAAAGTATTAATAGGAAGAAGTATGTGCTAGTTGTTGTTGATGACTACTCTCGGTTTACTTGGGTTAAATTATTGAGAACAAAGGATGAAACTCCCGAAGTTATCATTAAACTTATTAAACAATTGCAGGTTTGGCTTAACAAAACAGTTAGAATCATCCGAACAGACAATGGAACTGAATTTGTGAACAAGGAACTTAGTTAGTTTTATGAAAGCATTGGAATCAGTCATCAGAAAAGTGTTCCACGCACTCCTCAACAGAACGGTGTAGTTGAAAGGCGAAATTGGACTCTTGTAGCAGTTGCAAGGACTATGCTTATATTTTCAAATGCTCAAATGTTTCTCTGGGCGGAAGCCATTGCCACTGCTTGTTACACTCAAAACCGTTCTCTAATACATACTCTTCATGGAAAAACTCCATACTAATTAGTTCACAACAGAAAACTGGATCTCTCGTTTCTTAGTGTGTTTGGAGCTTTGTGTTATCTAACTAATGATGGTCAAGATCTGGGAAAGTTGAAAGCTAAGGCAGATATTAGATTTTTCTTTGGTTATGCACCTAATCGGAAGGGTTACAGAATCTACAATAAAAGAACCCGAGATATTATGGAAACTATTCATGTTACGTTCGATGAGCTAACTGAGCAAATAGCTCCTGGACAATCAAGTTTTGGACCCATACCTCAACTTTTGACACCTGGACCCATTAGTTCGGGTCTTGTACAGTATCTCACTCCTGCAGCTCCTTATGTACCTCCCTCAGAAGAAGATTTGAAGAAACTGTTTGATCCAATGTATGATGAATACTATGAGCCCTCAACTGATGATAATTCTGCACCACCAACTGCTGCTACTCCTACTCCAACTAACACAAATGGTCCATCGGTTTCAATGTCTTTATCACTAGAAGCGCCATTGTCGATCATTCATCATCAATTCGAATCCTCAATCATCTTCTGTACATCAAGGAAATGCAGCTGCTAATTCTTTTGGAGATAACCCCTTTGCTACTCCCGAAGATGCTCCATTTGAAAATATATTTGCCCTTGAACCCACTCCTGAAACATCTCACCAGGGGATCCTAATTCTGCCACTTCAGTACCTTATCAACAACCACATGAACATCTCAGAAAATGGACACATGATCATCCATTGGACAATATCGTTGGGAATCCTTCTCGTCCAGTATCTACTAGAAAGCAATTTGCCACTGATGCCTTATGGTGCTTCTTCAACTCTGTACTATCAAAGATCGAACCAAAAGACATCAAGACTGCAATGTCTGAGGACAGCTGGTTTAATGCTATGCAAGATGAAATCCATGAGTTCAATCGTCTTGATGTATGGGAATTATTGCCTGCTCCAGATTGTGCTATGATTATTGCTCTCAAATGGATCGTCAAGACTACCAGTAGACCTGATATTCTGTTCGCTGTATGCATGTGTGCTCGTTACCAGGCTAAGCCTACTAAAAAGCACCTTGAAGCGGTAAAACGAGTCTTTCGGTACCTCCAAGGAACCATTAACATGGGACTTTGGTATCCGAAGGACACCGTATGTCACTAACGACCTATGAAGATGCCGACCATGCGGTGTCAAGATACTCGTCAAGCACGCCGAGGTGCTCAATTTTGGGTGATAAATTAGTGAGCTGGTCATCAAAGAAGCAAATGAGTACTTCGATATCCTCTATAGAGGCTGAATACATAGCCATGTCATCATGTTGTGCTCAAATCTTATGGATGAAATCCCAATTATCTGACTATGTCTTTGTATATATTCAACAAAATTCCTCTGTACTGTGATAACAAAAGTGCCATCGCTCTCTGCTGCAACAATGTCCAACACTCAAGATCGAAGCACATTAACATTCGACATGATTTCATTAGGGAACAAGTAGAGAAAGGTGTGGATGAACTATATTTTGTGAGGACTGAGTATCAATTAGCAGACATCTTCACCAAAGCTCTTCCAAGTGACCGTTTTGAGTTTATCCTCCCACGACTCGACATGAAGAATCTACAGCCGAAAACACTCAAACGTCTTCAAGAGGAAGATGAGGAGTAAAGAAGTTTCTTTACTTATTATTTGTAAATATTTTTATCAAAAAGCAAAATACAAAAATATAAAACCAACAAAAAGAAAATAGAAAATTATAAAACCTTCAAAAACCCATAAAAACTTGAAAAATCAAAAATACCAAAAATAGTTTTTCAAGGCATGTCTTCTGGCATCGATAACATCTATGGTCTTAGAAATGTCATTCAATAATGGCACTGGACTTTAGATGAAGTTTAAAAAGA
The DNA here is from genome assembly GCA_022545495.1 of Chrysanthemum lavandulifolium. Lineage (NCBI taxonomy): Eukaryota > Viridiplantae > Streptophyta > Magnoliopsida > Asterales > Asteraceae > Chrysanthemum > Chrysanthemum lavandulifolium. Next base: position 163,440,293 of record CM040244.1, on the reverse strand, counting down.
AGTTAAAATATTTTTCGAAACATGCCTTAAACAATCAAATGGTTTACAATTACTTCATATTGTAACCCGCACTTAAATTCATGGCTTACTGTCACTTCAGGCAGTAAACCGGGCTTAAAATAATGGCTTGCAGTTATTTTAGAGTGTAAACCGCTTTTAAAGAATGGACAATGCTGTGCTAAATCGATTGTTTTTCAAATATCGAGCTCTGATCCTAAAAACAATAAATAAGGAAAATTTGTCTACAAATGTTTTTCATTCTAAAGATTCTTCTAAAAAATATTTGTCTTCAAATGGTTATAACATTGTTTGAAAATAGCTCAGACTTAATTTTTGAAAATCAACTGGACTTAATCTCTGTCAAAATCTTTGTCACTCAATCAAAAACTATGGTGATTGATTGAGGGGGAGAGTGATTTCAAACATTCTAAAAAGGATATTTTCAAACAATTGGTAACAACAGGAACATGTTAACTTTTGGCTACAAACATTTGGTACAAGAACATGTTACTTTGTTTTTTAAAAACATGTGGTACATGAGAATGTTAAATTGTACTTGGTAAAGTGGTGATTAAATGGTTTTAGTGTTATGTGTCAAGGTATAATCTTAAAACGGAGTTACGGTTCAAAAGTTATGATTTTTCAAAACTCAAAAAATCTTTTCGATACCTGACACTAACAATCTTAGAATTCCAAAATCTGATCCTTATCAATTAAGTGTTTTAACATAAAGTCACATCTCTCCTCAAAAATTTTTCTAAAATGATTTAAATCACTTGGGATCTCAAATCTCAAAGGGTTTGAAATTTTTGATCTGGGGAGAGTTTGTGATTTAAATCTGAAATAAACTGATAAATCGGTGAGTGTTTTAGAAAAGTAATAAAAGGCACTCCTTCCTACATGTGCCAAACGATTTTAAATTTTCTATACATATGTTAAGGGGGAATCATTTATCTAAAACCAAAGTTTTGACTCAAAGTGCATTTTCTCTCTAATATGTGCAAAACTCTTTCGAATATCGATGCACATATTGAGGGGGAGTGACTAAATGTTCCTTATCAGTAAAAGCTTTAAATAAAACCACATCTTTCCCCAAATGTTTTGGATTTATACTCCAAAGGATACGAGTTAAAAACTGAGTCTTTGATCGGGGGAGAGATTGTGATTTAAGTATTAAATTTGATAAAAGGGTGATTGTTGTTGTGAGATCATACTGCTATTTTCCAAATTTGTCGTTTCTGACTCAACAATGCTTGTCTCAAACAATCACTCCTTCCTCCATGTGCCAAATGATTTCTAAAGCCAACGCACATGTTGAGGGGGAGCATTTATGAAAAATCAAAAACAATTGAGGTACAAAATGCTTTGATATTACATCACAAGTACCTTGATTGATTTTCATTTGGTTTCAAAGGCGGAAAGAAGTGTACCAAAAGACCAACCATTTTACTTTATGCATCAGAGTTATAAGGATAGTAAGGTTAGGTATTAGTTCACATGATCCCGCCAGAGCCGGAGGGATCTACCCAAGGACAATCCACTAGATAGTGTATAAGTCCTTAGGTATGATGAAAAAAAAGGAGAAAAGTGAGAATAAGGGAAGAGTGCCGACTGAGATAGAGCTAGAACTAGAATAAACCCAATAAGGTTCTAGTAATGAAGTCTCGGTAAGCACTGAAGGGGTTTAAGAATGAAAAAGAAATGAAAAATGAAAAAGGGTGAAAAGAAATAGCCCTCCAATAATTCAACCTTAGGGAAGAAATCGGGTTCAATACATATGCTATTGGTGGTTACTAAGGTAATGCCGGTATTGAAGACAAGACGTCATGGACCCAGTGACGCACTACACTAAACTTCCTAAGCTACTCAAGTTCTCTTAAAAGAAATTGTTTCATTCTCACGGGGAACCTACATTATCTATCGACTTTTTCTTAAAGATAGTTGATATTGAAGAAGGTGACCCTCTCCCTAGTCTCCGAATAGGAAACCAAAGTGCACAATTGAGTCTAGAGCCAAGAGATCATCCACAAAATCTCATTAGGACACACAATTCATGAAGACTTGCTGTTTCACACAATGTGGAAAGTAAGATTATATATATTGAGAGTCCTACGCATTATCCTTGTGGTAATTGCCAGAACATCCGAGTGATATGTAAAATATTCACAATAAAGATGGAAATCCTTCTAGATCCAACATCAAGCAAGATCTTGGTGGGTAACATGTGAGATTCTTCAAGAATTATACTTATGACAACTGGATGGAAACAATGGGGCAATTCACTCTTGAATCAACCTTGGTCCAGGAAATAGATTGACGAATACTTTTGAAAAACCTCTCGATGTGCACTTCAATTCTTTTCTCTAGCACATCGATTGTGTATTAATTTTTCAAATAAAAAGGTTATTTATGATTGAAAATTGATCTTTCTCATAAAACCTTCATCGTATTGCAAAACTATTTCTCTTAAGCAATACGCGATTGTTTTTCAAATCAATGTTTCATCAATCAGTGAATCTCAATTCGTTGGTTCACTCACTCTGTGTTGTCTACTTTAGGATGCTCTGGTTTGAGAATGGCTAGATCAAGCTACGAAACCCTATCAAGGAGATTCTTAGGTATTCTACCTGATCACAGACAGTATTTATACTGATCAACGGGGAACCGTGGTTCTTGAAACCGTGTTCAACGAAAGTGAACAAAGACACTTTCGTGTATTTTATTGCTAACTGTTGTTTGCAGGAACATCGGATGGTTGTAGCTGATCGTAATTGAGAAGTCAATCCATAACCACATGCTCACACATCACACTCACGTTTAAAGAAATCATGATAAGTGCACATCTACACTCTGTTGCTCAGATAACATCATGCTAGTTTTGCTGTGATATCATCAAGCTATGCTTCCGCTACGCTGATGCAAATATCATGATCCAACAATGCTTCTGCAACTCTGATGAAAAGATTTCATGATCCAATATTGTGAGCATGTCAGTCCAAAAGTCACAAACATCACATGAAGGCAAAACAACAAAGGATGAGTTAAGAGATTTACGGTGGCTGAATCTGTAAGAAGGCTCAAAGAATCACTAAGTCCTGGATCAGTTAAATACCTCCACTTGAAGTACAAAGCATGCGGACTTTGAAGAATCAAAGATTACGAGCTACAAAGTAAAGAGCATGTCATAGAATGCTAGAACTCAAAATGTAATATAATTTTAATTGAGGTGACCTCTCTTAGGGGGAGATTGTTAGGATTTAGAAAATCCGTTAGTTAAAGACTCAGTCACCTCAAGTATGTGTAAGCATTAGAAAGCTCGTAGTCTTAGTCGTTTAGTTATGTTTAGTAGTTAGTCAAGTAATATCGTGGAGGACGGACGGGTCTTTACCCACTATATATCTGATCCACAGCCCGTAGGTGGCGTATTTTGTAAGATACTATAAATACCCTTTGCCTCCCAAGGAAAAGGGTTGAGCTTCACAATATTACATCACTTTCTCTCACTAGAAGTTCCCATCCTCTCCACTTTAACTCTCTAAACTCTCTCCATATTCGAACCTTGTGATTGTGTTTGTGTGTTTATGATAAACAATATGTTACAGTTTAGCACTACTTCCGTATTTGCCTCGTGTGTATATCTATTACGTATTTGTTTCGTATCTGTTGGATGAGATTTGTTATGATTTGTGTTCTGTTTAAGAGCGTGGGGCTATCCTATTTGTTCAGATCGAGTTATGAGAAACAAAACATCTCTGTTCGTCAAAATCTTTTGGAAGAACCTCTATGAGTGTAAGGCTATTTATTGTCATTTCTTTCATGATTTGGTACGTCTCCGTCTAACTTTGCGACTTCAATTTCGATGACGAATTTTTTTTAGAGAGGAATAATTATAACAACCTAAAAATCTGAATAATATTTGAACATATGATATGAATATGACCTAGGTTCTGACAAATTAATAAGTTACATTAAACTATATAGTATGAAATAAAACTATAAATATGACATCTATAATCTAGTCATATAAAAATCAAGAACCTATATTTCCCTAAGGGTATCACACATTTACTAAGTTCTTATGAGGTCCGATTTTATTTTAGTTATGTACACAACGTTACATGTGAAGGTAGGGTCAAATATTTGAAATTGGAAGAGAATAATCATCCCTTAATTATCTCCCATATCTCGGCACTTCCTAATGTGCCTCACCCCATTCGTCCTTCACATCTCAAAACCGTATACCACATTTCAAACCCTTATACAAAACCCTAAAAATAAACACACGATAGGCTGCTCAGTTCTCTCCAAGAAAACCAAGAAGTACGAAGGGTAAGAGAAGGTTTAGTGATCAGTTTCTTTTGATTCAAGCTTAGTGTGGTCGTGCGTTATGTTCCAAGGGTGTGACCCTTTTAGTTCTTTTGATTCGTTCCTAAGTCGTCCAAAAGGTATTCCTAAGATCGTCCTTGTATTTCTTGATATGAATTTTTAGACATATACACGTATGAAGCAATGAAAACTTACCCTAAAAATTCTATGGGATCGTTTAAATGATTATATGAATACGAAATCATAGAAACCTGTATGCCCATATAAACTGTTTTTTGTCATGTGTTTGTGAGTTTTATGTCGTTTCTAACAGCCCTAAATATCAGCTTATGAATGGTCAATTGAGGCGGATAAACGTGAAAACCTAAACTAAAGTAATCGTTGGTATGAGGACATAAATGGAAAACAAGTCTCATGAAATCATAAGTCGTGTAAGCTTATATGGGTGTGAATTCTTGTAATTGTTGTTAGTTCATATATGATGTATTCGTGTGTGTATTAATGTGAATCGTGTCAGCCTAACACATGTAGTTGAACAATTGTGTTATAATCGGATAAAAGATAAGAGGATTAGGGTTGTTTTGGGTGAATGTAAATGTTACCGGGGACGTGTGATTATACAAGCTAGAGTTAAGGTTTGGTATGAGTTTGTGATGCTGTGATGTTAAACCGAATGCGTATATATGTTAACATGATGTTTAAAACAGTTCTTGTAATATATAAGGGTCTCAGGTGCGTTTGTATAAGTAAACATGTCATATGAAGGCTTAAAATGGGTTTTTGAACATGATAGTTTGGAAGGCTGAATACGGGTGCACTGTAGCTCGAATTCCTCAAGTGGTTAATTCTGTATTTTTGCATGAAAACCTAGTTTAATGTCTTAATTAAGTTTTTCAATTGGTTTGGAGTGATTTGGAGTTGTATTGATCATGTTTTTGAATTTTATGAGATCATGTATCAAATATGAATTCTGGGAACTTAAAATCAGTTGAAGTTTTTGATTTTTCATTTTCAAACCACAAGGAGTTAAGAGCTCTCCTTTTACAGAGTTAATACTAAAGTTATGTGCGACTCACTAGAATTTTAGTAGATTTTCTGAGGGGTCTAAATAGGTTAAATAAATAAAAACTTTCGGGGTGTACCTGCAATTAACTTTCTGAAAATGTTTTGATAAATGATTTTTGCAATGGTGTTTTCACTTGATAATAAAATATGTAAAAATCCATGTAAGCTAATAAGACATATAGGAACCTTTGTAAAATATTGTGGCTTCTGAATAAGAGTCTAAGCATGGTTTAAAAATTCGTAAAGTGAAGGCTGAAACATACTAAAATCATAAATTTGTTAAGAAGTTAAAGGTTTTGTGATTTTATCTCATTTAATGTGTTTGGACCTTAAAATGTACTAAATTGATAATTATGATATATTTGGTCATATGATAACCTGATTTCGATAATGAAACCCTAAGTTGATTAAGTTTGAATTGTAACCCGAAGTTACGAAAGTTACTAAATCTGGAAAGTTGCTAAATATGGAAAGTTGCTATAAATAGCAGGAAAACCTAATATAGCAATCTGAACAACAATAAGTACTGAATCAGTAATAACTTATGAAATGGTTCTTAAATATTAAGACGATCATCAACTCGTGTAGATTCGCTAAAGAAGGAGTAACTTCTAATACTAGTGTTTTCTGATGTGGTTCATTTGTGGTTTAAAGCACATATATTCTACCCTTTCTCACTAAGGTTTTTTTTTTCTCATGACTTCTCGATCCTTGACTTTGACTCATTTGCTATGTTATGATTCCGTTTGATATGATTATGTTTGATATGATCCATTTTCTATGATACCTCTGATATGATTCATTGATATGATTCTGGTTGCTATCCATTCGGTTATGAGGATCATTATACTATCTCATTTGATATGAGATTCTGTTCAGTATGATATGCTTTGTTGATTATGCTATGATTGCTCTGTTGTGATTATGGATAGCTTTGCTTTGCCTTATTATGTTTTGTTCTGTTGCCCGAGCTAACTAGTCATGGAGGTACCATGACCATATCATTGAGGCACCAATGGCATGACACTTTCTATGGAGGTGTGATTGATCCATGGTGTTCTCTTATGTTCTGTTATAGTATTATTTGTGCACATGGCCATTTTGTTATATATATGCATAGTCTCGTACTTGCATATGAATTCTGTTTTGCAAGGAGCGTATGGATGCATCATGTGGAAAAGTAGAAGGGGGGTTGAATAGTTTTACCAATTAAAACTTTGTTTTAAACTATTTAGATTGACTTATGTCAATTTATTTAAAGTTTGTGTTGGATGATGATAGATAAACATATAAACAAGTAATACAAAGATAAAGAGAAAGGAACACAAAACCACAACACGAGTATTTATAGTGGTTTGGCTACAAGGACACCTTCCTTGTCCTACTCCACTCCCCAAGTTCCCCATTACAGAGTTCGTAAGCACTACACAGCACAAGCTCCTTAATGTGGCGGATAAGCCTTCACAACGTCGCCTACTCTTTATCTGGTACAAGGCTAGACACCGGGTTCTTCCAAGAGGTAGAACCAAACCAATCACAACGTCGCCTACACTTTATCCGGTACAAGGCTAGATACCAAGTTCCATTACAAAGGAAGAACTACTACCAAACACTACACCAATACAAGACTACCCCAAAAGAGACACACTCCTTATTACAATATCATAAGAATATCAATATCCTTTAACCCAAACTATCTATGTTGTACATCGTTGCACCATATCGAATGTACACCCTTGGCATCTTTCACTAATGCCTTCGACACGATCCTTTGGCAACTTTTCACTAATGCCTTCGACTTGACCCTCTGGCACCTTTCACTAAGGCCTTCGAATTGACCCTTTGGCACCTTTCACTAATGCCTTTGACTTAACCCTTTTGGCACCTTTCACTAATGCCTTTGACTTGACCCTTTTGGCACCTTTCACTAATGCCTTCGACACAACACTTCTAAGGAGGGAGAAAAGAACTATCAACAAGATAACTTTAGTTGTCTTGATGATGATGAAGTTTTACAACTCATGGACTTGAGCTTGCTAGACTTCAAGAGGTGGTGATCTCGCCTTTAAGAGTAACCTAGAGAATCACACAAACACAAAACTACATAGAAAGATCCTTTGGATATGAGGTTAGAGATATTACAATACTAAGAGAGAGTATGTGTAAAATGGGTGAGTTGCAAGAGAGAAATGGCTCACTATTTATAGGCAAATTTCTCTACTGTTCCACGGTTCCATAGATCCCTCCTAAGAGGGATCCGGCTAGTGCAATCCAAGGGATCCGGCAGCTGGGTCAGCTTAAGTCTGGATTTTGGGTTGCAAAACAGGTTATGGGTTATGGGTGGGTTATGGATACCCAACAAGATGCAATGTATCTAGAAATTGGGTCATAGGTCTTGGGTTATGGATCATGGATAATACCCAACATGACTTCATGCATGATGTCATGCAATGGGTCATGGGTTATGGATCAAGCTCAATGGGTATGGGTCATGGACTTTGGGTTTACCCAACAATATTCAATATATCTAGTCAATGGGTTAAGGACTTAGATTTTTACCCATTACATTACCCATTACAATATATATATATATATATATATATATATATATATATATATATATATATATATATATATATATATATAAACATATAGTTATTATATATATGCATTTCTATAAGATGTAAACAATATTACTTGTTTAGTGTTTTATATGAAAATGGAAGTGTGTTAGTAAACTATTGGCTCAAACCATTTACGTATTTCATTTGTTTCGTTAAAATGATTTTACGTTTGTTATCGAAAAAACATTAGAAGGTCGTAAAATATAAATAAACATTTTATGGCTTATTTGTATTAACAATCTCCCCCTTTTTGTTGATGACAAAACATAAGATTATTTTAAGGAAAAACTAAAATTCGTAAAAGTTTGAATTGGAGTTTTTACTCTCTTCTCCCCCTTTTTTTCGAAACAAAAAGATCGTCGAAAAGAAACTAACACATTGTTTTGAGAAAAACGTGTGAAAATAAATAATATGAAAAATAGAGAGTAAGAGAAGAGAAGGAATTCTCGTCTTAGCTCCCCCTTGACGGGTGCTTCCCTTTGTTGAGGGCGTCAAGAAATTAGGAAGACTAAGCGAGTGGTTTGCAATTATGTTTGCAAAGGGTTTTGTCTTTTGATGAAAATGCTCCCCCTTGACGAGTGATCCCCTTTGTGAGGGCGTCAAGTAATAAAGAAATCTAAGTGAAAGTATTGCAAGCGTTTTTTCAATAGTTTTGCTTTGACAAAAAGCTCCCCCTTATTGTGGGTGTCAAAGTCTTCATGTGTATTTTAAAAATCTACAAAACAAAGGTTGGGAAGCAAGTATATGATGCATAATTTCCTGCAAATGAGACTCAAATTAGTAATAAAAAGTATTTCTGTTGCATGGATCCCACGGTTCCTCCTTGGGAGGGATCCGACTAGCCTAAAATGAGGGATCCGTATCCCTGCAATCTCATGATAGCAATATGGATGTAAAAAGTGATGTTATCATCAACAAGAGTTATGTATTAAGGCACTAAACATATTCTCAATACAAAATGGCATACATGTAATTTCATTCAATAAAACACGAGAAATGATGTACATAACTCTAAAAATAAGAAAATGATCCGAACTTGAAGTATGATTTCTAAACAATCTAAGTTAAGCTTAAGACTAGAACACCACTTAAATTCCTAAGCCTAAGGATGTTTAGGTTTGTTGACCTCATCGAAACGTTCAAGGAGGTGATAAAACATGAAACGTAGTTCGTCACGTACTTCATGTACTAAACCTTCAACATGTTGACAATGATAACAATCTTTGTCATGGCTTGGGAATGGTGGTGGTAGGAATGGAGTGGTTTGGGATGGAAGGTTGGATGGAGGTTCCACAAAAGAAGGAGGGATTTGTGGAGGCATGTTTGAGGAAGTTGGAGGAGGTGATAAGGTTTTAAAATGTACCTTTTTGAGGGGTCGTTTAAGCCCTTATTTGATCACTTTTGTATCCGTTATTACTTATTATCGTTCCTTTTCACTTTTTAGGTATCTTGAAGGCAAAATGCTGGAATGACACTTATTCGGACGAAAAGGCGCGAATATACGAAGAAAATAGCCAAAGTCAAGAATCGAGCCACTCAGATGCTGGAACCGAAGGGGACGGCGTCGGTGTTATCTGCGACGCCGTCGCATCACTTTTGTGACTCAAGAGCCAAATTGCTTATTTACAAGTGACGGTGTCGGGGCTTTAAAAGAGTAGGTCGTCGCAACTCGGACGGCCTAGATTTGATCCGACGGCGCCGAGATCTTGAAGGGACGGCGTCACAAGAATAAGGTGACGCGTCGCAAGACTAACGTGGCCAAGAAGAAACTCTAATAACGGCGACCGACGGCGTCACAAATTAAAAGGTGACGCGTCGCGAATGTAATCTTATATATAGAATCCGAATTTTTAGTTTTCGATGTGTAGTCTTTTAGAGTAAAACCTAAACCGAACCAAGGCTGTCTTGTACAAGATTTTAGGGTTCCAAACCCTATCATACATCAAGATAAGTGTTTTACTTCATTAATTTAATTATGTCTTCAATTACTTGTGTGTATGCTTGCATGTTCTCCATGTCCCAGCTAATTTACTTGTGTGTTTGCTTAGGGTATATGAAACTTAATTATTGAATATTGATTGGTTGTCTCTTATCTTAATTGTTAATGATCTAGTAATGCGATAGGTCATCCGTTGTGTAGTTAATGCTTGATTAATCTTTGTGAACCTTAGTTTATAGCACCTAGAGTTGTTGTAGGCTAAACCATCCGAAGAGTACCTTAGAGTTAAAGTTTATAAATCCTAGAGACTTTGTAGGTGATAACCTTTGGTAGTTTCAAAGAGTAGGGACAAACGCATACACTACGACCTTAGACACACAATGCGATTAAGAGTAAAGACGTGACAATTCAACCATCAATAGGAGATAATTAAGGAGTAATAAAACCTAAGTAAACACATCTTTAAACCACCATACGAGCACACAATAATTAGACATAGACTACCCTCACCTTAGTTAATTAGATAGTAGAAGTAATCGGTAGAAATACCAATCCTCCAAATCCAAACCCCGAGATTCGTACCTTTCCATTTCCTAAAAAATATAAAAAGATAAAAAAAGAATCTTCCTCAACCGCAACCTTAGCGTAGTAACCTCTCACTAGCATTCCTATTCCCCTAGAGAACGATATCAATTCCCGTGGCTTACCCTAATACTACACTACAACGATTAGGTTCACTGCCTAGGGTGTTGAAAAACTTGCTCGACGAAAGGAGGTTCCTTTGACCCCGAACGCTACTGTAAGCGTATCAAGTTTTAGCGCGTTGCCGGGAATAGAATAGCTAGTTAGAGTCCACCTCGCTTAGGTTTCTTTGCTTGATTCCTATCAAGTAAATTTTTTCTAATTTTTTAGCTTCCTCGTAGTCTATCCCCCTTCTTCGTGACCTTTGTTCGTAAAACCCCATCACGTTTCATCATGTAAGGTGATAACCAACCACCATTCATCAACCTACCACCAAATGACCCGCCAAGAGGCCGTACTCTTGGTGAATACTCGAGACCAAGCCACCTAGGCTATAGGAACACCATTGAGCTTCCCGATCAAGCCCAAACTACGGCCCTGCGATCCGAAACCATCCGGTTGGTGCAAAACGGATGTGCATTCCATGGACTTCGTTCCGAAGATCCTAATCAACATCTTAAGGATTTTCTTAAAATTGTCGATTCCATCGACCTCGATGCTACTACTCGGGAGACCACGCGACTGCGTCTCTTCCAATTCTCTCTACGGGACCAAGCTAGTAATTGGCTTGAGCGACTTCCCGCCGGCTCCATCTCAGTTGGGATGATCTCACCTCTCGCTTCCTTGCTCAAATTTTCCCACCGGGGAGAACTACTAAGCTTATGAATGACATCTTGATGTTCCAACAACGTCAAGGTGAATCTCTCTACGAAGCATGGACTCGATTCAAGGACTTACTTCATAAAGTCCCTCATCACGACATTGATCTTTGGCTCCAAGTCCAACTTTTCTATGATCATGTCAACTTCCCCACCAAGCAATCCATTGACCAAGCGGCCGGTGGAAAACTTAGTGATCTCACCGCGGAAGAATCATGGGGTATAATAGAGGACCTTGCTCTCTATGACAACGAAAGTTGGAATGACCCCCGTGAGCTGCCCAAAACTGTTAAGGCAATCTCCTTGCCTCCCATTGACTCACAACCTTCTGACTGTAGGATGCTCGAACTTGAAGATCAAGTTAAATTCCTAATGAGTTCCTACGAAAATCCTAAGTCTTCACGCCATGTGAACAAATTTTCTTCCCCGTGTGAGCCGTGTAGTAATCCTCATAACACACGCACTTGCACACCATTCCCCGAACATGCTTCCGTTGACTACGCATCCTCGCGTATTAATGGAACGGGAGGAAGATTCCCTATAACACCCGGACCTAGGACTTTCAATGACACCCGAGAATCATGGAAGGGCAAGCCCGACTTCTATTGGGGACAAACCAAAGAATTCACTTCCAATGATTTCTCATGCCCCCCACCTCATGGCCCTAACCAACAAAACATTAAGGGGATGTTGCAACACCTAGTCGCATCCCAAGAAGCTCAAATTGCTAAGCTCTCGGACAGTTTTAACCAATAACAAGCCGAGATGGATAGGAAGATAGATAACCTCTTGAAAGCCATGACCAATAGTGATAGGAAGGTTAATGCTATCTCAGCTCCCGAGCCTTCTGGTGTAGAGATTAAGGACCCAAGTAAGTTAGCTAAACACGTCCAATTCGTCAATACCATCACCTTAGTGAAACCTAATAGAACAAATGACGAAGCGGACCATGAAACTATACTTGAGGTTAATGAAACAACCAAGGAAGTAGATGAAGTAGACAATGACTATTTCAATAAATTTCCTACGGAAGAAGAGCTATCTTGCCACCCTCACTTAGTGCGTGACCTCCGTCATATGTATGTTAGGAAAAGCCCTAGGATCAAGTTTGGGAACCCTTGGAATCTTAACATACCATGTTGCACAGGACACCTTTTCGTGGCAAAGGCCTACATTGACTGCAAGTCACCAATAAACATAATGACTAGCACCTACTATAATTGGGTAATGAAGAAGTCTATCCCAACTAGGCAAGACCCCGATAATCCTAGGGTTAGGTGCAATTTTCTTGGTAAAATTAAGGGATTGCCCGTTTATTTAGGTAGTTTCACGTTTCCTAAGGACTTCATAATTGTGGATGATATTAGCACGGCCATAGATCCTAGCTTGTCCTACATTATTCTAGGAAAGCCTTTCATAGAAAACACCGGGATGACTTATGATCCCTCATTAGGAATAGTGCGAATCAAGGATGAGACCGATGATGTAGCTTACCAAATGCCGTTTAAGATTGAGAAGTTTTCATCACTCTCCAATGATGAAAAGGAACTTAAACTATCAGTCTATTATAGGAATGATGAGGATAAGGAGAAAGGAGTAGATTATGTTATGGCCAAGATTTTCGGATTCTATAAGGATTGCTTGAACTTAAGACCGGAATATAGAACCGATTGGGGAGAGGACGACCTCTTAGAAAGATGCATCATAGGTCACTTTTATAACATGGAATCCCCCAATAGAGACCGTCATAAGGAAGAAGGTGACGGTAACGAGACAACGTAGGGGCACGACTACGAGTCTAGCTACAAGACTCATAAATAAAGAAAAGCGCTTCGTGGGAGGCAACCCATGCTTAATTGTTTGCTTGTTTGTGTCATATATCTTTTATTAATTGCTTAATCTCATGTTTAACTTTGTAAAAATGCTTTATTTTGTTTTTAACCTCGTCTTAATTACATATAAAGGTATTTTACATAAAGGATAAGTGTAGGGAGGATTACACACGTTTCAAAGGAAACGTAAACATGAGAATTTCAATTGATTAAAAGATATACATGTGTGTTTGTTCGAGTCAAATGCTTGTATCGAGTCATAATGGATGTTTTGCAGGAAATTTTTCCAGATTCTAAAGATGTAAATTTTCCGAATTTTTCTAGAAAATCGCAGACTAGTTTTTTGGGATAACCGACGACGTCAGATCGCAACCTAACGCGTCGTGAAAGAGCAAAATAAATGATTACTTTTTCTCGCTTTTCGAGCTACTTATAATTTTTGGAATTTTCCAGATTTAATTTTCCGTAAATTCTGTAAACATCCATTCCACAAGCATTATATCCTAGTTTAGTAGAGTCTTATATATATTATTACCGCTGATTTTACGTGAAGGTTTCGTTTGTTTTCTTCAAGTGTGCAGGTTTAATTTATCAAGAAGGAGATACATAAATTGAGAAGGAGCTTTTCACGCAAACGTTCTTCTTGAAGAAAAATATAACCACCACTTTACACGGATCCCACCGAGCTAATCAGGGGAGTACTAGTTTCTTTCATCTTTTATTACCTTCCATTATCATAACTTTGATACTTTCGAGGAACATTGGGGACAATGTTCAATTTAAGTGTAGGGAGGGAAAATAAAACGGGAACTTTGAAACTATGCTTATCCTTGGTTACTCCCTCCGTCCCAAAATAATTGGCCTCATTTGACTTTTTAAAGTCTTAATTTCTCAACTTTGATCCTTAATATTTTTGTATGTGTTATGTAATATTTGATGAAAATTACACCAATGAAAAAACATTTAAAAGAACAATACATTCATATATTTTGCATGAATTATTATATAACATAAATAAAAATATTTAAGATCAAAGTTGAGAAATTAAGACTTTAAAAAGTCAAATGAGGACAATTAATTTGGGACGGAGGTAGTATTTGCTTTGTCCAATTGCATTTGCGTAATAAACCATGAGAAAATGTCGGTTAGGGTAATTTTGGCACCAAATTTAAAAATTTTCATAACATATAAGAGTGGGCCATTAGTCGTAACAAAAGCGTCTCATGGATAGGAAGTTATATGACTAGCACAAAAACCCTTTACCACTTAAATTCCACCCAAAATGTGAGGATCGCCCTTAGATTAGTAGGAATTAAAGCATTCATCTTTAATGCTTAGTGTGTGAACCGGTAGTATATTAGATTCTAGAACTTGTTTTGTGATGCATCCCGAGATCGCTAGTAAGACTACACTTGTGTAATTAGGAATAACTAAATGATAAGAGGCATTAGGATAACCCTTGTTTTATACCCGTAATATAATTACTTCTTCCACATCGGTTGAGTAATTCCCCCACACCTTTGTGTTGTACTCATCTTTAGTACACGATACCCCTAGTTAACCCTTCAGAGCCTATCCTTTTCGCGGTTCTCGTGATATTTCGTTTTTCCGGAATATCAATGAAGAGCATTGTTTACACCCCACCCATAAATGTACACCCAAATCGCCTTAGCCTACCTTATATGCACTCACTTTTAGTGCATTATTATTATCACCCTAAAAACCCTTAGTTCAATTATCTAGTTGCTTGCATAAGTTGCTAAGTCGAGTCATATCCTTTGTACAAAGTTTTGGGACGATTGGGACTTATGGGAAAAGTTAAAGTTTATGAAATGACGGGAAGGGAACGTTAAATTCAAATTCCATTTATTTGCGTAATAATGTACTCCAAGTGTTTTGATCTTTTCAATTCGGGTCAAATTAGTGTTAGAGTAATAAAAACTCAAGTGTAGGGATGTGCCTATAAATCCCTATCATTTTGATGTTACTATAGAGGATGGTAGAGTAAAAGTGTATGAAAAAAAAACATACGGGCTACCATCCTACATCTATCTTTAATTTATGTTTGTTTGTTTCAGTTATCTAGAGTCTAGAGTGTCGAGTCTTGGCTTAGCAACGCCATTCTTCGCATGCTTGTAACAAAAGATTTTTGACTTGCCACCACTAAATAGCCTATCCCACCAAACCCTTTGTTTCCCTACCGTAAGCCTAACATTACAACCCTTTAAAAGTCCTCTTGGATAGTCTTTCCTAGGTGCTTACGCCAAAGCGATGGAGGTTTGATCTAGTCTCAAGCCTATGGTAATCTATGTACTAGGACCGTTAATGAGTGTTTATCTTCCATTTCCAACTTGTTATATTTCATATACACCGAGAGATGTGAGTATCCAAACACCCCATGTGAGGTGCTAGTATATAATTTCCGTACTTGTTATGACTTTTATGGGCTTATATGTGTTGAGGATTGTTTTAAACCAATGCTTCATGACCCTAACTTATAAATTAATTGGCTAAAAGCACATTTTCTTGAGGACAAGCAAATACCAAGTGTAGGGATATTTGATAAGGTTTTAAAATGTACCTTTTGAGGGGTTGTTTAAGCCCTTATTTGATCACTTTTGTATCCGTTATTACTTAATATCGTTCCTTTTCACTTTTAGGTATCTTGAAGGTAAAATGCTGGAATGACACTTATTCGGACGAAAAGGCGCGAATATACGAAGAAAATGGCCAAAGTCAAGAATTAAGCCACTCAGACTGCTGGAACTGAAGGGGACGGCGTCAGGTGTTATCTGCGACGCCGTCGCATCACTTTTTTTGGATCGATGTACTCTAACCAAACTAACTTAAATAGCTTGTTAAGGTTTAACAACCTCGGATAAATCCTAATTTATTAACAGAGAAACACTGAGCAAACTCTATTAAGTATGCGGAATTTACTTAACAAAGCTAAGAAGAATAACTTTAACTATAAACGATTTTATTAATAACTCTAACTCTGCTTATTATGCAGATCTTTAACAACTCTAATAATATCGAACTTCTCTAAAACTCTAATAAAATCACGTACATCTTATGCCAATCTAGGGGTCCTTTATAGGCTCAAGGATACCCTAGTCGGTTTACAATTTGTATCCTTGTACGTCAAGTAATCTAACATAGAATATTCTAGAATTACAAGACTTTCTATAAATCAATAAAACAGTTCTTTGATCTTGCAAGACTTTGACTTCGTATGCAATGCTTTGACTTTATCATTAAGCGAAGACTTTGACTCTTTGACTTTTCCAAGACTTTATAATTTACAATGCTTTATCTCTCTGTCAATCTTCAAGACTTTCATATCCCAACAATCCTCCCTAACTTGAATTCTACTTGTTTGACTTCAAGTTCCTTTGTAATTTATCTTTATCAAGATCATCTTCGTGACAAATTGTATCTTTGTCTTTGGATTGTATCTTTGTAGTCTCGTCGTCGATATCAATATAATCAAAGTATCTCTAGAATTATTCTTTTATAGCATCATCCAAAGAAGCTCCATCTTTTCAAAGAACACAACAACATATGACAATTTGTACATTAATTCAGTTTAAGTTGCAAACTATTCTCATCACTTCCGGTGTGTTAACTCCTCGTGAGAGGTGAATCATAGAAAATTTAATGGATTTAGATCTCTTTACCAAAGCCATTAACTCGAGTAGCCAAATGTTTTGGTGTATAAGACCATGGTACACCGATAACCATATGATTTTAGCAAATCATCGACTATCAATGATTTGATTTGTCTTTACCAAAAGTCGACCTTACGGACTAGTTAGTTCTTTCATCATGGTGAACTAATTACCATATAATGGTTTTTCCACGACCTTTACCACAAGCCATTTTCTTGTGGGTAGCCAACTCTTCACATTATCGATATGGTGAGTTGATTACCATCCAACTTATTAGCAAGTTGTCAACTAAAACGGATTTGATATATCTTTACCGAGCGCTTGCTCATGGATTAGTCAATCCTTTTGTAACCATGGTGGATTGATAACCTATTGATATTATCATCTCAAAACCATTTATTCAACCTTTGTTTCAAAATATTTATTACTTAACAAAAGTTTTCTTCTAAAATCACTTTTCTTGGTTAAAGGCGCAAGCGATACTTTGATTAAAGTCTTGTTTGATCACGAGATTTTGAATAAAGTCTTGTTTGATCGTGATACTTTGAATAAAATCTCGATTTATCAAAAATAATTTATTCAATTAAATCACATACCGCTTATTCATTGTCATCGGCAATAGTAGTCCGGTTGATAAACAAATTGATGACCATACAAGCAATTTCATTATCTTCTTCAACCTCCATTCCATGCTCTAGCATCCTCCTCATAAGATCGACTGTAAGAGGATATCTTCTATCTGCAAACATGTGAATCATTGTGCCGTTTTCCAGCTCTAGAACATGAACTCCAGATTCCTCAAAAAATCTCTAGCAAACAATTTCCCAGCTCTCTTGATTCTTCCAAATTTCATCACTACTCTGTTCACCAGTTTCCCATGCAGTTGTGAGATCTCCCAGTAAAACTAAACCAATTCCTTCTAATGGATGATGTTCAAAATACTCTTTCACCACATGATATAAATAGAATAGATCCACTCTATCTATGATATGCAATAAATCCCATAGTCTGTTGAACACTCTGAAACTTTCATCTTCTCTATGAAACATCAAATAGCTTCCATCTTTAGATTCCACAACTTCAAACGTAGTAATCTGAGATCTGTTCATCTTCATGTCTGCATCTTCTCTGGAATATTCAAAATCTACTATTCTGAGATAATTTCTTAATTCATCCCTAGTTTGCATCTTAACTCAACTTTTCTTTCTTTGAAAACTGTTTATCTTCAACTTCGCTTTTCCTTTTCTTTTAAACTTTTCTTTCTTTCTCGCTTCAAATCCAAGTAGCTTCATCTTTATAATCTTTGATACTTGCAACATCCTTCTTATAAGCTTCATCTCAAAGATCATATAGTCTTTTCATATCAACATGCTTAAGCTTCGCAATCCTTTATATCCTCGACTTTTCAAATAAGCCATCATTGCATTCCTTTCCTTAGCAAGATTTGGTTTTCTAGGCATAAAAGAAACAGAACAGTGACTCTAAATGTTCACTAGCTTGACATTCAATATCTCTTGAAACTTCTTAGTCGCTTCTCTATTTCGAGCTTCTTGACTTCCTTAGCTTCTCTATCTTTAGCATTTATTTCTCTTGAATCTTTCTAGTGCTTGTTCATTCAAAGCATCTTGAGCGACTCTTAAGCGTGCTAAAGTTGGTTTCTTCTTCTTTACTTCTACCAAAACACCTTTTCCTTTATCCTTAGGATCAATAGCAGTTGAGAAACTCTTGATTGTTCCTCTTCTTGCACTCCGGAATAGTAACAAACCTTGGCTTTGATAAATCATGCAAAATAGTTGCAATAAATTCATCATCACTTGCAAGATGTATTCTTTGGGGTGTATCGACTTCTTCGGTATAGCGATTGTTGAGGACCAACTTGTTCTTCATGTGAAATAGTTGAAGGACCAGCTTCCTCTTCAAAATCTAATACCCTTGGTGTAACCAACTCTTGTCTGTGAGTACCAGTGAAAGCAGTACTTTGTTGTTCAGTACCTTGATCTTCAAACCTTTCTTCTTCAGTACTTTCAATGATAACATGTTCCTCAGTACCTTTAGGCTCTTTCTCCTTAACAACATCTTCTTTCAAATTCTTTTCTTCTAAATTCCTCCCCAATTGGACAGAAGATGGTTTGGGAACCGTTTTGCCTTTGTTTTTCTTCTTAAATTGCCTTCGACGTTTGTGTTCATTCTTAACCCATAAGCGATAACGTTTGATAAAAGGCGTAACAAAATTCTTTAACCTCTTATACTTGAGCATCAACCTCTTAATCTGTTTTGCTTGAGCCTCAGTAGTCTTTTTCAACTTAACTAACTCCCTTGTCAAAATATAATTATCTAATGTTAAACCTTCAGGTGAGATAGTATGTGAATCAGCTCCTTGAATAGGTGAATGTTCCTCCGTTGAGAATCGGGAACAAATTGTTGTGGAGATGGAGAAGGTGAAAGCGCAACATCTTTTGAATTTCAAGATTGGGAAGCAAGACCTTGAGATGCGTACCTCTGCAGATGCAACACTTGAGAACCAAGACTTGCAGATGCAAGATGCTTGCAGTGCAAGATTTGCAGTGCAATACCTTCACTTTCTTCATCATCTTCACATCGGCTCTAATGACTTGAACAACTTCAATCATAGAAGTAGTTAAAGGATTATATGGACCTCTGAATAGATCACTTCTTCGCGCCATAAAAGTAAAAATCTTTGCTTGTTGTTAAATAACAAGTAGTAAATCTGTAGGCTTTGGTACATCAGCAAGTTGTTTGTTGAGAAAAACTTGAATAAACCTAGGATACATCAACCATTTTGATCCATGAGTGATGTGGGAAAGCATGCCATCTAGAATAAGCCTTGAAAAGTTGAAAACACGATCTGTAGCCAATCCCACCATAGCAGATGCTATGTTTGATCCAAATTGCTCCCATGAAGTACTTTTAGCACTAATACAATGAAGCAACACATGCACTAAAAACTTCCATTGAGGACAAAATAGTTGTTTCCTGAATGTTTGTTCTATTAAAGACCCTTCATAACCAATATGCCCAAAAGTATCCCAAACTAACTGCTTATCAAAACGAATAGCCCCTTCTTCATCATTAAACAATAAATCTTCTCGAATAGAGGCTTCTGTAATCTTCACAGTTCTTCCAGCAACTGTAGCCCTAATATAAAATTCATCATTCTCCATATTATCCCTAGCAGTAGCCCAAAATTCTTGAATCCAAGGTTCAATGATATCCGGCTCCACTAAAAGAGCATAACTGATTGGCGACCCAGTGAGATAATCAATAATATCATGAAAAGCCTCATTATCTTCAGTCTTGTCTAAATTCGCCACCATATTGTGCTTTGAAACAGTAGGACCATTCGCCATGGTTGAGTATGTAAGCACAATTAAAGATATAATCGAATAATAAAGAGATGGTGAGAGAATTATGGAAAAGATATGAGAATATCAAGATGAGAGGGAAAATCGAAAAGTAGTTATTTATAGATGAGATTTGAAAAATCACAGCCCATAATAACAAAGTTACCGTTAGTAGAGTTACCCCTCAATATTACCGTTGGAACAGTACTTTAATAAGACAAACAGTACTTTCCACGTGTGCAGTACTTTCCAAGCAGTACTTTCATAAAAAACATTACTTTTCCAAATTCCTCCGTATAAGCTAAGTATACATAAATATCCTCCCCTCAAACAATGCACAGGACTATACTAATACTAAATAGTCCTCCCCTTAAATGTAGCTCAGTAGTTAATCATGCCAATGCTCACCACCAAGTGATTGAATCTTGAAACATCAAAGCCTTTGGTGAGCAAGTCAGCTACATTGTCATCCGTGTGAACCTAGACCACATTAATGAGCCTGTGCTCATAGCAATCTCTGATAAAGTGATGCCTAATCTGAATGTGCTTGGTCTTGGAATGATAGACTGGATTCTTCACAATACAGATAGTACTCTCATTATCAATATTGATAGGAGTATTCTTGAAGTTGAACCCATAATCCAAGAGTTGATTTTGCATCCACAGAACTTGTCCACAACAACTTACAAAGAACTACATATTCGACTTCAAGAGATGATGTTCTTCGCAATTGTTTGCTTTTTACACTGCCATGAAACTAATCTTCTTCCAAGATATTGGCATCCACCAGTTGTTGATCTTCTATCATAGTTATCACCTGCATAATCACTATATGAAAAAGCTTCCAAATGAAAAGGTGAATCCCTGGGATACCACAACCCTAACTTAGGTTGTTGTTTCAAATAACTGAAAATTCTCTTCACTGCATTCATATGAGAAATCTTTGGTGAGACTTGATATCTTGCACATAAACAAGCCGCAAACATGATATCGTGCCTAGATGCGAGAAGATACATAAGACGACCAATCATTGATCCGTATAACTTGACTTCAATCGGGTGACCATCTTTATCCTTGCCTAATGAGTTAATTGATTTAATAGGTGTAGTAATGAGACTTCATATCATCAAAATTGAACTTCTTAAGTATGTCGATACATACTTGTCTTGACTTATGAAAATTCCTTCCTTTGATCGCTTAACTCAAGTCCCAAAAGAAATTTAACTCACCCATTGAACTCATTTGAAATTCTTTTCGCATCATTTGCTCAAACTCCTTAACCATAGACTGTTTGGTAGCTCCAAAGATGATATCATCAACATAGACTTGAACTAACATGATATCCTTCTTGTCTCTTTTGATAAACAAAGTCTTATCAATAGCTCCCCTCCTGTAACCATGTTGTAATAAGAATGTGGAGAGCCTCTCATACCAAGCTCTAGGTGCCTGATGAAGGCCATAAAGAGCCTTAACCACCTTGTATACTTTGTTAGGATGTTTAGGATCTTCAAAACCAGGAGGTTGTTTGACATACACTTCCTCTGTAATAGTGTCATATAAAAAGGCACTCTTGACATCCATCTGGTAAACCTGAAATCCCATATATGAAGCAAAAGCAAGAAATATTCTAATAGCTTCAATCCTTGATACTGGAGCAAATACTTCATCATAATCGACTCCTTCTTCTTGTCTGTAGCCTTGAGCTACTAACCTTGCCTTGTTCTTGATAACATTACCTCTTTCATCTCTCTTGACTCTGAAAACCCATCTAGTTCCAATAACTTTCTTCCCATCTAGAAGATCACATAATACCCAAACTTCTTGAAGTTTGAATTGTAGCAGTTCTTCTTGCATAGCTTCAACCCAACTTTCTTTTGTCAATGCTTGAGCAATATTCTTGGGTTCCTCTTGAGAAATAAAACAAGTAGCAGACATGTTTAATGGTCCTTATGATTGACTGCTCGTTTGTAGACAAAGCTAAGTAAAGCATTATGAGGTTTAGTAAAACTCTTAGCTTTGTGTCTTGTCATCACTCCAGTAGAAGGACCAATGATTTGATCAAGAGGATGATTCTTTAGAATTCTTAAGATTGGAGACCGTGGAACTCCATACGCATCATCCAAGTTAGTATAATCAAGACCTTCATTGGAATCGAGAAAATACCTTCATCTCGCAAACTCATCATCGGTTTCCTCTAATCTAGGCATGGTAGGATCATCCAAATCATCTAAAATCATGTCATGGTGCAGAAGATTTTGGTCGAAAATCTTGTCCAAATCTTTGGAAGAGTATTCTGTAGTATTAGTCTTTTTCTTTGCTTCTTCATAAGCTCTTCTTTGTTCATCAGTATAAGAATGTGCTAATACATCTTGAAGAGCATCTGATTAAGTTCTTCCTAAATTGATTGATCCTCAGCAGATAATGAGGATTTTGGTTCATCAGTACTCTTCTTTGGTGTATCAGTACTTTGCTTTGGAATGTCAGTACTTTGCTTTGTAGTATCAGGAACATCATCAGGTCTAATGTGAACTCCATGAACAACATACTATAAGTCTTCTCCATCATGTACAGGTTGATTTTCTTCTCTAACATGTACATAGTTCATAGAAGGAGTTAGAACTTCAAGATCAAACATCCAATCAGGACCTTTACCCTTCTGATTGTCTTGATCTTCTAAAAACTCAACATGAAGACAATCTTGAATCTTCTTAGTGACTCTGTTGTACACTCTAAATCCCTTATTGTTGGTACAATAACCCAATAAATATCCTTCTTCGGACTTGCCATCAAACTTTCCCAGATTATCAATTGTGTTTAAAATAGTGAGAGGGCATCCAAAAGGCTTCATAAAATGAATGTTGGGTTTGTTGCCCATCGCCAACTCATAGGGTGTCTTCATCGTGGTTTGGTGGTGATACTCATTAAGTACATAACAAGCATTACTTACGACCATTCAAAATTGAATAAGTAATTGTGAACTGCAAGCATAGTTCGGGCCGCTTCAATCAAAGTCCTATTCTTTCTCTCTCGCAACACCATTCTCATTGTGGTGTTCTTGCAATCTTGAACTCCTCTTGATTCCTTTGTTAGCACAAAATTCATCCATAAGCTTGTTCTTGAATTCGGTCCATTATCACATCTAATACCTCGACCTTGAGTCTCAATTGGTTTTCAAGTGCTATAATTAGTGTTTGAATAGCATCAAAAGTATCATCTTTAAATCCCAAGAAAATACCCAACCGAATCCATCGCAATCATCTGTAATAACTAAGCAATAATTTTTCTTGTTTAAACTTGCCACGTAAACAGTCCAAATAAATCCATATGTAACACCCAAAGGTTCTCTAATTGTCCTCTCCTCAAGCTACTTGCATAAAGCTTTGTGTGGTTTACCCTTCTTACACGCCAAACAGAGTGATCATTCTTGTAAGTCTTTGAAGGTAAACCTCTAACTAAATTGCCTTTGACTAGTTTGTTGATATTCTTGAAATTTACATGGCCCAATCTTCTATGCCATCGATGTGCTTCTTGCTTTTGCTTTTGCCACTAAACAGTGGCTCTTCCATAAGAGTGAAGACTCTTCATGTCCGCACTATACACATCATTGGTTCTTGGTACTCGAGAACTACCAAGTTATCATCAATGAGCTTGAATTCGAGAGGAAAGAATGAGACATTCTGTCGATGAATAACACGGGATGCTTTTATCACGATTTGAGAGGCGATAATAAGTTGAACTTGACCTTCACATATCTAACATTCTCA
This sequence comes from Chrysanthemum lavandulifolium, assembly GCA_022545495.1. NCBI lineage: Eukaryota > Viridiplantae > Streptophyta > Magnoliopsida > Asterales > Asteraceae > Chrysanthemum > Chrysanthemum lavandulifolium. The sequence continues at coordinate 163,416,310 of CM040244.1, read as the reverse complement.
AAATCTATACGCCCGCTTTGATAGTTCCTTTCCCAAGAATTCTTCCTCCATTGGGATCATTCCCAAATGCAACTCTTCCTCCACTAATAGATCTAAAATCGAATGTAATATCCTTGTCTCCGTCATACTTCCGAGCAACCACTATCTACAATCAAATGATCTTTAAGCTCCTCCTCCGGGTTGCCTTGCACAAAGATTTAGAAATTTAGTTTCTTTTAGGAACCCAAGCCATTATCGACTTAGGTTCCCTCATGGAGTTACAAACTCAAATTCTTTGAGTATGTAATTTCCACTATTTTTCAAAACATGATCCGTAATTATCTTTTGATTTTTAGCATGTGGGTTTTCAAAACTTTCGGATTTTCAACGTAACTCTTTTTCAAATTCATTCTCTTTTTCTTGTATTATGAAACATCGATTCACTTTTGTTGAAAATCTGCTTGTTCCTCGTGAGACTTGGTCTCTTAACCCATTCGGTTTAACACTTGGTTCTGTGATCTAGATCCCTATGTGAATTGTAGTACCTTCTAGGTTGATAGTAATGAGATCTTCTAGGATTCCTATTCCAAGTGATATTCGCAGATGCCTTGGTTTGACTTTACAAGACTTTGAGAAGGTACCGCTTGTGAAGGTCTTGGTGGTTTAGAAAAGGTCTTCTCGGTGGGGTACCTATGATCCGGTGAGAAGTTACCGTGATTGACCCTATTAGAATTATTCCAAACCGGTTTGTTCTCTCTAGGTTTCGGTTGTGGCACCTATTCTTTGGAAATTTCCTAAGATATTACGAGTGATGTTCACAATCCTTGATTAAATGAGTAGGACTAAAACACACAAAACACGCTTTTCACCCATACTCCCAAAGTGACTTCTTCTATGTCTATGACCAAAACTATTGTGCCTTCTAGGTGAATGATTAAATCTGTTTGACCAAAATTATCCCAAAAGGTTTAGCAAGATCTGTTTTGAAAAGATTTTCCTGAAGGTCTTGATTTTGGAGCAAGACTTTGAGTAGAAGTTACCGCTTGACTTTGAAAATTTGTTTCAACAGCTTTTGGGTTTCGCACCTAGATTGACCAATAAGCTTCTTCCCAAACTCTAGACTGTCTACACCAAAACGTGAAACATTAGGTCTTATGGGTTGATGACTACCAACTGGATGTGGAACAACATGATAACCTTTGTCTTTCTTATACTCAGGAGGTAAATCACTAAATGAACCCTCATTACTAGATGTGTCTACATAATTAATGAGTTCATCATCACTAGTGGTTATATCCTCAAAATCACCTTCATCCTTATCACTAGATGTGTTTTCTTCTATGTTATCAAAATTCATACCAAAACCTAATCCAGTTCTAATGTATGCTCTCTCTCTGCTTTTTGAACATAAGTAACATGTGATGACTGATTCTTTCCAGCATCAAATTTTGCTAACAAATCATCTCTCTCCTTAGTGAGTTTCTCAATTTGACAATTTTACGCTTTAGTTTCCATTCACCGAGTTTTAACCGGTAATCCTGTTGTTCATATTTTTCCGCCCAAGCCATTTCATTATTTTCATGTGTTAATATTTTAGCTTCCATTGACTCTAAGGTTATTTGATAACCTGCTACCTCGAACCTAGCCTTAACACAATTATCTCTTTCAATCACATAACTATTTAGCGCTTTTGATAGAAATCATGACAATTGAGCATACCTCGAGATAGGGGTTGAACTTGGTGAAGTAGCTACCATTGCAAGTAGGACAGGATCATCTTCACACCCAAGCTCCAATCAAATCCTCCATACCCATCTCCGATTCCAAAGCAAAGATGATCAACTTCCTCATCAAAACAGTGCTCAGGTCAATTCTTCCATTGAATCTTCAATGACTTCTTCCATCGCTACCATACAATAAGTCACCGGTTCATAATCAAACTCTTAACTCAAATCAACTTGACAAATTCTCTTGAGCAACCAAAGCCTTTGTTTCAAAGAATGGGATTTCGTTTAGCTCCGACTTTGGTTTCTCGATTATCCTGCTTGCTTGATACTTAGCAAACCCGCACTCCTCATAAAGTGTCCATCTTTTGACAATTGAAGCATTCAATTTATGATTTGTCAAAAGTTATCCCTGCTTTGGTTTGAAATCAATGCTCTTTCCTGTTTTCTTCATGTACTTCTTGATCCTTGCGTGATCAAAGCAACTTGCCACATGATATCAATTTCTTCTAAAGCATCCTCATCAATATGGGAGAGATCTTCATAAACTACGGGTAAACTAGCTTCTCGAGCAAAGAAGGAGCACACAACTTCATCTGAATGCATAGTAATAGGTGGTGGGGTTTCTTGAGCATAGGTGGGAGCAAAGATACGAGGCAAGCTTTGAGTCACAGTGCTTTGAGTTGGAGAAGCGAAGATTTTAAAGGAAGTCGCGCCTCTTTCGATGATAGAAAAGCAACACTTGTGAGACTTAGAACTTGGTTGACCATTCATCTCATGCTCATATACCTTCGATGATTATAGAGATCATCAAAGTCCATTACATCCAAACTGGTTGACCTCTAATCATTGTAGCTATTACATGCCATGTGGATGGCAAACTCCTTAGAAACCTCGGATTAGCATCTTCAACTGAAACTTCACTGGTATAACTCCAACATATTGAGGAGATTTTGAAACCTATCATATGCAAGATCAAGACTCTCTCTTCACCCTCGGTGAAAGTTTCAAACTGCTGCTTCAGCAAATTTCTGTGCATCTTCTTAGAAGCTTCATTCCCTCCAAATCTGGTCTTGAGAGCAGCCCAGAGCTGCTTTGCATCTTTAGCATCATGAAACTTGAGAAGATGACCATATGGAATGGCAGACAAGAGAATATTTAGAGCCTTCTCTTGATTCCTTAAGGTTGCTATTGGGAAGACTGGTTTGGGTGCTTTAGGTTGTCCAGGAACCTCTATAGGATCTGGAACTACTTCATTGCCATTGACAATTATATTCCATAGAGCATGGTCTGTAATGGCAATGTACTGCCTCATCTTCATACACCATAGATCGTATTCGCCCTTCTTGATGACAGGAATCCTCATTGAGGTGATGGAAGGTGGTGGAACTGAATCAGTCGACATCTTTAGGTTTTGTTTTAGTAGGTTTTAGGGTTTCTTCTTAGTCAGAGTTTCCACACAAGCTCTGATACCACTTGTTGGATCGATGTACTCTAACCAAACTAACTTAAATAGCTTGTTAAGGTTTAACAACCTCGGATAAATCCTAATTTATTAACAGAGAAACACTGAGCAAACTCTATTAAGTATGCGAAATTTACTTAACAAAGCTAAGAAGAATAACTTTAACTATAAACGATTTTATTAATAACTCTAACTCTGCTTATTATGCAGATCTTTAACAACTCTAATAATATCGAACTTCTCTCTAAAACTCTAATAAAATCACGTACATCTTATGCCAATCTAGGGTCCTTTTATAGGCTCAAGGATACCCTAGTCGGTTTACAATTTGTATCCTTGTACGTCAAGTAATCTAACATGGAATATTCTAGAATTACAAGACTTTCTATAAATCAATAAAGCAGTTCTTTGATCTTGCAAGACTTTGACTTCAGATGCGATGCTTTGACTTTATCATTAAGCAAGACTTTGACTCTTTGACTTTTCCAAGATTTTATAATTTACTGATTTTATATCTCTCGTCAATCTTCAACACTTTCATATCCCAACAACTTTTGTGACGGCTCAAGAGCCAAATTGCTTATTTACAAGTGACGGTGTCAGCTTTAAAAGAGTAGGTCGTCGCAACTCGCACGGCCTAGATTTGATCCAGACGGCGCCGAGACTGAAGGGACGGCCACAAGCATAAGTTGACGCCGTCGCAAGACTAACGTGGCCAAGACGAAACTCTAATAACGGCGACCCGGCGCCACAAATTAAAAGGTGACGCCGTCGCGAATGTAATCTTATATATATAATCCGAATTTTTAGTTTTCGATGTGTAGTCTTTTGGAGTAAAACCTAAACCGAACCAAGGTCGTCTTGTACAAGTATTTTAGGGTTCCAAACCCTATCTTACATCAAGATAAGTGTTTTACTTCATTAATTTAATTATGTCTTCAACTACTTGTGTGTATGCTTGCATGTTCTCCATGTCCGGCTAATTTACTTGTGTGTTTGCTTAAGGTATATGAAACTTAATTATTGAATATTGATTGGTTGTCTCTTATCTTAATTGTTAATGATCTAGTAATGCGATAGGTCATCCGTTGTGTAGTTAATGCTTGACTAATCTTTGTGAACCTTAGTTTATAGCACCTAGAGTTGTTGTAGGCTAAACCATCCGAAGAGTACCTTAGAGTTAAAGTTTATAAATCCTAGAGACTTTGTAGGCGATAACCTTTGGTAGTTTCAAAGAGTAGGGACAAACTCATACCCTACGACCTTAGACACACAACGCGATTAAGAGTAAGGACGTGACAATTCAACCATCAATAGGAGATAATTAAGGAGTATTAAAACCTAAGTAAACACATCTTTAAACCACCATACGAGCACACAATAATTAGACATAGACTACCCTCACCTTAGTTAATTAGATAATTAGATAGTAGAAGTAATCGGTAGAAATACCAATCCCCCAAATCCAAACCCGAGTTTCGTACCTTTCCATTTCCTAAAAAATATAAAAAGATAAAAAAATAATCTTCCCCAACCCCAACCTTAGTGTAGTAACCTCTCACTAGCATTCCTATTCCCCTAGAGAACGATATCAATTCCCATGGCTTACCCTAATACTACACTACAACGATTAGGTTCACTGCCTAGGGTGTTGAAAAACTTGCTCGACGAAAAGGAAGTTCCTTTGACCCCGAACGCGCTGTGTAAGCGTATCAGGAGGTTCAACTAGGATGTAGGTGGTGGAATATGTGTAGACGATGGTGGTAGCGAGGCATCTACTTCCATGTGATCCAATTGTTGTTGATTCCTCATAATCCAAAATGGACTATTTGAGGGTGATGGAGAAAAAGATATGGGTGCTAGTGTTGTTTCAACACCAAAGTTTTGTTGTTGAGTTATTTTCTCAATTGAGGAGAATGTTGGCAATGGTGGTGGGTGAGATGGCCTAGAAGGTAAGTCCTCTAAGTTGTAGAGGTGTAGAGATGAGAGTGGAGTGGTGAAAGAGATGGCTCTATGTACTAGAGGTGATAGTTTAGTGGAAGTAGGGGTGTTTGGTTTGGGAGGTATAGTAGTGTTTGACAAGGGTAGTTTTGTGGGAACAATTATTTTAGGAATTAGTTTGATTGGTAGAGTTGGTTGTAAGGGAATTCTAGTTTTTGGGGCTTTAACGGGTGATGATTCGGTTGAAGAGATTTCGTGAACAACCCGAGCAAGTTTCTTGGTAGGTCCTTTGGTAGATGAGTTAGCACTAGGAGCTTTCCTCATGATGAAATGATAAGTGGATAGTGAAATAAGGGCTTTTAGTTGCTGAGAATAAGGTTGTGAATGATGATTTGGAAGTACTAACCAGGAGTTTTATAAAGGAAAGGAGTTAGTAAGTGAGTTTAAAGCTTAAGCCACTAAGATCTTTCAAATTGCAATAATTTACATGCGCATGAGTCAACTACAGAGTTTCACTGATCTGTGAAGTTAATTAAGACAAGGTGGAGTGTTTAAGTTAACAAGAAGAGCTTGAAATGATTGTTTTAGCTTAGTCTGTACAGCCGGTTCCCACGGTTCCCTCAAATGAGGGATCCGTCTAGGCTAAACCTAGGGATCCGGCTCTCAACAGTCAAAGAAGAGGAAGATGATGTTTTGTAAGGTCTAGTACCTACACATCTTGAGTGTTTTCAGTCTTATCAGGTGTCTTAAATGATATGAGACTTAGATGATCAAGGGAAATGAGTGAGGGTAGCTAATGATTGTCTTTTATGGAAAGAAATGGGGTTTTATGAGCACCAATGGGTGATCAAGGATGACACTACAAAATTTGAGAGTGTCAAGTGGAGTCAAATGATCTTAGAGATTAGATGGTAACTTAAAAGAAATTTGGAAAATTCCTTAAAAATCACAAGAAATGAAAAACTAGTTTTTGGCCTATTTTGAAGTAAGGATGACTAAAATCAATTTGCTAAAATTGAGCGAAATATCCAGCTAGGTGTTTTGAGATGAGACAATCAATGTGTGACCATTGGAGCGGAAATATGATGAGTTTTGATGAAACGATAATAAAAAATACCTTGAAAGTGATCCTAAGTTATCTATGAGTGGATGTGAAACCAACTGAGCTTAAGGAAGACTTAAGTGATCCTAAAATATCATGTTTAACTAGTATAGTATGGTCTAAAAGATTGGATTGAAGTGAGGATAAAAAGAAATCTACTTCTATTACCCGGATCCCACAGTTCCCTTACTTAAGGGATCCGGCTAGTTGAAATTCAGGGATCCGGTCATCTGAGACAGAATACTCAACATTGACTGTGCACTATTTTTTTCTAGGTGTCTAATTACGAAAACTAATGATTTCAAAAGAAACTAAACACATATATAACCAAGGTATCAAATGATCAATAAACGTTTTATTTCATAGGAATGATCATGTTACAAGGTAAAATATGAGTCCTAAGGATTGATTCTATTTTGGAGAAAAGACTAGGTTTCTCTGGCCTTTTTGTTTGATGGATCATCGACTGGGTGGTGAGTATTTGAGGAATCAGGAATGAAGAATGACGTGATGTGAGATGTGTTCAAAGGTTCCATCATTTTTTTCACAAGTATGTATAAAGGACTTTGAAATTGAGGATGGAAGTACATGATATGATGATAAAGGCGTCTTAGGAACATTCCATATGGAATAAGTTTGTTCTTGCTACCTTGGACATTTACAATTCGTCTTGCGAAGAAGTAGGCGAGATTGTATGGTTATTGAGTTAGAAGACAGTACATCATGTGAGTACAACATGCAGGAAGTGTCTCACGGTTTCCTCTAAGACTCCAAATGTTTTCACGTAGAATGACTGCTAGAGGTTTGAGATCATCTCGGATATCACGTGTATGGATTATGTTTTGATTTTTGTAATTGGATTGAGCAGTGCATAAAATGCGAGTTATTTTTTGAGGAGAAGGTACGTGTGAACAATATGGAATGTTTTCTTCACGGTAGTTAAAGAGAGAATCAAGAGACCAATCTTCAGTGAAGGCACATTGTCCATGATTTGGATTTCGGATAATGTGAGCAAATTGCTCAAGAGTTAAGACAAACTTTTGGTTTTTGATCCAAAACCATAGTGATAGAGAGCAATCATCGTTACGAACGAGTTCAACTTGACGGAAGAATTCCAAAACAAACCGCAGATAAATTTTCTCATTAATTTCGAGAAGACCTTCTAGTCCTATAGTGCGGAATGAGGTATTGATACCTTCTTGGTATAGTAGAGGTGAGTCGACAATACGTCCTTCATGAAAGCAACGAGTTACGAGATTATTGAACCCACGAACATGATTGCCAGGTGTGTTAGGCTCAAGAGAAATATTAGGAATGTAGACAAAAGTGAGTTGATGATCGAATTCATACTCATGAGTCATGATGAGACCTATAGACATGAAATGAATAATTTGCAAAAGTAAGTTAGGATAGAGTAACATTTCAAAGGTGAGAATGTTTTTGATTGATGACATCTTAGTTCAATCCTTTTTAATATTGGAACGGTATGATCTCTTTATTTTCTATTGACTATTCTATTTTTATTAACAATGATAATTAACTTACTTTGTTCTAATGTTCTAGATAGGGTTTTTATGATAAATTTTACGTGGTGGTTTTTATGTTGCATGAGTTTTTGTTATCAGGTCCACAGTTCTGCTGGTTCCCTTTTAAAAGGGATCCGGCTAGTTAAAAGTTAGAGATCCGTGGATCTGCAGTTTGACAGAAAAATGATCTTGACGTAAAATTGATTTTTGCAACTTTTATGTTCATAAGAAGGAATGTGTTTTAGCCAATGTTTACTACTCAAGCATGCATTGTTGATTTCGAAAATATGTCAAGGTTTAAAGGTGCGAAGAAGGAAAAACAATATGACAAACACGCTATGAGAAATAAACGAGATAAACTAAGATATTAATAATATTTCATTTCAGCACTAAGAGCAATACAAAGGATTTGATATATGATACAAATGTAGATCAACAAGACAAAGTACATGTCTCCATGAGAAAACTTGATCATGGGATACACGAGAGCGATGAGTGATATGATGATGATCATGAAGGTGATGTAAACCATGATGATGGAAATCTTCCTTGGTTTTGATTTTTCATAGTGAGATGAAGAGGAAGATGAAGTTTGATTGTGAGGTATTTTGAAAGTGGAAGATTTGAAAAATGGGGTTTGGTGGTATTTGACGATCGGAGGGTGTTTTTATGGGGAAGGAAGAATTTTTGAGATTTGTGTTTTGTTTTATTACTATTTAGAAAGATTTGATTTTTAGGTTTTAGGTTAAGATAACACATATTGATATACCTAGGTTTAGACGGAAGAAAATATTCACGAAGGTTTTCTAATGAAGCCACGCATATCACAAAAGCATATATTATAAATAAGCAAATAAAGAAAAAATAATATAACCATACAAATTTCTATGCAAGCATATCTATTCTTAGCTAATGTTATTTAAAGATAATTTTTTTAAAGAAAATCATACCTCTAATGCAATTTTGAGTGTCCCTTACTTTTGAGAAAAAGTATCAATAGACAACTCCGGTTCCTTCGAGATCTTATTGGTAGTATGTTAAGACACCCTTTTTGAGAAGGTTATCTTATTACCAAGGAATATTGATGACTTGCTTAATATGAGGTTAACTAAACAGAAAGGTTAGTGCATTTTGTAAGATAAAATAAGATGTAGAAAAATTGATGTTATCATCCAATCAACATCCAACAAAAGTGTTCTTAAAACATGGTATTTGTTTTTAGAAAGTCTTCTTTGTAGTTTTCAATCATACACGGATTGTATCAAGTTTTTAAAGTACAATATACTCTAAGAAACTTGGTAACGAAGCTCTGGTACAAATAGTAGAAAACTAGAAGGGGGGGTTGAATAGTTTTACCGATTAAAAATTTGTTTTAAACTATTTAGATTGACTTATGTTAATCTATTTAAAGTGTGTGTTGGATGATGATAGATAAACATATAAACAAGTAATGCAAAGATAAAGAGAAAGGAACACAAAACCATAACACGAGTATTTATAGTGGTTCGGCTACAAGGACACCTTCCTTGCCCTACTCCACTCCCCGAGTTCCCCACTCGAGAGTTCGTAAGCACTACATAACACAAGCTCCTTAATGTGGCAGAGAAGCCTTCACAATGTCGCCTACTCTTTATCTAGTACAAGGCTAGACATTGGGTTCTTCCACGAGGTAGAACTAAACCTATCACAACGTCGCCTACACTTTATCTGATACAAGTCTAGATACCGAGTTCCATTACAAAGGAGGAACTACTACCCAACACTACACCAATACACGACTACCCCAAAGGAGACACACTCCTTATTACAATATCATAAGGATATCAATATCCTTGAACCCAAACTATCTATCTTGTACATCGATGCACCATATCGAATGTACACCATTGGCATCTTTCACTAATGCCTTCGACACGATCCTTTGGCACCTTTTACTAATGCCTTCGACTTGACCCTATGGCACCTTTCACTAATGCCTTCGACTTGACCCTTTGGCACCTTTCACTAATGCCTTTGACTTAAACCTTTCGGCACCTTTCACTGATGCCTTTGACTTAACCCTTTTGGCACCTTTCACTAATGCCTTCGACACAACACTTCTAAGGAGGGAGATAAGAACTATCAACAAGATAACTTCAATAGTCTTGGTGATGACGAAGCTTGGCAACTCATGGACTTGAGCTTGCTAGACTTCAAGAGGTGGTGATCTCGCCTTTGAGAGGAATCTAGAGAATCACACAAACACAAAATTACATAGAAAGATCCTTTGAATATGAGGTTAGAGATAATACAATACTAAGAGAGAGTATGTGTAAAAGGGGTGAGTTACAGGAGAGAAATGGCTCACTATTTATAGGTAAATTTCTCATTGTTCCCAGTTCCCACGGATCCTCCCGGAGGATCCGGCTAGTGTAATCAAGGGATCCGTGGTGGGTCGACTTAAGTCCGGATTTTGGGTTGCAAACCGGGTTATGGGTTATGAACCATGGGTTATGGATACCCAACAAGATGCAATGTATCTAGACATTGGGTCATGGGCCTTGGGTTATGAATCATGGATAATACCCAACATGACTTCATGCATGATGTCATGTAATAGGTCATGGGTTATGGATCAAGCTCCATGGGTATGGGTCATGGACTTTGGGTTTTACCCAACAATATTCAATGTATCTAGTCAATGGGTTAAGGCCTTAGATTTTTACCATTACATTACCAATTACAATATATACCAAGATGATAGATACCCATTTGCTTCTGAATTAGACTTGGATTGTATTCAGTTAGATTCAGTTTGGATTTGTATTTTAGTTTTAGGAATTTATTATGACTTATAATTATATTACCCTTAGTTTCATTTTGAATTTATGTAACCTTATTATTAATTAAAGTATTTTGCTTGCGTTTGTTCTGTTGACACCATAATGTGGCATTTTGACCCTTGTCAGGTTGGGGTGTTACATTGTGTGTGAGATAATAAACATTCATTTATCACTATTTATGTTCTACTTCTCTCTACTTTCTTTTTATTATTTCGCATCTCTTTCTCTCTCTAGATTTCCAGTGATTGGTAAGTGATCTAAACGCTTTCATGGAACTTACATAAATAAATGACAAATACTTGTTACGTTGATTACATAGGATTACTGACCATTTAATTCTTTAGTAGTGTATGGATCAATGTTAGGGAGACGTATTTTGTAAAAGAAAGAAGGCTTTTATGGAAACGAAATGTATATTATTCGTTATTATCCATAAGTTCACCGAAAAGCCTTCTTTCATTTACAAAATGCGTTCATTGAATATTGATCCAGACACTACTAAAGAAGTATATGGTTAGTAATCCTTTGTAATCTACGTAACAAGTATTTATTATTTATTTAAAATTTACACAACTTTTTTTATCCATAACATAGGTGTTTCCTTACCTATTCACGATTGAATGGGCGGAACAACATCACTTTGAGAACGAGGATGCTAAAAAGGTTCAGTGTCATATTAAAAGCTGGCAGAATCGTATGTATTAAAAATAATATAATTCAAGAAGTTTAATGTATGTTTTACCATTGTGTTCTTGTATAATAAAAGTAAACATTATATTATATAATTCACTCAAATAACAACATAATCTATAAACCCTAAACACTAAAACCTAAACCCTAAACCTATTTTTAAACCCTTATACACAAAACAAAACAAAACAAAATGATGAAATTAAATAGATTAATTTTCGAATGCAATTCTCCATCATTCTTCTTTTTTTCACGTAATATAACACATGGGCCTATATAATATACGAAGTGCTCAGGGTACGGTGTGTTTTCGCTTGGTGTCCTCGGGAAAACGCTACTGGACAATGCCACAACCACACCAACACTCGCTTTTGCGGGTGTGGCGTCGTCCCCACCAGCCCAACGGTACCGTATTTTTTTTTCTTTTCCGTGGGTTTTGTGTTTATGTGTGTGTTGTGTTTGTTTATAAACTAACCTTTTTTTAGGTTTTGGCGCAAAGTAAAATGAGGAAGAAGTTTTTTTTTGTTTTTTTTACATTAGTTTTTTAATTATTTTTTTAAACCTTTTGTTATGCTTGTTACATTGTTTTTTTTAACAACTGTATGTTAAATTGTTAGTCCATTTGACAGTTTTTCTTACAGCGTTAGTTCTTGATGTGTTTACATTGTTTGTCCCTAGGTTATTTTTCTTATATTTTTATTCCCTAAAATGTATAAAATTTGGTTTAAATGTATAAAATGAAATGTGTTGTCTTATCAGAATAAATGAAAAAAAAACAAAAAAATTGTAGGGTCTAAGGGTGCACCATGGCACCAGATTCTTGTTTTATATGTGGGAGAGGTGTTTTTGGTGTTGTAATGAATTATTGGTTTGATAAAATATGTCGGCCCTATGCTCCAAATATGATAAGGGGACAAGGTTGTTATATGTGGGATCATGTAGTCGAGTAATAAGAAATAAAAGAGGCACATGTAAGGCTTTAGGGTAGGACATGTGCATTCCATGACCGGGTATACTAGGTTACTGATTGAGTGGACATTTTGAAAATAGCCAGAAAGATAGTCCTATGTTTATAAAACAAATACTGATATGAGCATTTAGGTTATTTTCTCAACATTTATTTACTTTACTGTCAATTGTATAAGAGCACGAGGAGTGTTGCCATTGTCAAAACTAGCAGGCTAGTTTTCTCAAACTATGTTTGCATCGTTGGCACTTGGCACCAACCTTTTTCACCAAGAACACACAATATTATGTAAAAAATAATAAGAAACTGTTTAGCTAGTTGTTGAAACCATAGGCTCAAGTGCTCAACAACAATTGCCTGATGCGCTCAATAGATGGACCGAATATTTATCAGCACTGTATCTTGTTAAGAGAAACTGCGATGTATGACTTTTAAAAAAAATGACTTTTCACTATTTGATAAGCTTTTAAGATGACTCAGAGGGTGTTTACTCAATTAAGTGGTTTGATATAATGGTCCTAATTAGCCTCTTATAGAGGAGAGTGAAGCTTTAATGCCTTTCCTAATTAAGAGGGACTAAGGTTTCGGGCCCACATTTCTTTCCCACTAAGAAGAAAGTAAACACCCCTGATGCAGGTTTTAGTGACTAGGTTTTAATATTTATAAGTGTCTCGTTTACCTATGGTCTACCTTATGCACTAACGGGCAGTGTACCCACTCGTGTGTAGTGTAGTAATCAGTAAAACCGAGGTCGTCCCAAGAGCTATGTGAGCGAATTCTAATGTCACTGGTTTTAATTGGTTTTAAGATTGAAATGATTAATAAACTAATAAAACAAGAAATAAAAGAAAGAAAATAAAGGGAAAGGTTGTAATCAATAGAGGAGAAGTGTGCTAACCTAGTTACTCATCCTATCATGTTATGTTTACGTCTAATTACTTCAAATTGCTTCAAGTGGGGGTTTAGTTCGCTAGGACAACATTTGGTCAGTTCGTCCTAACCTATCAGCAAAGGTTTCCACCGGAGATCAAGCTACTACCCTTGAAAGTCCAGTTGTTTTTAGTCCCCTAACTAAGTCATTAAGTACCGCTACATGCAAGATTCATAACAATGAGTGCCCGTGCTCTAGCATCTTAGACACTCATCCCTAACTTCTTAAGTTCATCCAAACGGCAGGTGATCATTTGGTCAGTTCGCACAAGCGAAGAAGGGTCGTCAGTTGGTCAATTATTACCCTTCCCACTTTGTCTACCTACTTAGGGTCAGTTGGTCAATTCTCCTAAGCAACTAGACACTACCGCCATTCAAAACTACCAAAACAAGGGTAGCTACCAACAAACTATACATGCACACACTAGAAACAATTATACGGAAGCAATGTAAACATAAACATAACAATTAAGGAATCATAACTAGGGTAGCACCAGAGGTGCTTAGCCGATCATATTAAATGAACAATCAATTCAACGTTTGACATAATGAAATACATGAATTGAAAGTAAAAGAAATGATAGATCGCTAATGCTTATCGTTAGGGAGTGATTTATCCCTTGGAGATGGCTCCGTATGCTCCTCAAGATCTACCTTCAGTCCCCTACTCACGTTCTCTATTTTGTGTGTGGTGTGAATGATGTGAAATGCAGAATTTAGGGCTGGTATTTATAGGCCATATCTAGTTACGGCGTAACTTAAGTTGAGATTTACGCCGTAACCTATATAAATCCGTAATAATGCTCTAGATATAGCTGGTTACGGCGTAACACATAGAATGAGTTACGGCGTATCTTCAATATACGTTACAAAATCATGATTACGCCGTAATCGTTGGAAGGAGTTACGGTATAGCTTGCAGCGGCGTGGAACATCATTTGACCTAATTAGTTACGGTGTAATCCTATGATGGAGTTACGCCGTAATCTGCTGTTGAGTTGGTCTTCTGAGTCACGCTTTTGTTACGGCATAATGTGAGAGAGGAGTTACACCGTAATTACTTCACAATGGGCATACTATCATATATCTTCAATAAACTCTCCAAATCTGCATCTCTTTAGCTCCAATGCTCGTAAATTACCTGAAAGTGAAATATAGAGGAAAACAAGCGTAAATCCATATAAATGATATAAAATACGAGCATTATCTGGGAAATTGACACTTAATATTCGTGACTATTTGATGTTATCAAATATCCCCACTGAACTCTACTTGCCCTCAAGTAGACCTTATTAGATAAATTCCTAAAAAGATATCTCCCATTACTTGGAAAATATAAGTTTAAAAATCCCTTATGCTAGAATAAAACAAAGTCGAACACCTCACAAAATGGGAACAAAACACTCAAATCTCTCAACTATTCTAAGTGTCATCTTCGGGGTGATCACTCAACGCACAATCATAGCATATATTCTATCATAAACTTGGCGGTTACACAAATCTCCACCACTAGAGTTAAGGACTAAACATTCTCGAAGGCAATATGGGTAGACACGACAATGGTTAAGGGTGAATCGTCATTACTAATATGTCACGGCGAAGTGGACAAAATCAATGATACATGACCAAATCTATGGCCAAGACACCAAAGATTGTTGCTTCATCACCTAGACACGTTTTATGACTAAAGGGTAGGATAAGACATGTGATATAATTGGTGTAAAGTAAAAATAACAAGCAAATAGTCTAAATCTATAACCAAGTCATCACCGCTTACCGTTCATCCAAAGTTCAAGTTTCAAAGCTAAGAAACCGGATCAAGATATACAAGGTAGATGTGCCATTAGAGGACGTCATAATGGGCACATTACCTCTTCTTCAATTGTTGGCGCAACAATCACCAACTTCATTATTAAAACCGAGGTGGCATCCTCGATACTAAATCTAAGATGAGCTCTTAAACATAGTGCATATAATCATTGCACTTTACAATCAATAACTACAATTTTTTTTTCTCGAATCATTTTTTTTTCATAACAACTAAACATAGCATCCCCCCACTTGAGATGAACAATATGAGAATTTGGGGGGTCTTCAATGATCTTCAAAAATATGTCCTTGACGAAAGCGTGATTCTCGAACCTTTCCACTTGAACCTTGAACTTAGGCAAACAATGACTTCCCGATCACAAATAAAGACTACACGGTAGGCTAAGGTGTATGGGTGTATCGAAACAATATGTTGGGTGAAAAAAATGAAATGAATGGCTAAGATGGGTGTATCTAGGGGTATCTTGCACTAAAGGTGAGTGCAACAAAAGGGTTTAACATGAGGGTCGAGAAGTCGAGGTGACTAATCGATAGACACACAAGGATAGGCTTTTTGGGTGATAATCCTATAATATTTCCTTCTGAAACTGAATAATCCAAATAAATTAAGCTAACTCAACATACCTCGTCTATGGTCTCGAAATGATGCAAAGGCCAAGTTCTAAAGTTTACAAGCTACCGGCACACTCATAATTTGGTGGATTTGGGGTAAATATTTTGAAACGGATAAGGCTAATCTACCATATAATATCAAGGGTTATAATATGTTCGGCTAAGGTTTAATCTAGTTAGGTTAAGAAAAACATGTCAAAATTTTAAAAATGGCATAGTTTTTCAAAATAAACTAGAAAAACGAGGGCAAAATACAATTCAAGAGATAATTCTACTCCCGTCCCCCACTTGAAATGTACAAAGTCCCTTTTGTACTAAACGTTAAATAAAGGTGAAGAGAAAGTAGAATTAGAGCGAGAACTTCCCTGAAATTCACTCCGAAAAAGAAAGAAGGCCCACGAAAAGAATCGTGCCTTCGCATAAGCATCCACGAGCAAACTTCATTCCCTGAAATCACACTACCAACAAGCATAATTCTAAAAAAGAAAAAGAAAAACGAAAACAAAAAAAAATCTAACTCACTTTCATAGAAATTACGGTTGTATTTAGCTTATGAAACAAGCCTTTTAAACCACTTGGTGTCCCAAGTGGACGAGTGTAGTCTCGTGAGGGCTTACAGGGAACATACCTACAAAGTTCATTTAAAAACTAGTACAAGGTTATTGTGTTTAAAGAGAAGAAATTAATACAGAGGATAGTTACGTCATAACTCCAAGAAGGAGTTACGCTGTAATTATGGCAAAGCCTGGCAGACGCTACTGGAGTGTAATTACAGTGTAACCATTGCATGGGATTACGTCGTAATTGGTAATTCTCTGGAGGATAGCTACTGGAGGTGTGTTACGGTGTAACCATTGGAATGAGTTACGCCGTAACTGTGGACATATCAGGTCTTCGTTCAGGCTGCTGCAACAACTTCTCTGATTTCCTGCAAAAATAGTTAAAAACACAAAACCCAACAAAAAAAAATAAAAGGAATAATTCTGGTTGTCTCCCGAAAGAGCACTTTTCTTTAATAACGAGTCTTTAAGTTAGACTCAAGGCCATGGGCTAGAATTGTGTGTTTGTCATTTCGTGGATATGGCAATCCCCACGTTGAATCCAACTGATGAGATTCTTGTCCCGTTTACAGTCCGCGCCAAGCTCTAAGCACCCCAAATAAAAAAAATTGATCTTTTGGTACGGGTGGTCAATCCCTTTGGCCTTATTTTCGTCACTTATGTCAAGCAGTGGCCGAGCTTGGCTTAATTGCTTCTTCGTCCAATTTTTAAAGTTTTTAACAGTTCTTGGCATTCTAAAAATTGTTTTATCATCGCCAATCTTTAACCACACTAGCCCTTCCTTCTCATTCTTATCTAGCCCAAATAATTCTTGAAAGGGTTTTCAGAAAATTACCCCGGTGAGTCCATCCTCCACAAACTCGCTAGTGTCATCTAATACCACAAAATCGACCAAGAATGAATGTGTTTCAACAAAGACATGAACATTTGTTGCAATCCCCAGGAAATTGTTCCCTTTA
Organism: Chrysanthemum lavandulifolium; assembly: GCA_022545495.1. Lineage (NCBI taxonomy): Eukaryota > Viridiplantae > Streptophyta > Magnoliopsida > Asterales > Asteraceae > Chrysanthemum > Chrysanthemum lavandulifolium. Next base: position 163,399,203 of record CM040244.1, on the reverse strand, counting down.
TACTCTAGTTCTTTTACCATAACTTTTTTGTAGCATTCCTTCGACATTATGTTTACCGGAAAATTTGTGTCGATGAAGGGATGGAAGTCAATGAACCCAATCTTGCATGAAATTTTCAGGTTATAGGGGTTCCTATGATGGATTCGAGTTCCCATTTTGTAAAACTTAGGTTGGTCAGATCGTGAAAAAGTCTCTTTAGAATTGTTGTGCTAATGGACCATGTCGATGTCACTAGAAAAATCGTCGGCACTGATTCCCAAACCATATTCTTCTTCAAAATTAACAAAAACATCAAAATCTTTTCCCGAAGTGATATCGCCAAGATTTGAAGGGGTCTTTGGGGCATCACTAAGAAATTCTTCCAACGCATCACCAAAATCGCCTATAGGGTCAAGTGCGCAAACCTTTGAGGGATGGGCAGGAGTTCATTTGATCTGAATGTAGCAATTTCCCCATCAGCTTCAAGTGTCATCTTTCGAGCGAAGACATCCACTTTCGTATGGGCAGTAGCGAGCATGGGTCTACCGAGAATGATAGGTATCCTGTTGACTTCGGGAATATCCAGAATAACGAAATCCACCGGGAAGAGGAACTTGTTGATTTTTACCAATACGTTTTCTTCGATCCCCAAAGGTGATTGCATGGATCGATTGGCCATTTCTATTTTCATTTTTGCCGGCTTAAGATTTCCGATTCCCATGCGTAGGAACATTGAACGAGGTATTATGCTAATGCTTGCTCCAAGATCATCTAAGGCGTTACACATGTTAAGATTCCCGATCAAGCAAGGGAGAGTGAAGCAACCTGGATCTTTCTCTTTTTGAGGCAAATCATTTCTTAGAATTGCTGAACATCTTTCGTTTAGTTGAACCGTCTCATCGAGATCATTCTTCTCATTACTTAATTCCTGCAAAACATTGTTAGGATTAATTCTGATGGAATTAATTTGAGGGATGTTTACCGGAAGAGCTCCAATATCATGAAGTAAGAGTTTCTCCTTGCTAATTCTTCTTTTGACCTTCTCAGAGAAGGTAGTTGGTTCCTCAGAAACTGTTTCAACCGAATTGACAATTTCTTCATCCCGTGCAACAAGATGATCCGTAATGGCTTTTGTGGAAAACTAGAAGGGGGGGTTGAATAGTTTTGCCGATTTTAGGTTAGTTTCAAAAACTTTTAGATTCGTTAATATGTGAGATCTTGTGGATGTAGAGAAAGTATAGATCTAATGATAAAGCAAGTAAATAAAGTAAAGCGAAGGGAAAGAAAAGACACAACCGATGTATAGTGGTTTGGCTACAAGGACACCTTCCTTGCCCTACTCCACCCCCGAGTCACCTACTCGAGAGTTCAAGCACTATGTCAAAAACTCCTTCACTGCGGAGAAGCCTTCACAACGTTGCTTACACTTTTTCGGTACAAAGCTAAATACCGAGTCCGTAGCACGGTGGACCAAACCAACACGACTATTACACAACAAATATGTGAAATATCAAATACAAGATCTTCGCTATAGAAATCTTATGAGTGACAAATCAATCAAGGACCCCTTGCTTGGATGACTTGTAGAATGCTCGTGATCTCGCCTTAGAGAAGGACCTATATGAGGATCACAATAGAAAGAAAGAAGAACAACTCTCTAGATCAAGTGATCTATATGTTAGAAGAAAATGAGAGTGTTTGTGAGATTTAGTGATGAGTGTGCAAATACTCATCATTTTTGTACCATTTAAACTGCAAAAACATCTGAAAACACTCAGAAATGCATCAAAATGATGAAAATATCACAAATAAGTGTTTTATGTGTTTTAAATGCAAAAATATCAAAAGCAGATGAAAACGATCAAGTTTGCATAATTGGCGCTTTAGTCCCCAAGTTTCAAAAGTTGTCAAAATAGTCCACTGTAAATCAAAATAAAGAAAAAAAAATCATTTAAGGTCCATGGGATTCAATAGTTGTCAAAACAAACCCTTCAAAGTTTAAAATTACAAAATGGCAACTTTGGTCCTCAACTTTGAAAATGTCAAAATAGTCCTCTGATATTTAAAAAGTGAAAATAATCAAATGTGGTCCTTGTACTATTAAAGATTGGCAAGTTTGGTCCTTGTGATAAGTTTGGAAAAGTGGCAGGTTCAGCCCCTTAACTTTGCAGAAATTGCAATTTTGGTCCTTGTATATTAAACAAACAAACCGGACCCTTATATACAATCCAAAACCCAAATCCAACCCAGCTGAGCCCAAACACAAACACAAGCCCAACCAATCTTGACCCTTGACCCTTGGACCTTGAACCCCTGAGCCAGTCCAAATCAATTTTAACCCTGCCAATAACCATTTTGAACTCCCCACTTAATAATTAAAAACGGTCAAAGAAGTCAAACGCGCCAAAACCAGAGATACTGTTTATCTCCCTCACCCATCTCTGCAAACCAAAACCAGAGCTGTTTTTTTCACCTTTCCACCTTTACACCTCATCATACCAGCTGTCTAACAACTCCCCTACACCTCCACATCCCACCAAATTGCATTAATTAAGAAAACCTGCTCAAAAGAAATTTCGCGCCAAAATTCCACATGGACGAATATGATGAATTAGAAGGATCCAATGGTTCAAATGAGGTGGGAAAGATTCAGAGATGTCGACAAGAGCCTAAAAGATCAATATAAAGAAGAGAGGAAGCAATGTGAAGACAATCTAGTGTAATTTTAAATTTCTTTAGTCGTTTTAATCAACTTAAGCTTTCTAGTGTATTTCTTAGATTTCAAGTACTATTTTTCTCAAGTTCAGTGTATTGTAAATCTTTCTCAATAATTAATTTCAGTGTTCAAGTTTCAATTTCAGTTTATGCAAAATTTTCAAGTTTAAAAATATCATGTTAGCCTAATGTTGTTTATAGTTGTTGTTAAGGACTGAAATAGCTCACTTAAACTCCTAGAAAGCTTTTCTAAGCTTTTAGTAACCTTAAAATCAGTTCTAGATATAAAGAGCAAAAATACAAAAAATACTAAAAATTAGTTAAAATCAAAATCAAAAGAGATGGTGCAAGAAAGCTGAAGCAGTTTGATTATTTGATGGAAATGGGTTAGTGAACCTGTGGAGGTTCTATAGGAAGTATTCCTTGGTCCTTGTTCTTGGTTTTCAGCTGAATCACATTTGTAAGCCTTTTTAAGCATTTTTTGCATTTCAATATATAAGTAGTTTAAAGCTTAAATTCTTGTATGTTTATGTTTCTTAGTTGTGGTTAAGTAGAATTAAGCACTAAAACAGTTTGCTTATTCTCTTTAATTTGTAGTTGCTAAAACCTTAATATGTCAAACTAGTCCTAATTAACCTTAATATAACATAATCAATAAGTAGAATCAATCCAAAGTTCATTTTAGTCAACCTTTTAGTTCATCTTAAAAAGTCAAATTTCAGTTTAGTAGTTTTTTGAATAAAATAGATAATTTTATATAGGACTTAATATTAGATTTCAAGATTTGAGCTTTTGGGATATTAAAATATAGTTGCTCATCTTCCTAATAGTATTTTTTATAATTTCTGTTTAGCTTATTTAGTTGCTTATTTCTTAGCTTATTTTGAACCCTTTTCTAAAATAGTGCCCGTGTACGTTGAGTGACCATTTTCATAAGCTCACACGAGCTTATTAGTTAGCCTAAGCTTGTGTATTTTGGTTCTTTGGAAAGCTAACCTAGCTGTCTTGAAGTTCCAAACTTAATTTTTCACTGTCTAGCTTATTTGATAGGGCTGCAACAAGCTTTTACCTTGTCCCATTTCTGTGTAAACTTAGTAACCAGTGTTTTACAAGCTTTTTCTTAAGCTTGTCAAAAGCTTATTAGTGAGTCCCACAGTGTGAGCTTGGACTTTTTGGAAAGCCCACCAGCTAATCTTGACACCTCAATCTTTATTTTGAGCTTTTAAGCTTATTTCATTAGCTTAAATTGGTTTAGAAAATGGCTGCAGGCCTGTTTGGATAGTAGGTTTAGCATAAGTGCTTATTTGCTTATTTCAAGCTTATCAGTGTAATACTTTGTGTCCTTTAGCTTAATTTAAGTTCATTTAGTTTGTTTGTAACTTATTTTACCTTTGTTTCAAACTGTGAAGCTTGTTTGAGCTTAAATCATCAAAATAAGCTCATTAGCTTAACTGTTTAGCTTTTAAGTATTCAAATAGCTTATTTTTAAGTTGTAAAATTTTTATCTTTATTAAAGTTTCATATTATCAGTAGTTAAATAGTTTTCAAAAAGAAAAATCACAAAAACATCATTTTAAAAATAGTGATAGCGTTTATTTAATAGAAATTAGCTTTTTAATTTTTCTTTTCAGCTTATTATTAAGCAAATTCTGTTTTTATAATTTTCTTAGTTTTCTGTCACCATAGGATATTTTTAGAAAAAATTTCATAATTTTCTTAGCTTGTTTAGTATTTATTAGAATTTAAAATAGTTAAAAGTATTAAATAATTAATAATAAATAAATAAAAAGCATAAAAAATATCTTTTCATTTTTAAAATTAATATTTTAGATTTTTCCAAGTTAAAATTTCATTTTTCCAGGTTAATTTTATATTTTCTTGTATTTAAGTGTATTTTAAATAATTAATAAATAGTAATTAATTAATAATAAATAGATAAAAAGTGTAAAAAATATATTTTTAATTTTAAAATAAGTTTTATAATATTTTAGATTTTTCTAAATCATAATTTCAATTTTCTAGCTTTATTTCATATTTTATTATATTTTAAGGTATTATTAAGTAGTTAAAAATAGTTTTTAATTAATAATAATTAGATAAATAGTCATAAAAATAATTTTATTTTTCCAATAATTTTATTTTATTATTAGGATTGTAAAATATCATTTTATATTTGTAGGTCTTTTATTTCTTAAAACTCACGCTTTATTTTGTACGTTACGTAATTTAATAAACGCACGTGTTTAAGTTTATTTAATCGATTGTTGTGCTTTACGCCTGTATCCAAATACAATTCCAATCAATCAAGAGTGTAGTTATCAATCAAAATCCTTACTGATCATTATCCTTAGTGATCATTCGACATCTGAACGTTTTGAAACACCATTAATCCTCCGTGGGACTTAACGACCCGGGAATCCACTATATTCCAAGGGAAATTGCATTGGTTTTAGACTGTTTGAATTTTATTACGGTTGACCATTCACAAGTGGTTGACTTGTGTAATAAACTTGACAGTTTGGAGCGAATCAAATTTTGGCGCCGCTGCCGGGGAGGCTTTAGCGTGTTCTAAGCATTTTCAGACCCATACTTGCACATATACAACCTTTTGTAAACAGTTTTCTTTTGTAAAGTTATCAAAAAGTTCATTAACACTTTTCCTAAAGTGTTAACAAAAAAATATATATATAAAACAACAAAACAATCATAACGTTTTCTATCTTGTATTTTCTTTAAGGTGATTCTTAAAGAGATTCGATTTGGTTAAACGAGACGATACCAAAAATATTGTCCAAAAGTTTTTAAACCCTTAGCACAAATCCATACCTCGTCTTTTTAGTGGTACTTAATAAATACATAAAATCAACCACCGCAAACCAAGGCGAGAACACCTACCAACTGGGGTGTGAACATTAACAAGTTCCCAATCTTACGGATCAAAACTTGCCTTTGTGTCCTTGTGATTTGGTGTGCCTTTTCAAAGAAGCCATTTCATTTGTGATTATTGGTTTAAGTTCACTTGTCGTTTTGCCTCGCATTTGTTTTTGAAAACCGATTTTTATACTTAGTGCATGCGCGCTCGTTCTTCCAGCTCTACAAGTCCACTTTCGAGCTTGTAAGTATTCCTCGTGAGCGTGAGGACGTTCGCTCCTTCACCGCGATCGAGGAACGTCTAGCACCACCACCCCCGTCAGTAATGGCGGAAGATAAATCGATGAATGAGCTTCTCCAAGCACCCATCGAGGGTTACGGAGATGCCATTGTTGTCCCACCATCGTGGGCGATACCTTTGAGCTCAAAACCGGGTTGCTTAATCTTGTAACCCAAAGCCAATTTTATGGTTTTGAGCGGGACGACCTCATGCTCATATTCGATGGTTTAACAAGATTGCATCGACCATCAAATACAAGAATGTCCCACATGAAGCAATTAAGCTTCTTACATTCCCATTCTCTCTGTAGAGGACAAGCCCGGAATTGGCTTGAGAAACAACCCCTCGTTCCATTGAGACATTGGAGGATTTAGTCACCAAGTTTGTTAACGAATTCTATCCTCCATCCCGAACTACAAATCTTAAGAATGAGATAATGAAATTTGCTCAAAGATTTGATGAATCATTCGGTGAGGCATGGGATCGTTACAAAGAGTTGCTCCGAAAGTGTCCACATCATGGTTTTACCGATTTAATGCAAATGGATACTTTCTACAATGGTTTGAGCCAAGCTGACCAAGACTCTTTAAATGCCTCCGCGGGAGGTAATTTCCTGAGCAAGACCACAAAAGAAGCCTTACAAATCATAAAAAACAAGTCCCAGGTCCGCCCTTTCCGAACAAAGACATATCAGTCTCATTCTAATGCAGGACCTTCTACTTCATCTCACGTGAGTACATCTAGCACCGATGCTAAGATTGACAAAATCACGGATATTGTTCAGGCTTTGGTTCTTGCTAACCAAAAGAAAGTCACGTTCACACAGACACCATCACATGGTGAAGTGAAGAAAGTCGAGGTCTGTGTTACTTGTGGTGGCCCTCATGCATACTACAACTGTACTGCCACTGATGGTAGTCCGTTTGAAGCCAATGCTATAGCCGGTACTTCACATCAAGGAGGTAATCAATACCATCATCAAAATGAACCAAACTACCGTGCACCTAGCAGTATGACACCACCTGGTTTTCCTCCTGTGTAAAACCATGGCAATCAAAATCGCTTTGGACCAAATCAAGGTTTCCAACATCAAGGAAACTTTAATCAAAACAATTTCAATCGAGGGAATCAATTTCATGGGAATGTGAATCCTAATCAAGGAAATTTTCAAAATCAAGGCCCTAATCCGAACATTAGAGGCCAGAATTTTCCTAATCAAACTCAAGCCATTGTTCCAACTGGACAATCATCTGATGAGCTATTGAAGCAATTCATGAAATGCCAAGATGAAATGAACAGGTTGTTGGTTAGCCAGATTTCTGACATTAAGAAGTCTTTAAATGATCAACCCTCGGGCTCAGGAAAACTTCCGAGCAACATGATCGCTAACCCGAGGGGCGACGCAAAGGCGATCACAACCAGAAGTGGTGTTTCATACAATGGACCCGCTATTCCTACTACCTCTTCTTCTTCTTTCCCAAAGGTAGTAGAAAGTGAACCTAAGACGCACAATGGACCTTCGACTCCAATGCCTCCTCCACCAGGAGCAATGAGTCAAGTTACCAAGGATACAACAGACAAGGTGCATTTCTCAAGCCCACGGCATCAAGACACGTCCCACCTTCGGTAGTCAAGCTTTAAGTCCGGAACCCAAGTTCAAGACAAATTCGAGCGAAATGACTTCCGTCCGGCTCTAAAAGTCTAGTCGACTTCCTTACCCATCAAGATTGCATGATGAGAAGCTCAAAGACAAAACCAAAGAGGAAATGGAAAAAATTTTCCAAATTTTCAATGAAGCGCACTTTGATATAAGCTTCGTTGATGCTCTCGTTCTAATGCCCAAATTTGCATCCACGCTTAAAGGCTTCTTGAGCAACAAAGATAAGTTATCCGAGATGGCTAAAACCCTCTCAATGAGCAATGCTCACGGTCCTTCTCAAAAGCTTCCCAAAAGCTTGAAGACCCGGCAGTTTTAATCCGTGTGATTTCTTGGGATAGTTCAATGCTCCGCCTTGGCCGATCTTGGCGCTAGCATTAACCTCATGCCACTCTCGGTATGGAAGAAACATCTCTTCCTAAACTTATATCTACTTGTATGACACTCGAGCTAGCGGATTGTACCATAACTCGTCCACTGGGATAGCCGAGGATGTCGTGGTGAAAGTAGGAAAGTTTCACTTTCCCACCGACTTTGTTGTAGTAGACTTTGATGCGGATCCTAGAGTTCCCATCATCTTAAGGAGAGCTTTCTTGAGAGCAGTCGTGCTCTAATTGATGTATTTTTGAAGAGTTGACCATACGGGTTGACAACGAAGAACTCACGTTTAATATCAACCGAACTCCAAACCTCTATCCAAACATCTGTTACAATTGATCAAAATCGAAAGAATCAATGCAACACTCTCAAATTTCACGGTTAAGAGGAGTCACCAAAACGTCTTGAGCTAAAAGCTTTGAAAATCAACCCCGGTTCAAACAAATGGTTTGAAAGTTGTACCAAGGAAGTCAAGAGTATTCTTGATGATGATGATCTAGAATCGGAGACTTTATCGAAGTAGTGGAAATTGCTAGCTCTAAGAGCACACCACTTGTCCCACCTCCGGAATCGGTTTATCGTATTGAGTTTGTTAACTCGTGGATGAAACCAAACTCTCTTGATTTCATCTGGATTGGATGATGATGTTTGTGATCCAATGGGAGACATTCTTCCCATTGAAGAATTGCTCAAAATGACCCATCATCCCCTAGTCTTATTATTTCCGACTCTTCCATCCCTTCTCTCACTCCGGATGAGGAAGATGACAACTTTGGAATGAAGTCGATGCCTTTCTTAGTGATGAATCGATTCCAACAGAATTGATAATACTTACTTTGATTCGGAGGGGATATCCTTTTTCGGAAAATCATTGATTGAAGAACCGTTTCCAACCCTCCCTACCGGAAATTCCTTTGACAATCACCATACAAGCTTTATGTTTAAGCTTAAAATGTCAAAATGGTGATTTGCTTCTTACTAATGAGGAATGGACATGCATTGTGATGCACATCTTTATTCCATTCTTCACGAATGGTGTGGTTGCTCTTTCCCTTTTCTCTTTCTGGAATGAGGACACCATCTTTGACCCGATATCATCCTTTATAGTTTCTACTATTAACAAATACCATGATTGTATCTCGTCGGTGTGGAACTTTCTGATGTTCATATGTATATTAACACTGTGAACGAAAGTCCGATCGAGATTGGTTTTCCACTTTGCTTCCCCAAGAACCATTGAATGCGGGGATCGAGTCAAGCTAGTGACTTGGTAATCAAAAACAATAGCACACCACATGGGTTTTCACCCGTGAGCACCACCCTAGTGTGGGGGAGTTGCCCCCCGCTGTTGTATATAAGTTTTCATCAAAAATAAATAAATAAATAAATAAATAAATAAATAAATAAAAAATGGCCGTAGTATTTCCCTTTTACGTTCTCAGTTTCGGCATAACAGCCGGTACTTTGAATATTGAGGGCAATATTCATTTCTAGTGTGGGGGGAATTCTCACGAATTTTATCATGTAATTATACCACCCAATTCCCCATTTTTGGCCAAAATTTTTTTTGGAGTAAGTGTTTTGCACTTACTCGACTTCTGATTATCGATCCGCCATGTCTAACCCACATAAGGATTGGCTAATCCAGAGCAAACGGCTCTTGGTAAAGATATCTCAAATCCGTTTATGGCTTGCAATTTTCCCAAAATTGTATGGTGTTCATTTCACCATATCTTTAATTAGTGAAGAGTTGGCTAGCCCGCAAGTTTATGGCTTGTGGTAAAGGCGGTTGGAAAACCATAATTGGTAATCGACTCACCAAAGATAAAATTGATAATTTATCTAAGAGTTGGCTAGTCCGTAGCAAACGGCTCGTAAAGACAAATCAAAACCGTTGAAAGCTGGTGATTTGCTCAAAATCATTTGGTTATCATTGTACCAAGGTTCTTACTTGAACTGAAACAATTAGCTACTCCAGAAGTAATGGCTTTTGGTAAAGAGATTCAAATCCATTAAGTTTCAAAAAGATTGCTAGGGACTAGCAATATTTTAGTGTAGGGGATTGATGAGTGTGCAAATACTCTTCATTTTTGTACCATTTAAACTGCAAAAACATCTGAAAACACTCAGAAATGCATCAAAATGATGAAAATATCACAAATAAGTGTTTTATGTGTTTTAAATGCAAAATATCAAAATAGATGAAAACGTATCAAGTTTGCATAATTGGCGCTTTAGTCCCCAAGTTTCAAAAGTTGTCAAAAATAGTCCCTGTAAATCAAAATAAAGAAAAAAAATCATTTAAGGTCCATGGATTCAATAGTTGTCAAAACAAACCCTTCAAAGTTTAAAATTACAAAATGGCAACTTTGGTCCTCAACTTTGAAAAATGTCAAAAATAGTCCCTGATATTTAAAAAGTGAAAATAATCAAATGTGGTCCTTGTACTATTAAAGATTGGCAAGTTTGGTCCTTGTGATAAGTTTGGAAAAGTGGCGTGTTCAGCCCTTAACTTTCTTCGAATTGCAATTTTGGTCCTCAGATATTAAACAAACAAAGGACCCTTATATACAATCCAAAACCCAAATCCAACCCAGTGAGCCCAAACACAAACACAAGCCCAACCAATCTTGACCATGACCCTTGGACCTTGAACCCCTGAGCCAGTCCAAATCAATTTTAACCCTGCCAATAACCATTTTGAACTCCCCACTTAATAATTAAAAACGGTCAAATAAGTCAAACCCGCCAAAACCAGAGATACTGTTTATCTCCCTCACCCATCTCTGCAAACCAAAACCAGAGCTGTTTTTTTCACCTTTCCACCTTTACACCTCATCATACCAGCTGTCTAACAACTCCCCTACACCTCCACATCCCACCAAATTGCATTAATTAAGAAAACCTGCTCAAAAGAAATTTGGCGCCAAATTTCACATGGACGAATATGATGAATTAGAAGGATCCAATGGTTCAAATGAGGTGGGAAAGATTCAGAGATGTCAAAAAGAGCCTAAAAGATCAATATAAAGAAGAGAGGAAGCAATGTGAAGACAATCTAGTGTAATTTTAAATTTCTTTAGTCGTTTTAATCAACTTAAGCTTTCTAGTGTATTTCTTAGATTTCAAGTACTATTTTCTCAAGTTCGATGTATTGTAAATCTTTCTCAATAATTAATTTCGGTGTTCAAGTTTCAATTTAGGTTTATGCAAAATTTTCAAGTTTAAAAATATCATGTTAGCCTAATGTTGTTTATAGTTGTTGTTAAGGACTGAAATAGCTCACTTAATCTCCTAGAAAGCTTTTCTAAGCTTTTAGTAACCTTAAAATCAGTTCTAGATATAAAGAGCAAAAATACAAAAAAATACTAAAAAAATTAGTTAAAAATCAAAAATCAAAAGAGATGGTGCAAGAAAGCTGAAGCAGTTTGATTATTTGATGGAAATGGGTTAGTGAACCTGTGGAGGTTCTATAGGAAGTATTCCTTGGTCCTTGTTCTTGGTTTTCAGCTGAATCACATTTGTAAGCCTTTTTAAGCATTTTTTGCATTTCAATATATAAGTAGTTTAAAGCTTAAATTCTTGTATGTTTATGTTTCTTAGTTGTGGTTAAGTAGAATTAAGCACTAAAGCAGTTTGCTTATTCTCTTTAATTTGTAGTTGCTAAAATTTCGGTTTAATGCTTATTATAGAATAATTATCATACTTGAGTTTTATGTTGTTCTTGTTGTTGTTTAATGCTTATTTAGCTTCATTATATGATAATATAAGGTTAGGAATCAAATGCATGGTCTAAATCATGAAACTCTTTGGAAATCATAAAATCGCCTTTTGAAGAGTTGTTTGGTTTGACTGTGTAAACTGTGTTAGAAGGTATCCAAGCCTTTGTTCTTGTTTGTTGTTTGTCAAACTTGGTCTTAATAACTCAGAGAAACCATAAAAACCAATCCTTGTTCAAGTAAAAGTCAAAATAGCATTTGATCATGTCTTGTTCATTAACTGTTGGATTTTCATGTTCCATGATCATGATTTCATGTTCATAAGTTGATAATATTGATCAAACTAGTCCTAATTAACCTTAATATAACATAATCAATAAGTAGAATCAATCCAAAGTTCATTTTAGTCAACCTTTTAGTTCATCTTAAAAAGTCAAATTTCAGTTTAGTAGTTTTTTGAATAAAATAGATAATTTTATATAGGACTTAATATTAGCTTTCAAGATTTGAGCTTTTGGGATATTAAAATATAGTTGCTCATCTTCCTAATAGTATTTTTTATAATTTCTGTTTAGCTTATTTAGTTGCTTATTTCTTAGCTTATTTTGAACCCTTTTCTAAAATAGTGCCCTGTGCACAGTTGAGTAGACCATTTTCATAAGCTCACACAGAGCTTATTAGTTAGCCTAAGCTTGTGTATTTTGGTTCTTTGGAAAGCTAACCTAGCTGTCTTGAAGTTCCAAACTTAATTTTTCACTGTCTAGCTTATTTGATAGGGTTGCAACAAGCTTTTACCTTGTCCCATTTTCGTGTAAACTTAGTAACAAAGTGTTTTACAAGCTTTTCTTAAGCTTGTCAAAAGCTTATTAGTGAGTCCCACAGTGTGAGCTTGGACTTTTGGAAAGCCCACCAGCTAATCTTGACACCTCAATCTTTATTTTGAGCTTTTAAGCTTATTTCATTAGCTTAAATTGGTTTAGAAAATGGTCAGCAGTCTGTTTGGATAAGAGGTTTAGCATAAGTGCTTATTTGCTTATTTCAAGCTTATCGGTGTAATACTTTGTGTCCTTTAGCTTAATTTAAGTTCATTTAGTTTGTTTGTAACTTATTTTACCTTTGTTTCAAACTGTGAAGCTTGTTTGAGCTTAAATCATCAAAATAAGCTCATTAGCTTAACTGTTTAGCTTTTAAGTATTCAAATAGCTTATTTTTAAGTTGTAAAATTTTTATCTTTATTAAAGTTTCATATTATCAGTAGTTAAATAGTTTTCAAAAAGAAAAATCACAAAAACATCATTTTAAAAATAGTGATAGCGTTTATTTAATAGAAATTAGCTTTTTAATTTTTCTTTTCAGCTTATTATTAAGCAAATTCTGTTTTTATAATTTTCTTAGTTTTCTGTCACCATAGGATATTTTTAGAAAAAATTTCATAATTTTCTTAGCTTGTTTAGTATTTATTAGAATTTAAAATAGTTAAAAGTATTAAATAATTAATAATAAATAAATAAAAGCATAAAAATATCTTTTCATTTTAAAAAATTAATATTTTAGATTTTTCCAAGTTAAAATTTCATTTTTCCAGGTTAATTTTATATTTTCTTGTATTTAAGTGTATTTTAAATAATTAATAAATAGTAATTAATTAATAATAAATAGATAAAAGTGTAAAAATATATTTTTAATTTTAAAATAAGTTTTATAATATTTTAGATTTTCTAAATCATAATTTCAATTTTCTAGCTTTATTTCATATTTTATTATATTTTAAGGTATTATTAAGTAGTTAAAATAGTTTTAATTAATAATAATTAGATAAATAGTCATAAAAATAATTTTCTTTTTCCAATAATTTTATTTTATTATTAGGATTGTAAAAATATCATTTTTATATTTGTAAGTCTTTTATTTCTTAAAACTCACGTTTTATTTTGTACGTTTACGTAATTTAATAAACGTACGTGTTTAAGTTTATTTAATCTGATTGTTGTGCTTTACAGTTCTGTATCCAAATACAATTCCAATCAATCAGTAGTGTAGTTATCAATCAAAATCCTTACTGATCATTATCCTTAGTGATCATTCGACATCTGAACGTTTTGAAACACCATTAATCCTCCGTGGGACTTAACGACCCGGGAATCCACTATATTCCAGCGGAAATTGCATTGGTTTTAGACCTGTTTGAATTTTATTACGGTTGACCATTCACAAGTGGTTGACTTGTGTAATAAACTTGACAGATTGGAGCGAATCATTTAGTAAGAAGAGGGTGAGTTAGAATGAAGAAATGGCTCTATTAATAGGCAAAATTTCCGGATCCCACGGATCCCTTCTACTGGGATCCGTCTAGTGTAAACCTAGGGATCCATGGAAGCTCCTCTTTGCCCATGGGTTTTTTGGTTATGGGTCATGGGTTATGGGTTGGTCCATGGGTTATCTTTAGATTCAATGTATCTAAGTATACATTGTATCTAGTCTTTTTGGGTATGGGTTAAGATCCATAGGTTATGGTCCATGGGTTATGGTTTTTACCCATCCTAATAAACTATTACAACAAATGCTTAATTACTACATTTTTGTATTTAAATGGCTATATGTAAATGCTTTACAAAATTAACATGTATCCTTAAAGTTATACTTAAGATAACATTATATTTGTTATCAACAAAACACAAAGAGATCGCAAAATATTAATAAGCGTTTTTACGGTTTATTTGTATTAACAATCTCCCCTTTTGTTGATGACAAAACATAATGTTATGATGAGTAAAACTTAAGAATAGATGTAAGTTTTGAAAGCCCCTAAGTTTACTTCTTCTCCCTTTTGTCGAAACAAAAGTTAACCCTTAGAGGAAAAAGTAGTCCACATATTTCTTACTCCCCCTTGACGGTAGCTCCCCCTAGATTGGGGCGTCAAGTGAAGAAAAATTAAAAATCCTACAAGAAGAAAGGTTAGTAACATGCTTAAATAATCTTGTGATTGTCGAGAATCAAGATTGGGAGCCAAGGTATGTAAACAAGGCCTTGTAATAAAACAACAAATTGTAGTGGTATTTATGCCACTTACAAGGATTTAAAAATAAGAACAAGACTTGTTCTTCAAAATGACTCAAATGAGAAAGTACTAAAAATAGAAAATAGTAGTAATGATTCCGTCCATGCTTGCATAAGGTTTATGGATGGAGGTTTTGATGAGTGATGGTATTGATGCGATCAAGTATGAGGTTGAGTATGAATCGCATTTCTTCCATAACTTCTATTGCAATTTCCCTAGTGGATTGGAAATGTTACAATGTAGGTGATGTGGGTAATGAGTGCGGAAATTTTCCGGGTTGTTTTGATTTGAGTTATGCGGAAGATGTGGTGGAAAAATAGGAAAATATGGATCAACATCCGGAATGTTTGTAAATGGTGGTGGAGAAGAACCTAGATGTTCTTGTAATGTGATGGGAGCTAATGGTGGTGATGTTTCAAGATCTTGAAAAATAGTATTTGGAGATGTGGGGGGTGTTGAAATGACTAATTATTTTTCTTTAGGTTGGTTAGATCTTGTTGGAGTCTTAAGGAGTTCCAAAAGAGTGACTTTAGGTGGTGATGAAGTTGGTGTACTTGTTGGTGATGAGGGAGGTGCTATAAAGGAAGCATCTTGTGGTGAGTTGTTTGTTGAGGATGAACCATTTGAGGTTGTTTTTGCTAAGCAACAAGATCGGATACTAATCCTTGCGGATATCCTAGAGTTTGATTGTGGTATTTTGGATGGTGGTAGTACAAAGGTTTGGGTATCATGAAAATGATTGTTTGTACTAGGTGATTCATCTAAAGGGATTTTGGATGACATGGTGTATTGTGTTTGTGAGGATGAGATGGATTATGCAAGCATTTTGGGAGTTCTATATATAAAAAAACAAATCATTGTAATGAATGCTTGACCCAAAATGTGGATTAAAATCTAATGATTAGATATGAATTTAAGGCATGTGATCATGAGAACACAAGCATTAAAGAGCATACTCCCTAAAATAAAGCAAATGTGGATTTTCATCCAAAGTGAGAAAATAGAAGATAAAAGCGACACATCTCACTAATCCCACGGATCCTTCCTCGAGGGATCCGTCCCAACATGAATTTGGGATCCGTGGGTCTGGTGATGCATCAAGACAAAATTTTCCTTTTGGAAACATTTTTGCCTAGTGTGTTCCTATATGCAAACTATTTGGAGTTGCGGTTATCTCGACCTCTAAAACGAAAAAGAAAAATGAACTAGAAGTAGAAAAAGCATCCTATTGAGATAACCCGAAAACACATATTTAGTACACAAGTACGTAATTGAGTGTTATCAATGCTCCTAATTCATTGTCGCTTAAATGAATGTAACCGAAAACACATATTAGTTATGTGTCCCCTTTAGCATTCAAAAGACATGAGATGCAATGAAAACGGGTTTTTACTTTGTATTAATAATGAAAAAGCGATAGGTCCTAGACGTGAGAAATTGCTTTTGTGAAATTGATACGGGAAGGTATCATTCTTTTAGAGAACATTTTGAAAAGAGTTTTTCTTTGAAAATGTGTATTTGTTTGAAAAAAAATAACTAAGAAAGCTTATAAGTTGAAAACTTATCTTGGGTTTTGAAAATTTCGTATTGTTTGTGAGTTGTGCGTGAAATAGAGATCCTAGACTCGAGAAAGAGGAAGGCTAGTGTTTACATACCTTGTAGAGTCAAATAATTTACGACGTTTATTCCATTAGACCAAGACCAAGGCGAAGTAGGTTGAATTGTTCCCGCTTCAACGGTTTGGTGAGGGCGTCGGCTATGTTGTCTTCGGATGCTACCTTCTCAATAGAGATGTTCCCCTTTTGAACATTGTCTCTTAAGAAGTGATGTCGAATCTCTATATGCTTTGTGCGAGAATGCAATACCGGATTCTTGCTTAAGTCGATGGCACCTTTGTTGTCACATAGGATGGCTATGTCGCTTAGATGAATGTCGTAGTCGACTAACGCTTGTTTCATCCATAGTGCTTGTTGGCATGCTTTGTTGGCGGAGACATACTTGGCATGCTTCTACTCCCGTGCCCTTAGGATACCATAATCCTAATTGTGTTGTACCCTTAATGTATCTAAATATCCTTTTTACGGCTTCTAGGTGTGATATTTTAGGGTCTTCTTGAAACCTAGCACATAAGCAAACACTAAACATGATATCCGGCCTACTCGCCATGAGGTAGAGAAGACTACCTATCATGCCACGATATTTAGTATTATCTACGGATTCGCCGTCTTCATCTTTTGTGAGTTTGGTGTCGGATGACATTGGTGTCCTAATTGGTTTCGACTCTTCTAGACCGAATTTCTTTAACATCTCCTTTATGTATTTAGATTGATTAAAGAAGATACCATCTTCTACTTGTTTAATTTGTAGACCAAGAAAGAAACTAAGTTCTCCCATCATACTCATCTCGAACTCGTCATGCATGATTTTAGAGAAATCATCACACATGTCTTGACAAGTGGATCCGAATATAATATCATCTACATATATTTGTACTATGATTATATGTGACTCTCTTTTCTTAGTAAAAAGTGTGTTGTCAACTAACCCCATGGTATAGTTGTGTTTAACTAAAAATGACTTGAGTCTATCATACCAAGCTTTTGGAGTTTGTTTAAGACCGTAAAGGGCTTTCTTTAATTTATATACATGTTTGGGTTTTTCAAAATCTATGAAGCCCGGAGGTTGAGCTACGTATACTTCTTCATTAATGAAACCATTTAGAAAAGCGCTTTTGACATCCATTTGATAAAGCTTTAGATCATTAGCACAAGCATACGCAAGAAGTATTCTTATAGACTCTAATCTAGCCACGGGGGCATAGGTCTCATCAAAGTCTATTCCTTCTTGTTGGTTATACCCTTGAGCAACGAGTCTAGCCTTGTTCCTAGACACTACTCCGTTTGCATCTAATTTGTTTTTATAAACCTATTTGGTTCCTATTATGGTTTGATTACTAGGTGGAGGGACAAGCATCCAAACATCATTAGACACGAATTGATTTAGTTCTTCTTGCATAGCCATTACCCAACTCTCATCTTTTATGGCTTCTTGTGTATTCCTAGGTTCTATGGTTGAAACGAAACAAAACAAGCTACTTTGATTTTGAACTTGAGACCTTAATGTTCGTTCGTTTAGCTTTCCTATGACTTTATCTACGGGGTGATCTTTGGACTCTTTAATGTTTATGATTTCATTATTTAAAGGTTCTTCTTCATTTATCTTTTTCTTTATTACTATAGCATCACTTTCTATGATCTCGTCATCGACAAGAGGTGGAGAGGGTTTGGGTGGACTTTCATCAAATTTTATATTTAATGACTCTTCTACCTTCATTGTTTCTTTGTTTAATATGACGTAAGCTTTGCTATTTGGCGAATAACCTAGAAAGATACATTCGGTTGATTTAGGATCAAATTTTGTAAGGTAATCTTTAGTGTTAAGAATAAAACATTTGCTTCCAAAGACTCTAAGGTGATTTAACGTAGGCTTTTTGCCTCGGAGTAACTCATATGGAGTTTTACCTAAGATTGGTCTTATTAAGACTCGATTGAGTATGTACGTTGAAGTATCAACGACATTACACCAAAAATTTTGAGGTATGGATTGTTCATTAAGCATTATTCGACTCATTTCTTATATGGTTCTATTCTTTCTTTCTACTACCCCATTCGATGGTGGAGTGCGTGGAGCCGAGAAGTTGTGAGTAATACCATTAGCGTCACAAAAGGCTCCAAATTGCACTTCATTATCGAATTCCCTACCATGATCCGTCCTAATGGACTTCCTAGTTGTCTTTGGATATTTTTGCTTAATATTTTAAAATAATTAAAGGTTTCCGTTTTGTTCTTTAAAAATTTTGTCCATGTATACCTAGAGTAGTCATCCACTATGACCAAAGTGTAGTAGTTGCCTCCATAACTTTGGATAGCGGATGGACCAAATAAATCCATATGTAGTAATTCTAGACACCTAGTTGTTGACACCATGTTTTTAGCTTTATGACTAGAATGAGCTTGTTTTCCTACATTACACGCATCACAAAAATGATGTTCATATTTTAACTTAGGTAGATCTCTTACTAGATCTTTGGATGATAGCGATTGAAGAAGTCGCATATTGGCATGACCCAATCTTCGATGCCATAAGGTCGAAGTATCATCCATAGTGGTAAGACAAAGTTTGTCTTTAGGTTCATTACCAATTTTAATGACATAGACTCCATGTTTCCTAATTCCTCTTCCTATGGTTATGCCATCTTTTAGTATCTTACTACCGGTTTCGGTAAAAAGTACATTGCACTTTTTATCACATATTTGTCCTATACTTAAGATATTAAGGTTTAGGTTTTCTACGTGACACACATCGTTAATGGTTAGAGATTTGTTAGAAATCGTACCTTTACCGATGATTCTACTTTTGCTATTTCCAAACACCACATTACCTCCATTTACAGATTCATATGTAGAGAATAGATCCCTATTGCCGGTCATGTGCCTCGTGCACCCGCTATCCTTGACCCATTCATCGGGGTCTAGATCGACCTTTAAGCACACCTAAAACAATAATAAACTCAAAAGTTTGGTCCCTATTTGTTCATGGGTCCATTAGTGTTAAACATTCCATTCATGTTAGACATGTTTGGATAAGATGAATATGCATTCCATGGAGCAAAGTTTTGAAAAGGAAAACCGTTTTGCATATTTGGGTTCCATCCCATTTGATGGTTACTTCTTGGATAAACGTTATTAGGTCTCCTAAATGAATTAGGTTTTGAAAAATATGGAGCTTTATTTCTTGCAAAAGTAGGATTATATTTTGGAGGTGGTTGTCTAGTGGTGACGTGAGTTGGTTTCTTCCTATTAATGATCACAAAATCAGTTCTAGATGAAGACGCTACTTTATTGCTATTGTTTGCTACTGAGATCCACGGATCACAGGTCAGTACACTAGCGGTTCCCTTATCAAGGATCCGTGGGATCCCTTAACAAAGGGTGGTTTTTCTAGTGCTTTAACAAATTTTGTTTCTTTATTTTCACTAGTTGATGGATCAAGTTGTTGAATCCCTAAACCTTTTTGGTAGTTACCGGTTTTAACATTATCTAATATCGTATCTAAAGTGTTTGTACTCATTCTAGAAATTTTAGAATCTAGATGATCAACTAGTGTTTAAAGTTGAATGCAAAGTTTACATTCACCACTTGCTATTTTACCTTTTTCTAACCGTTTTAGTTTTGCTTTTAATTCTATGACTTCTTTGTCTAAACGTTGATTTTGACTCTTTAAAAGCTTGTTTTTGTTAATTAGTTTTAAGCTAATATTGCATAGTTTTTCATATTCATTATGCAATGAGTCGTCATCAAGCGATGAACTACTATAGTATTCGTGACATACCTCGTCATTTGCCATGAGACAAATTTCTTCATCCTCCTCGTCGCTCATTCCCCATGTGCCGCTCACGAACGCCTTTTGATCATCCCGTTTGGGACACTTACTAATAAAGTGGTTTGGGTCCCCACATTTAAAGCAAGTCGATCATCCTTTGGCTTCTCGTCCTCTTTGCTTTTCCGAAGCCTTTCTTATCGTCATACGGTTGTTTGGCGTATCTTCCTTTCTTCTAAAGAACTTTTTAAAGTCCTTATCGCCATAGCGTACTATTCGTCGTCACTACTCAAGAGAGTTCTCCTCATCGCTCGAAGCCTTTTTGGCTTTAAGGCAAGAGATTTGTGTTTCTCTTTCACCTTTGAGGCTTGGAATCTTTAGCAAGGACAAGCTAACTTTTAGGTTGCCTATGAGTTCATCGAGGTGAGGATTGTCAAATCTTTTGACTCTTGATCGCCGTCACCTTAGATCTCCACTTGATGGAAGTGCCCTTAGATATCTCCTAACATGGTTACGGCTGAAAAGATTCATCAAGTGCTTGTAAAGATGTAATAATAGTATTAAAGTTAGCAAATGAATGATCTATAGTTTCCTCATCCGATATTAAAATTGTTCATATTGTTGAACAAATAAATCAATTTTATTATTTTAACTTGTTGGTTGCCTTGATGAGTTACAACTAAAGAATTCCAAATTTCTTTAGAGGTTTTAAGCATAGAAATTCTTTCAATTCCTTTTTCGGTAAAGCATTATATAAAACCATTTTGCTTCACTATTTTTAGAAAGCTTTTCTTCATTTCATCGTTTAGTTTATCATGAGGTATGTGAACTAAATTTCCTTTATCATCATTTGAGGTAGCCTCAAAATCACCTTCAACAATAATGTACCAAAGATCAATATCTTTAGACTTCACATATGTTTGAATATATTTTTCCAATATATAAAACCATTAGTTTCAAGTAGTGGTGGTCGTTGCAAAGATTGCCCTTCCTTATAATTTTCGAACCCATAGTGATCGAAAAGTTTTAAAATACAAATTTATTTTAAAACTTTTATAAACTTAGCTCGATACCAATTGTGGAAAACTAGAAGGGGGTTGAATAGTTTTTCCGATTTTAGGTTAGTTTCAAAACTTTTAGATTCGTTAATATGTGAGATCTTGTGGATGTAGAAAGTATAGATCTAATGATAAAGCAAGTAAATAAAGTAAAGCGAAGGAAAGAAAAGACACAACCGATGTATAGTGGTTCGGCTACAAGGACACCTTCCTTGCCTACTCCACTCCCCGAGTCACCTACTCGAGAGTTCAAGCACTATGTCAACAAACTCCTTCACTGGCGGAGAAGCCTTCACAACATTGCTTACACTTTTCCGGTACAAAGCTAAATACCGAGTCCGTAGTACGGTGGACCAAACCAACACGACTATTACACAACAAATATGTGAAATATCAAATACAAGATCTTCGCTCTGAAATCTTGCGGGTGACAAATCAATCAAGGACCCTTGCTTGGATGACTTGTAGAATGCTCGTGATCTCGCCTTAGAGAAGGACCTATATGAGGATCACAATAGAAAGAAGAAGAACAACTCTCTAGATCAAGTGATCTATATGTTAGAAGAGAATGAGAGTGTTTGAGAGATTTAGTAAGAAGAGGGTGAGTTAGAATGAAGAAATGGCTCTCATTTATAGGCAAAATTCTTCATTGTTCCGGATCCCACGGATCCTTCCACTGGGATCCGTCTAGTGTAAACCTAGGGATCCGTGGAACGCTCCTCTTGCCCATGGGTTTTGGTTATGGGTCATGGGTTATGGGTTGGTCCATGGGTTATCTTTAGATTCAATGTATCTAAGTATACATTGTATCTAGTCTTCTTGGGTATGGGTTAAGATCCATGGGTTATGGTTTTTACCCATCCTAATAAACTATTACAACAAATGTTTAATTACTACATTTTTGTATTTAAATGGCTATATGTAAATGATTTACAAAATTAACATGTATCCTTAAAGTTATACTTAAGATAACATTATATTTGTTATCAACAAAACACAAAGAGATCGCATAATATTAATAATCGTTTTTACGGTTTATTTGTATTAACAGCTTTTGAGCATAAGTCCACATTCTTTTCCAAGCCCTTGATCCGGTCTTCATGAACCTTAAGAGAAGATATGTTGTTCCCTATTCACTAATGTATTAATACAGTTTAAGTAAAGTAAACAAGACTACTAGTGAATCAATGACTGAAAAGATATAAATAAAACACAAGAGTAATTTTCAACGTCATATTCTTATTAGAAATAAATCACAAGAATCGTTACCCTAGTACTTATGAACAAAGTACTAGGGATTGAAATGACAAAGTGTTTGCTACTCCTCTCTAAGCTCGGGCTAAGTCCGAGCACAACTACAAGTACCCACCGAGCTATCTCGGGGATTAAGTTGTATTTGGAGGAGTGAAAGATGGCTTGCGTGTATGTGTGTTTTACAACTCACAAGCTTAACCTTTCACTCCATCTCTTATGCTATTTATACAAGTGTGAGTTTTAACTCTTTCCTAAGTGACAACCGACAATATTGCGAAGATAAAATCTCGATCTATTTTGTCTCTGTTTACAAATACTATATTAGGTAAAGGGACCAAGTCACTTTCTTCATGTCGATCTTGATCTTGAGCCTTTTAGGAAGGTTGACTTCTTGAAGATAAGTACTGTCTTTATCGCTTCAAGCATAACCGTTTTGTCCGCCCATTCTTGATCTTCATAGTCTTAGGTCTTGGTGTTTGTAGTTGGAGAAGTTTGAGGATTGAGAAGTTGTTGTCATCACTTACCGAATCCACCATCTTCTTCTTGACTCGATCTTCACCCTTTAAGTTCCGCCTTCTTTGAGTGGAGAGACTTCTTTTATGTCTCTTAATGAGCATCTCGAAGATGACTCACCGAGAGACTATGCACTCGATGACCGTTAGTGTTTAACGGTCTAAGCACTTAGGTTATTTTCTATTCAAATCCTAGATTAAGGGTTTGGGTATTTCTTGAACCCAACAGTCTCCCCTATTTGGATATACAAATAGCCTAAGTGTTTGATCGATGTAAGTGAGCAAATGGCTTCTTCTTACATTGAATGTACTAATGAATACAATAAGGAACTTGAATATTTTAACAAAACATACATTGTTTATTGATCAAATTACAAGGTTCCTATCACTAGTACAAAAGATAATGAAAATGATGTCGGTCAAGATGGATCCCCGTGCTTCAAGCTTTACTTTCTTGGTGATGAGTGTTTCTCTGTCGAGGTGCTCTCTTACCTTGGCGTTTAGGTCGACCGACGAACACCGCGCCAGGAGTCCGAATTTGAGAGGCCACCGGTATGTAGCTTAGCATTGCAGCCACACCTTCACGATCAATGTCACTCCATCTTTGAAATGTTAGGTTTCCATAGACATCAATGTGGAATAGCCCTCTTCGTGCTTTTCAATTACCAGACGATTCACAATTTTCACACCTTCAGCGACTCCTGTTGCATTCTAGTCCGAGCACTTTAATCTCGGTGGAACTCAACTCTTTCCTTTTTCCGGTGGATGATTGTGGTTGAGATCCTTGAGGTGCGATTAAAGCGAGCTAAATCCCAGTTGTCTTGGTGTATCCCTCGATCTTTCATATCTTTTCTTGAGCATCTTCATCGACTCCTTAACCACCGCATTTTGCTTCTTTTCTATTATTGGACGAGTTCATCGAGTTCGGTGATCCCAAAATCGGTGAATTTTAGGGATCATGAACCTCGAAATGTCTTTATCATCCCCAGCAGACGTTCATTTCTAGTTTGGATGCGGGATGATTTTGACATCGATGATCTTCTCAGCGGTCTTCTTTGTACATTGTCGATTATAATGGTCAATTCTTGCTTTCGATGGTGCAGTTCTTTTGTTCTTTCTTCCAACTGCTTTTCATTTGACCATTTTGCCGCTGAGCATCCTTGAACTTCTATCTGCCTCGACCCTTTTCAAGCTTCTTAGCATCTATTCCAATGTTTTCGACTTCCTCAAGAACTACTTGTACAGTGCTTTTTGCTTTTTCTTTCCTCTTGACAAGTTTCTTTCTCCTTTCCTCCTTAGCAAAGTATGAACTTAGTTGTTGTGGTGTGGAGGTACTCGTGTTGCCGATCTTAAAGGGTATCTTCTCGGGCTCGGTGGTGTCGTCATTATACCTTTTCCTTTATCCCGGCACGAGGAAGATGATGTTGCTACTAGGGTGGTGTTGTTGTTATTCTTGGTGTGATTCTTGTCGGTGTTGTTGTTGTTGAAGATGTTGGTGGTACTTGATGAGATTGGTACCGCTGGGATGGTGGTGATGAGATTGGTACGACAGATCTTGGTGGTGTTGGCTCCCCCTCGGTGTGAAGAGGAGTTTCGTCAAGAGTATTCTCCCCTCAACTATTCTTTGGAGTGTCGGTGAGGCAAGAGTTGGTGTGGGTCTTTGAGGGGACGGATCTGCTTGACCTTTAAAAGCCTGATAGATTTCGGTGATCATGGCCTTGATATCTGAAGTGTCTGTTTGAATACCAGTGACTTTTGTTTCCAATTTTTCCTGAGATACTTCCAAAGCAGTCATTCTGGGTCCGAGATTCCAAGCCAAGGAAGAAGATGCTTGAGCCAAAGTTGCCACCTCAGTATTCACAGAGCCCAATGTAGCTTGAAGAGACTGGACTGAAGATTGAAGACCATGAACATTTGCAGACTTGAGCATTTCGATCGATTCGGTGAGGTGGAGGATTGTTTCAAGTAAGCTGAGTAGCCTTGACACTTTATAGTTGAGTATTGGGTCTTCTTTGACAAATTCCCGATTTCATCTATCTTTGTTCCTACACCGTGAAGGTGCACGAGAAAGTTGGCCAAGTTGTCATTCGACCGTGAAGAGTGTCATACATCGATCCACCGCTTATGAACATTTTCATCAAAAGCTTGTACCTCGACTTTCGGATCGCATAATTGGCACCGACCTCGGTGTTGTTCCCACAATGTGTCGGTGACCCGGAGTATAGCTTCCTTGAAGCTTTGGTGATCCACGAACAAGCCGCCTCTCGTGAGTGGAAGAACATTATCAAATCTTTTGAATTCATCGGTGGAAGAAGAGGTGAGTCATTGTTGTCGGTGGAATGGTGATTCAATATGCTCCGTGGATCGGTGAGGTCTTTGTTCAATTCGAATCTCGGCCCACTGCTTCCCTCGCGATAATATTTCATCATCATCATCGACAAGTTCATCTTCGAAAATAGTATCGGTAACAATATCGCGATCAACAAGGGGTTGGTGATGGGTTCCATATCGTGGTGGTATTAATCCTTCGAGTTTTTGTCCCCGTTGACCCCTCGACCTTTGGTGGGATTTTTCGATGCCGTCTCTTGAGTCGATTGGTTTTGGGTTCCAGTCGGTGGGTTGTTCCTTTCCTCCGATTCTTTGTCCCCCGAGACCCCCGAGACACCGATGGGTTTTCAGTGCCTTTAGCGAGTCGATGAAGGTGATATCCCTATCGCCGGTTTTTGGTTCCTACGAGTCTTTGGGATCATTCAGTGTGCCCTCAAACAAAGGCTTTGATTTGCTAATGTCATCACTGGGCGTTGTGGAAGGCGCTCCCCTACCAGCGGGTTGTTTGTTTCCCTCTGGATCTTGGGGAGTAGTAGTTTGGACCAAGGGCACTGATTGTGATTTATCAATGTCCTTCGTTGTCCCTTGGGTGGATGTTGCTTGGTCTCCAGTGGGTGGCAAATCAGTCTTGGGTTTTCTTTGCCTTTTGGGCAGTGTTCCTGAAGCCTCAGGGCCCTGAGACTTGGGTTTGGTTTTAGTCCGAGTCTGAGACTTCCCTTTCTCTTTTTAGGAGCAGGGTTAGGAGACACTGAATCCCTCTGGTTGTTTATAGCAACCATATGGGCCGTCAATACAATATCAGTGACTTGGGATGGGTCCTTTTGAAAATTAGATTGACTCAGGGTACTAGGTAAAGCAGTATGTTTGTACTCCTGAGGATAATTACAACCCAGTAACCTTTGCAAAGCACATGAGACAAACCTAGGGTACGAAACGTATTTCGCCCTAGTTTTGCTCAGTAGCTTGGTTACGAGATCACTGTAAATGATTTCTCCCATGTTGTGGTGACCCCATTCATCGAGCGGTGAGCCATCATCAATCGAATAGAATTAACTTGTTCGATGGACGAGTGATTCCGCCGAGGACACGAATCACAAAAGTAAGCAGGATCCTCCAAGCCACGTGAAATGAATTATTGGTGATCGAGGTTACGTCCAAAATTTTGGATCTAAGGCAATTTGTTTTAACCCATCCTTAACTGTTGAGGGTTCAGGATGGGCAACATAGACTCCATTGTTGTAATCTAACCCGGTGGAAGTGCAAAAAGTTTTATAATCCGGGGTTAGTGACTATTCCCATTGAAAGATGAACTTAATGAGATACTCCACGAGAGGTCGAGGTCGATTCGGGTCATAGGTCGTGGTTGTAGCCCAAAACTCCACGAGGAGGTTTTGGTGCAATGAGGACATTTCACAAAGGCCGTTTTAGTGGGCGTTAAACAAAAATTTCATAATGTCTTTGTGTCGGAGCAGTTTAGGGTATTCAAAATTGCCTATGACATTATTTGTTTTAAATTCAACATTTGTAAGATCCTCACCATCGAGAAGCAAACCGAGAGATTGTGTTCTAGCCATTTCCATTAAAAAGATTTTAGGGTTTAACAAAAAAAGGTATTTTAGCTAGAACAATCAAAGAGTTTTTAGATCTCTCAAGTTTGTGATGAAATACTTTTGTAAATGTTTACAAAGAGGGTTTTTCAAAGGAAGGTTTGAAGAGTTTTTTTTTGAGAACACACAACAAATTTTGGTTGGAGAAAGGATTTTGACAGAGTTATATTTCAGAAAACAATTTTGTGTGTGTTTGTTTGGTTTAGATGAGGGTATTTATAGAGTGGTGAGAGGGGTAAAATGTGCATAAATGGGAATTTGTAAAGTCAGTTTATGAAAACGTTTTGAATCTCCACATTTAATGCCACCACTCCACTACCCGCAGTAAAATCCCGTTTTTCAAGGGAACAGTTGCAATGCACAGTAAAAGTGCACTTTTGTAGTAATAAAGTATCAATAAGATATTTCATGTGAGAGGAGGCATTTAATGCCAAGTGGGGATGAGGTAAGTTTATGAGTGACCCTTGATATGGTTGACAGTAAGACAAAGAGACATATATTCCTATATTAAATTGGCATAGTTACCAACCTAGGACATTTAAGTAACTGATACTTGGATCATTTAGTTACTCATTCAATGCTCAAAATTAACTGTCAGGGTCCCTGAATGAGTCTTACTCATTCAGTGAGAGGTTGTATTGTGGGTTTCGTTCACGGAGATGGAACCATTTCAGAGAACTTACTGAGATTGGTTTTCAGATGCCTGACTTTCAATGTCAAGCATTCCCAATTCAATTTCGGTCTCTGAAGGTAGGTTCATCCAAGGGTTTGGTGAAGATATCGGCCATTGATATTCAGTGGGAATGAAATGGAGCTCTATGTCTCCTTTCATTATGTGGTCCCTGATGAAGTGATATCTGATATCAATGTGTTTGGTTCTTTGATGAAGGATGGGGTTGTTGGAGATTGCAATTGCACTGGTGTTGTCACAGAAGATGGGTACCATTTTGTAATGGATGTCATAGTCACTGAAGACATAGCCACTGATTGTTGCTTTTTAGCACTCCAACAAACCAGTTTTCCTCCAAGAAATTGACAGGACCCTGAGGTACTTTTTTCGTCCATGTTGCGACCAAGATAATCAGTCGAGTAACCTTTGAGATCAAACCCCGAGCACTTTGGATAATAGAGTCCAAGGCTTGGGGTTCCCTTGTGTATCCGAGTATTCTTTTGGGCTGCGGTGAGGTGGGATTCTTTGGGATTGACCGATATCTTGCAATTAGGCAGATCGAGAATTGTATGTCCAGTGCGGAAGCGATTAGATACATCGGTGAGCCAACAATCCCTACGAAATGGGTTTGATTGACCGATTTGCCAATGAGATCGGGTCCAAGGTTGTTAGGAGGGACCATTGGTGTCTTCACCGAGGCACGATCGGATATCTCATATTTCTTCAAGAGATTTCTTGTGTATTTCTCTTGGTCGATAGAGATTCCTTTATCGCTTTTCTCGATTTGTAGTCAAGGAAGTATGTGAGTTCACCCATCATGCTCATTTCAAATTTCTTTGTCATCGGTTTTCAAACTGTTTACAAAGAGTGTAGTTTGTTGAGCCAAAGATGATGTCATCAACATATACTTGGACTAGTATCATATCTTGTTTTGTCTGTAGATAAACAATGTGTTGTCTATCTTTCCTCGACAAACTTGTTTTGAATCGGGAAGGTGAGAGAGTTTCATACCATGCTTTGGGAGCTTGTTTCATCCATAAAGGGCTTTATCAAGCTTGCGAGACATAGTCGAAATTCACTACCTCAAAGCCGTGAGGTTGCTCAACATACACATTTTCCTTGAGTTCACCATTCAGAATGCACTTTTACATCCATCGGTAAACTTTGAAGTTCATGTAGGTAGCAAATGCAAGAAAGATCCCGATGGCTTCCATTCTTGCAACAGAGCAAGTATCTCATCATAGTCAATGCCTTCTTGTTGTTGTAACCTTTGCTACAAGTCCGCTTTGTTTTTAATGACGAAGGCTGTTTTCATCGCTTTGTTTC
Organism: Chrysanthemum lavandulifolium; assembly: GCA_022545495.1. NCBI lineage: Eukaryota > Viridiplantae > Streptophyta > Magnoliopsida > Asterales > Asteraceae > Chrysanthemum > Chrysanthemum lavandulifolium. The sequence goes on along the minus strand of CM040244.1, from coordinate 163,370,412 downwards.
AAACCCCACTTCATTCCTATGACTATGACATCCTAAGGACATTTGATCAAGGTCATGACCTTGTTTTATCAAACTGTTGAAGTTCTTCTTGCATGGCCTCGAACCCGGCTTGGGTGTTTTAGAGCCTTAGTGACACTTTTAGGTTCTATATCGATAGGTAATCGGCATATAGACATTCATTGGTTGAAGCTGCAGCTAATTAGCGACCATGGTTCTAGTGAGCATGCCTCGGTGGGTTCACCAATGATGTTTACAAGCTCAATGTCACGAGATTTTGTCCACTTACTTTGTGGTCTAGGATCCGAGCTTGAGGAGGTCATGGAGACTTAGGAGTGAGTTCGGTGCATTAGCCACGTAATCATTAAGAACATCCGTTGAGATGTCTTGTTCGAGTTGGGTTTCATGAATCACGGGATCCCGATCATTTGGATCGATGTTGCCTATCCCAACAGTGGACCGATTGATTATCAATGAATTCACCGACAGTTGGTTGTGACGGTTATGAGGCAAGACATAATATGAGATGTCGACATCGACTTGGTATGAGGAATTGATTTGATGTTATACTCATCGGAGGATATCTTGATGAGTTATCAATTCTATTTCCTCCACCGAGGTGTTGGTGAACCCGATGCTTTTGAACTCTCATCAAAGGTGACATGAAAGGTTTCCTCAACTTGTTGTCTCCTTGTGTTAAATACCCTGAAGGCTTTGGAGATCAGTGAGTAACCTAGAAAGTATCCATCATCAGCTTTAGCATCAAATTTGCCTAGATGATCCTTGTGGTTATGAATAAACACAGGACATCCAAACACATGAAAATAGCTTATATCAGGAAATCTACCTTTGAATATCTCATATGGGGTCTTAACTGCTTCAGTCCAGAAATGCTTTGAGAGGGCTGAGCCATTTAACATGGTTCTTGCAGACTCAATGAGAGTTCTATTTTTCCTTTCACCACCCCATTTTGTTCGGGGTGTATGGAGATGAAAAGTTTTGGGAGATTCCTTTTCATCACGTAAACTCTCAAGCTCATCATTTCGAACTTAGTACCATTGTCACCCCGATTTGTTTAATAGTAATGTCATTACGTTTTCAATGTTCCGATGAATGACATTATTGTGTCACCGCTCGACTCTTTTTGAAAGAAAGTATACCCAAGTGTATCTTGAAAACTTCGTCAACAATGACAAGTGTATACTTCTCATCTTTGGATTGATCTAGGGTGATCGGTCTAAAGAGATCCATATGCAAGAGGTGAAAGCGCTTTTGATGGAGAAATTTTGTTTTGTTTTGAAAGATGCTCTTTGATGTTTGCCTTTTCATAGGTCGAGCATGGTTTATCTTTTGCAAACACCGGTGATGATAAGCCAAGGACCTTATTTTGTTTTGCCGGGTTGTTGATGTTTTGAAGTTTAAGTGAGAGATTCTCTTGTGCCACGACCGGTTGATAGTTTGATGGCTTTGGCAAAGAGACAGTTCCATCTTGAGAAAGAGTAGACATGTCTAAGCCATAAACATCATCTCTTCTAGAGCTATCAAAACAACCTCTTTGTTGGCATTGAAAATGGTACCTTGTTTGTCATTGAATTGCACAATGTACTTAGCATCACATAGTAGATCGACATCGATGAGATTGTATTTGAGACCATTGACATAAGCTATTCTAGAAAACTATTCCATTGCGTTCTTGAACCATAACCTTGATGGGACATGATGAGTTATCACCAAATACTACCTTGGGTCTGGTTCCTTTACATACTTGTGCAGATATTCCTTCAAACCGGTCATGCTTCTTGAGCATCCACCGTCTAGATGCCAAATAGGCTCCCTGGCATGTCTCTCGCACAAGTAGTAAACTGAATTAGTTTCTCTTAGTGACCCACTTCTTGGTGGGCTTGGGTCTCAAGGTCTCTTTGAATTTGGCAATCGACTCATGGTCGGTGGTTGAGTGCATTGTGCTACCATGTGTTTTGCATTTATAGACCGAGGATGACTCGGTGATTTTGGGTTGCTTGGAACTTCTCTTTCATGGATGACACTATCATCTTTGGGATGTCTTATGAGTGGATTTCATAAATATCACAAAGATGTGTTCATAAGACAATCATCGGTGATGATCATTAAACCACAGTGTGGACAAGGAGGAAAGGGTTTTTCTAAATTTTGAGCAGACTTGAGGTTGAAGCATACCGATGACCAACTTTGGTATAGTTTGCTTCACTCGAGTGAACTTACATATTGTAAGTGATCGAAGTTCGTGATCATCCTTTTGCAGATCATACAAAAAGGATTCTATAACAGATTGTCGATGGTGTGGTGGTATAGTGGCATAGATCACACTTCGCTTGGATTTGGGGTTTGACTTGGACTTTGAGGAACTAGAGGAAGTCGACTTTGTCTTCTTGATTGATTAGGACTTTTCAATGGATTCCATCTTTTCGGTTAGCTTCCTCACAAGTTCGATCGATTCTTGAATTTGGTCGACCTTGATGGGAGTCAAGGATGTGGAAGTCTCGGTGGGAGTAGACTCTTGTTAAGTTGGTTTGTTGGCCTTTTCGGGATGGTTCTACCAAGTCCGACCTTTCTTTTGGTGAATGAGGATTGAATTGCATTGGAGTAAGCTTAGAGCTTGGTGCGGAACCACGAAGAGGTTCCAGGTGGAAGCGTTGCATTAGACTACGCCCGGACTCAATGTGTTCGAGACCACCGGGCACATCGTGAGTCCAAGCATGCTCTTAAGAGCTTGACTCAAGCTCAAGAATTCTTCCGTAATCGAAATTAGAAGCTTACTATCGGGATTAACCCGATCAATCCAATCACCGGGCTTGGGACTAGTCAACATCTTGGTAATCATACCACCGCACACAAATGGCTTAGGACCACGGTCTTTGTTGAGAGAGTCGGAAGATGATCTTCACCTAAGACTCTCTTCTTGCTCTTCGGGGCTCCACAACATCAAAGACCCTAGGATTCTTAGCAATCCAACTATCAAGAATATCTTGAACCTTTTGAGTTCCTCTTGAAGAGCCCGATTTCTTTTAACTAGTTCGGTGTTTTGAATTTGCAAAGTGATGACCTCAAGCTTAGCTTGTTTTAAAAAAGCGGTTCATCCCTACACTTGTTTAATTCAAAACTTAGCTTGTTGTATTTTGAAAAAGATTCGGTCTTTGCTCTTCTACGAACTTAAGGTCAACATTAAGATAATTTATTTAAGATCGCCAATCGAGTCATCATCCATAGAAAGTAAAATATTTACCTTCTTCATTATGATATTGACCCATTCTCCATTCTGGCATGATTCTTTCCAACGCCTAGCTTGTCCTCTTCGAGAGGGCCATCGATAATCGACATGCACCATTCCATCATCGATGACACCGGCTCTTCATCCCAATCGAAGGTTTCAAAGAACAAGGCCTTTGTTTTACCCCGCATGTATTGAACATTTTTGTTGTTTCGAGGGGTGGCCTCGAGCAATGCAAGCTTAGCTTTGACTTTCTTATACTTAGCTTCAAAATCAACAGTTTTGTTTTGATCGATTTGTTTTAAAAGTTTTGATGGGATGATAGATTTTTGGTTGAAATTTGCTTATATCGAGGACCGATTTAACCACGATGGTTTATAAGAGGGTTCGAGATTGTTTTGAAAAATGTCTTTTGCAAAATGACCTCTTTTGTGACACTTAAAGCATTCGATGTCCTCATTTGCTTTAGCATTTGAAAACCTTTGTTTCTTTTATAAACCTTTGAGAGTTAGCAAGGAGTGCCCTTTCACGGAATTCGGTGTTCGGTCATTTAGGTACTCCTCACTTGATCTCTCATCGGGCTCATCATCCGAATTTTCTTGAAAATCTTGAACAACATTGTTAGAATAGAAACCGGTTGATATTGGTGATGAGGTGGTGGTCGGGGACTTCTTGACTTCCGAGACTTCTTTAAGTTAGGGTATCGTTTGTTGATGAGGTTTTCCTCATAGACAAATTTCCCATAAATTCGTGAAGCTCAAGATTCGGATATGATTAGCATTCCTAAGTCCCCGAGAGAAATTCAACCACTTCTTGGAGACTATTGACAAAGCCAACATTGATTTCATGTTTGGACAACTTAACACCATCATTTGACAGTTCATTTAAAAGAGTTTTGTAATGGGTGTAAGTTTGAGATGAGTTTCGAGTCCTTAGCCCTCAAGGTATTATACTCAAGTTTCGTGTCCATAATCTTATTTTCCTTGGTATCGAAGGACCTTCATGACTATGAACCAGTCATCCTGTGTTTGTTTGGTTGTACTATAGCTTATAATCGACTCCATAATATCGTCGGAAGACAAGATATTATGATAGTTTTGAGCCTTCGGTCTGGTTGACCACTCTTCTCTCATCCTCGAGTCCACCGAGCTTCATGTTTAGGCAAACCTTTGATCTTTGGGATAAATGGACCTTCATTTATACACTTGATATAATAAGGTTCCATCTAATCAAATAGCAAAGCATACGCTTTTTCCATTTATTGAATTTACCAACTTCAAGTCTTGGGGCAACAATGAATAAGCTCCACCCTTTTATCGACTAGTTGGGGTACATCAATTTCACCATTTTAGGATCCCGATTTAAAAGCGTTTAGAGCGGCTTAAAAGCGACTTTTATAACCAAATTTTGCTCGATACCACTTGTTGTTCCCTATTCACTAATGTATTAATGGTTTAAGTAAAGTAAACAAGACTACTAGTGAATCAATGGTGAAAAGATATAAATAAAACACAAGAGTAATTTTCAACGTCATATTCTTATTAGAAATGAATCACAAGAATACATTACCCTAGTACTTATGAACAATACTAGGAATTGAAATGACAAAGTGTTTTCTACTCTCTCTAAGCTCGGGCTAAGTCCGAGCACAACTACAAGTACCCACCGAGCTATCTCGGGGATTAAGTTGTATTTGGAGGAGTGAAAGATGGCTTCATGTATGTGTGTTTTACAATTCATAAGTTTAACCTTTCACTCCATCTTTTATGCTATTTATACAAGTGTGAATTTTAACTCTTTCCTAAGTGACAACCGACAATATTGCGAAGACAAAATATCGATGTATTTTATCTCTGTTTACAAAGACTATATTAGGTAAAGGGACCAAGTCACTTTCTTCATGTCAATCTCGATGTTGAGCCTTTTAGGGAAGGTTTACTTGAAGATAAGTACTCGCCTTTATCGCTCAAGCATAATCGCTTTGTCCCGCCCATTCTTCGCCTTCATAGTCTTTAGTTTCGGTTTGTCTTGATGTTTGTAGTTGGAGAAGTTTGAGGATTCGATGAAGTTATTGTCATCACTTCATCGAATCCACCATCTTCTTCTTGACTCGATCTTCACCCTTTAAGTTCCGCCTTGCTTTGAGTGGAGACTTCTTCTATGTCTCATCTTGGCCCTCGAAGATGGCTCACCGAGAGACTATGCACTCAAATGACTGTTAGTGTTTAACGGTCTAAGCACTTAGGTTATTTTCTATTCAAATCCTAGATTAAGGGGTTTGGGTATTTACTGAACCCAACAAGATACCGTGCTTTCTACGAATTTCCTCATCATTTTTTCTATCCTCTCATCACGTTCCTTTGATTCTTTAATGTGATCAAGAATCATCTTTTCCAAGCTATTTTCAACCTTGGCCCCAAATACACTTTTTACTTTTTCTACCCTACAAGCTTCACTTGCACTAGCCCTTTCCAGTCTCCGCTTTTCAAACATTGCACCGTAGTCATTTTCCCTCTTGGTTAATGTTTTCATCACCTTGTGATCGTAATTATCTTTTGGTCCATACTCGGTTTCCATATGACATTTATAGCAATGTTCAGATATCTGTCGAATAGACTCCAAAGCTTGGTCAAGTGCCATGCTTGGAATAGGTCTAGGAGAATCGAGAAGTTCACACGTCTCTGCAGTAATTCCTCTATAGAAAACATGGACAATTTGGTGCTTGTTCAGATCATGAGTAGGGCAGCGGTAAAGTAGCTCATTGTATCTTTCCCATGCTTGATACAATGTTTCTTCACTCTCTTGAATGAACTGATGGATTTTATCGAGAAGTTTAGCCATCTTTGAAGGAGGCAAACCGCTGAACTAATCCTCTTAATTGATCCCACGTTCCTTGCATTCGGCAGGGAGTCTATTATACCATCTTTTGCGATCCTTGTAAGAGTCATAGGAAAAAATTTGTCAGAATCGAATAGCTAGGGATATTCCGGACGCTAAAAAGGAAGACAAGTAAAGCACTTCTTCCACATGATTTTGTACATCCACATTCTCATCTCTTGAAAACTGCAGCTTGTGTAATTCCCGGATAAATTGGTCCGGAATGGAGAATTTCTCCATACCAGAGTATTGTGTGAAGGCCCTTTTTCAGTTCACATTAGGTTGTTCCATATATTGTTCCATGGTTATCCCTTTGATATTAACTTCATCAATAACTTCGGGTTCTGCATTAGATTGGCCAGATTCGTAAAATGAGAAAACATTATGAATAGGAATTGGTGAGTAATCTTTTTTCGTCCGAAATTGTTTTTCCAGATCGTAGAATGGGGTAGCCAAAAATGGCTTGGAGCTTCTGGTCTTGAATCCTGACATTACTTAAAAAGAAAGAAAATTAAAAATAGACTTAATAAAACCCTAATATAACTCCCCAATGACGCCAAAAACTTGATGCAGAGTTTACCGACTGTGTTTTAATATTTATAAGTGTCTCGCTTACCTATGGTCTACCTTATGCACTAACAGGCAATGTACCCGATCGTGTGTAGTGTAGTGTCAGAAACCGAGGTCGCCCCAAGAGCTATATGAGCGGATTCTAATGTCATTGGTTTTAATTGGTTTTAAGATTGAAATGATTAATAAACTAATAAAACAAGAAATGAAAGAAAGAAAATAAATGGAAAGGTTGTGATCAATAGAGGAGAAGTTTGCTAACCTAGTTACTCATCCTATCAAGTTATGTTTACGTCTAATTACTTCCAATTGCTTCAGTGGGGTTTAGGTCGTTAGGACAACATTTGGTCGATTCGTCTAACCTATCGCCAAAGGTTTCCACAGGAGATCAAGCTACTACCCTTGAAAGTCCAGTTGTTTTTAGTCCCCTGCCAAGTCATTAAGTACCGCTACATGCAAGATTCATAACAATGAGTGCCTGGACGCTAGCATCTTAGACACTCATCCCTAACTTCTTAAGATCATCCAAACGGCAGGTGATCATTTGGTCAGTTCGCACAAGCGAAGAAGGGTCGTCAGTTGGTCAATTCTTACCCTTCCCACTCAGTCTATCTACTTAGGGTCAGTTGGTCAATTCTCCTAAGCAATTAGATACTACAGCTATTCAAAACTACCGAAACAAGGGTAGCAACCAACAAACTATGCATGCATACACTAGAAACAATTATACAGAAGGAATGTAAATATAAACATAACAATTAAGGAATCATAACTAGGCTAGCATCAGAGGTGCTTAGTCGATGATATTAAATGAAACAATCAATTCAACGTTTGACATAATGAAATTCATGAATTGAAAGTAAAAGAAATGATAGATCGCTAATGCTTATCGTTAGGGAGTGATTTCTCCCTTGGAGATGGCTCCGTATGCTCCTCAAGATATTCCTTCTGTCCCCTACTCACGTTCTCTATTTTGTGTGTGGAGTGAATGATGTGAAATGTAGAATTTAGGGTCGGTATTTATAGGCCGATCTAGTTACTGGCGTAACTTAAGTTGAGAGTTCTACCAGAACCTATATAAATCCATAATAATGCCCTAGATATAGTCGTTACTACAGAACACATAGAATGAGTTACTGGCGTATCTTCAATATACGTTACAAAATCATGATTACGCCGTAATCGTTGGAAGGAGTTACGGCGTAGCTTGCAGCGGCGTGGAACATCATTTGACCTAATTAGTTACGGCGTAATCCTAGGATGGAGTTACGCCGTAATCTGCTGTTGAGTTGGTCTTCTGAGTCACACTTTTGTTACGGCGTAATGTGAGAGAGGAGTTACACCGTAATTACTTCATAATGGGCATACTATCATATATCTTCAACAAACTCTCCAAATCCGCGTCTCTTTAGCTCCAATGTCAGAATTACCCGAAAGTGAAATATAGAGGAAAACAAGCGTAAATCCATATAAATGATATAAAATACGAGCATTATCGGGGAAAATTGACACTTAATATTTATGACTATTTGATGTTATTAACCCCCTTAGTGGATTGCAACAAAAGCTTTACCAAAGACTTGTTGTAAAGTTACTTGGTATATACCAAGCGTTTGACACAAAATTAACCAAGTCATTTACGTTAATTGAAGCATTAAATGATCCAAGTGAGGTACATAAAAAGCTATTGCAAGACTTTTTAGCGTTGAAGAACATTTTTGAAAAAAGCTTTTTGTACAAAAAAATAGATGCAATAATTAATGTATTCAATGCATCAAGTCTTTAAATATTTGATGCATTATAGATGATCTAAGAGCATCTTCAATGTTAGCCTTAAATGTACTTTTTGCACTGATTTAGTGCAAAAAAGTACAAATAGCTATATAAATTCTTTTCAAAAATTTTAGTGTCATATATTGGAGCAACTGTTATTTAATGCAAGCATATTTCATTAAAATGCTAAGTTTGCACTATGTTAATGCAAAATTTAATGTTATACATTGGAAATGCTCTAAGCATTGCATGCTTGTACCACTGGATTACTTATAAGGCAAAAATGCATATATATCTCTCCCAAAGTGAATAATTGCATATATATCTTTTGTACAAGTTTTTTTAGCACATAGTACAATGATTTTTATGCATACTTTAGACATATTAGAGTGGTACCATGTGAACGCTGCATGTCACCATGACCATTTTATGGCTAACAAACGTTTTTCATTCGACCTTTTAAGACAAATGCTTAATCGACATTTTTTTCAACTTTTTTCAACCATTAAATAATAATTCAAATACATTTAAGAACATTATAAATAAAACTTCAAATAAAATGACTAAATTACTAATCCATCAACCCATTTACCATAACTTTTAAGGATAAACTACACGCCAGATATTGAATAAATGTTCTATTAGCTATTAGGATTTTGGATAGTCAATTACTAATCCATCAAAACATTTATTGCGTGATGATGATTAATTAAATGGGTTATAACTGTTCATTCATCGATGTGTTTTATGAATATTAAAGTTGTCACAATTAAAGATATTTAATTTACATTTCAATGTTGGGTTCTTAATTTCAATTTCCTATTAAAGAAACGTTGTCTTAAAATTTTAAGACTTCTTTATTTAGAAAGCCTCAAACCCTTTATAAAGAAGATAGATACGCACGATTTTGCGTTTTGAAAATATATATACGCAAAGAACTTTGATCGTGGGCTAACTAAAGATGCCTAAAAAGAGACTAACGATAAACGAATCAGACAGAATCGACGATAAACGAATTATATGAGCCATCGACAATTTATTTATACATTAGGTCTCTTTTTAAGCCTTTTTAATTAGGTTCATTTATCATTTTCATATGCAAAAGCTCCTACTTATAATGACATAATTAGTACAAGTGGCCTGAATGCAAATTAAAGGACCACCATGACCTCGATGGGTGTGCCCTCCCACCCTCTTTTCTACCCTTAAAAATGAGGCATCACTAATGGGCCCAATTCAACCAATGGGCTGGCCCACATCTGAAATGGAGTACGGGGGGTTGCTGGTCCTGACACATGTCATGTGAGTGTGGGGTTTTTCTTAAAGCATCCCTTAAATACTTTCACAAATCAACATTTTCGCCCTTTGTTCCTCAGGTTCATGCACCTATCTGCCATTAGATGTGGATTCAATGATTATTTGTAAACTGTGTTTTAGTTTACAATTTTCTTTATTTTGTCCTTATTGAAAACGTTGCGAACATCTTATTAGGAGAAACAACAAAACTAGGATACATAACTAGTAATAGAAAATAATCATACATCTAATCCATATAATTATTGCAAACAAACACAATAAAAAATGACCAATTATAATATCTACTTGATTAATATTAGATTCACAGACAATGTCATCACTTGTTCACGTCACTAATATCATAAGATACTTTTGTTATTTGGATTTTTTTGTTTTTAACCCTTACACTTTGTGTTTGTCCTTTTAAAAATTTAGAAACAACTATACTAAAGGGTGTGTTTGTTTTTTAGAAAATCGTCTTAGTAGCCCTCTTACTTTTACCAGTAAGATGTGGGCAGACGTTTTACTTGTTTGTTTTTTCATCATGGGTGTATACTGAAGAAGGTAATATGCCTAACTCGATAAAAGTCTTAAAACGATCTTACTATCTCTTATTAACACCCTTTCAACTCATTCATCTTCAAAACCCTTCAACCATTTCATCTTCAAATTATGCAAAGCTAGGCTTTAAATTATTTGATATTAGTTAAGTTATTTAATTGTTGTTTCATAGCGTTAAGCTTATGTTTTATTTTAAGACGATTTATGTAATAGTTTTTATTATGTTAAATTTTGGATATTTATTAAGATAATTTATTTAATGATTTATAATTGTGTTAAATCTATGATAAAAATGTTTCGTTTCAAGTTTACATTATCTACTTATTAATCGTATTTGCAATAGTTTAATATATACTTAAAAAAAAAGAAAAATTAAACCATTACAATTATAAAAAAACAAACGACACTTTTTCATTTAGATTCAAATATTATAGCCACCTCTTACTAGTAAGATGTGATAGTTAGATTCAGATGTAAAATATTTTAATCAAACAAACACACCCTAAGTGTACACAGTCTACCAACATGTCATAGGTTTATCGTTTGTGAGTACCACGTGATATACCAAGAAAAGTAAATGCTTTAGAGTCCCAATTTCAACATATAAATGCATAAGTTTGTTGCTCAAGAAAATATATCGCAAACTTTTTAAGTAAAGAGATGCACATAAGTTTTACAAAGAAAATTAGCATGCCATTTGAGTTTTTCAAATTTCAATAGATCGTTAATCTAGCACTCCGTTTATCAAGTTTATGTAAGAAAACAGTTACACTTTTATAAATAAAATCAAAATTACAATAAATAAAATTAACGAAGAATAAATAATGAGAAAATTAAATATAAGCGTAATGTAGCAGATAAACGATAATTAAATAAAGGTGAAAATTAAAAGCAGCATGACGTGATTTTTGAGCAACGATAACGAATTTTGAAAACGGCCATCAGACGTGATATATTTTCAATTTAAAACAACGTCTGTGATATACGACGGTAACTAACAAGTTACCGGTCACAACTTTCAAAATAGCGAAATGGTCCACTGTGACTTGCGTTGTCTTTCACGGTCATCCTCGACTTTATTTTCGGTTAAAAAGTTTGATAATGGTCCTTATAGTCATTAACTTTCGATTTAGTCCGTTTTTCCGTTTCATCCGTTTTGTCGGTTTTACTTACGTTTTGTCCGTTTTCTTTACGTTTTATCGTTTCATCCGTTTTGGCCCTTTTCTTACATTTTGTCCGTTTTATCCGTTTTCTTACGTTTTGTCGTTTTTCGTTTTACTGTTTTCATCGTTGTTTCGTTTGTTCTTTTCGACGTTTTATCGGTTTTAATTCGTTTTGTCCGTTTTCTTACGTTTTATCGATTTTCAACGTTTTTGCCTTTTCTTACGTTTTGTCCGTTTTATCCGTTTTTCTTACGTTTTGTCCGTTTTCTTTCGTTTTACTGTTTTCATCTGTTGTTTTACGTTTTGTTCGTTTTCGACGTTTTAATGGTTTTAATTCGTTTTGTCCGTTTTCTTACGTTTTGTACTAATTCAACATGTTGAAAATTTTTCCATAAAGAAAAAAATTCGGAAAAAATTTTCAAAAAAAATTTGGAATTTTTCTCAATTTTGAAAAATAAATAGGAAAAAAAAATTCCGAAAAAATTTGAAAAAAATTAAAAATGTAAGTAAAAATTAAAAAAATTGAATAAAAATATATTTGAATAATTTTTTTAAAAATATTTTCGAATATATATATATTTTTTAAATCTTAAAAAAATTTGAAAAAAATTATAAAAAATTTGAAAAAAATTATAAAATTTCAAAATTTTCAAAATTTTTTTAAGATTTTAAAAAAATATATATATTCGAAAATATTTTTAAAAAAATTATTTGAAAAATATGTTTTTATTCAAATTTTTTTTGAAATTTTTACTTACATTTTTAATTTTTTTCAAATTTTTCTCGAAATTTTTTTTCCTATTTATTTTTCAAAATTGCTAATAAATTCCAAATTTTTTTTGAAATTTTTTTCCGAATTTTGTTTCTTTATGGAAAAATTTTCAACATGTTGAAATAGTACAAAACGTAAGAAAAACGGACAAAACGAATTAAACCGATAAAACGCATTTAAAACGAACAAAACGTAAAACAACAGATGAAAACAGTAAAACGAAAGAAAACAGACAAAACGTAAGAAAACGGTTAAAACGGACAAAACGTAAGAAAAAGGCCAAAACGGTTGAAAATCGATAAAACGTAAGAAAACGGACAAAAACGAATTAAAACCTATAAAACGTTTAAAAAGAACAAAACGTAAAACAATGATGAAACAGTAAAACGAAAGAAAATGATAAAACGTAAGAAAACGGACAAAATGTAACAAAAGGACCAAAACGGATGAAAACGATAAAACGTAAGAAAACGGACAAAACGTAAGAAAACGGACAAAACGTAAGAAAAGCCGACAAAACGGAAAACGGAAAAACGGACTAAATTTGAAAGTTAATGACCATAGGACCATTATCAAACTTTTTAACCGAAAATAAAGTCATGGATGACCTGAAAGTCAACGCAAGTCACAGTGGACCATTTCGCTATTTTGAAAGTTTGTGACCGGTAACTTGTTAGTTACCGTCATATTACAGACATTGTTTTAAATTGAAAATATATTGCATGATAATGGTCATTTTCAAAATTGCTATAGACATCTATTGTTCAAAAATCACGTTCGCTGTTTTTAATTTTCACCCTTAAATAAAATAATAAAATAGTCAAAAGACTCACTGATCACCAAATATAGATCAACAAAGAAGCACTAAAAGCCGAGGCACGTGTTTGACACGCTTCCTTAAAACAGATTCACCGTTTGTTTCCCGGTACAATAGCCAAAACAAGAAGTCAGTCTTGTTGACTTAACTAAACCGCTCGAAATTTCATCTTAAGAGATGCGATTTATATGTTGGAAATCAATAATAACTATTGATTTGATGTCCAAAACTTGTGGAATTAGGGCAAGATCTATTTATACACAATAGACTCCTCTAGGTTTACTCATCCCACCGATGTGGGATTGAAAATAAACTACTTTTCCTCTTTAGGCATGGTACCGAATGCCTAACTTTGAGACCCGAAATCTCATTCACATCAACTATATTTTGGACACATAAAAGCTTAATGCGAATCTCTCTTCGAGGAGAACGCGAACCTACAAACTATTACTTATATATATATATGACACATACATATAGATAATTGTGTCCAAAGTTGGTCAAAAATCACTTTTACCAACTAATTTTCCAACAATCCCCCACATGAATGGAGATCGGTCGTAATAAACAAAAATTACGATGAAATTCCAATAGTTGAATCTTGCAAAGGATAGGTAGGTGTAACCCTTTGAACCTTCCCTTGTGAGATGCACTTGAACTCAGCCTCTGTTTACGTAGACGACATTACACTTCACACAAGATTCTCCCTGACATTCTCAAGTCCTCATAGTCATGTTCATTATGGTCCTGAACATTTGCCTGGTTCTGCAAGAGCTCTTAGGATTTGCGCCCTCCACAATTCCCTTCAAAGCGACCCCACTTCTCTCTCACATAGGTGATTTCATCTTGAATCGTTAAAAACATATGTTTTGTGATTTCATCTTGAACCATTGTGCTTTGTGATTTCACCCTGAATCATTAAAGCCATATGTTTAACCTCTCAACAAGTCACAATTGTTATAGGAATGGACTAGGAAGTTACAACATTTAGTAACTCCCCCACATTGACGTGACTTCCCCCACATTTCTATGATTAGGTTGTCCTATTGAACCCAGATATTGGGATCTCCAATCAACTGGGTTAGGTTTCCTTCATAGAAACTCATTCCTTCAAGGGCTTTAGTCCCATTCCTTTAGACGACTTACTAACTAACTCTCTGCTTAAGCCTTCGAAGTCGATCCGCGATGTTATCCATTGACTTTACGTAGTCAATCGTGATAACTCTAGTTGAGAGTAGTTGTCGCACCAATCAACGCCTATGATGGATATGTCTCGACTCACCGCTTTACATTGTGATATGAGCTCTGTCAATTTCCAATTGAGTATCACACTTTATATAGATGGTCGTTACGGTTTACCCCATCTTGGTATGTCCTCTACTAATTAACGCAGATATCCAAGATATTCTATAAATTTATCTCAAATGATAAATTCAAATTCCATCATAGATTTAGCTATAAAAGTCTGTTTGAAATACTTTCAAGATTTCCAAGACACGACTTCCCACGTAGATTCAATACATCCGCCTAGTGGATCTAGATTCTTTATGTAAGAATCCATATTTGCATTACTCTATCATTATATAGCAGTTGGATATCTTCCAAAGTGCAATACGTAAGTATCGTAGTACTTGTGTAATACTATTCAAATGGTCATCACTTGAATTACTGTTATATTTACTTAACTTGATTATAACTTCTAAATCAAGTCTCACACACGTCATTAGACACATAAGACGCCCAATATTCTCTGAGTATTCAAAATGGGCAACACCTCTACCTCTTTTATAAATAGATTTAAAAAGATGTCATTGGAGTTCTAGCTAGGCCGGAATCCCCCATATTGAACCTCTCAAGAATATTGTCCTTATAGTGTTTTTGACTTCAAAACAAATCCATTTGGTTCATATGATCTTAGTTCCTAAGAACCATATCGAGCAGCCAATGTAGTTCATGTCAAATCTTGACTCCAACATTGCATTAGTGGATTTGTTCATCTTGTTATCACTTTCTGTGATAAGTATGCTATCTATGTATAAACACATGATTACATATATACCAGTAATTTTTCTTTCTTTCTACAAACATCCGTTATTTTTAAATCGACGTTCTGACATGACGGGAAAAAAAATTGATGTCATTGTTTGGGAGCTTTTTCTAAGCCATACAATGACTTAACAAGCCTACAAACTTTGCTCTCTTGTCTAGGAGCCATGAAACCCTCAGGTTGGTTTATGTAGATTTCTTTTTCTAAATCACTGTTTAGTAATGACATTCTCAAATACATTTTGGTGAACTTCCAAATTTCTTAAAGCGGCAATAGCAAGTATCTCCTAATCGAGGTTATTCGCGAATAAAGTATGAATCGTATCAAAGTAATCAAGACCTTCCACTGCCTAAACTTTGATTACTAATCTTGCTTTGTACTTGTCAATGGTGCCATCGGCTTTCTTCTTTCTTGAAGATCCATTTATAGCCTAGTGGTTTACAACTAGGAGGTAAATCCACGAGCTCCCAAGTATGATTTTGTAAAATAGAATCTATTTCACTTTTAATGGCTTCTTTCCACTGAGGCCCTTCTGAGGAAGTAACCGCTTCTCGGTATGAAGTAGGTTCGTTTTCAACCATAAAAGAAACAAAATCGGGTCCAAACGATTTCTCCGTTCTTGCCCTTTTACTTCTTCTAGGTTCAACCTCTTCTTCCTCAATTTGATCTTGTCTCTCATCTTGGAGAGCATTATCATCTCGTTGTCTCTTATCTTGGACAACTTCGTCAACTATTCTAGATGAATTTCCATTTCTTTCGTTAAACAACGAAATATAGTTTCAAAGAATGAAGCATTCATTGATTCCATTACTGTACCCTTTTGTATATCCGGATTTTTCGAATCATGTACAATGAAATGATAAGCACTGCTATTCTTAGCATATCCGATGAATATACAATCCACAGATTTAGGTCCAATCTTTTGGGCCTTGGGAGTCGGTATAGCTACATTTGCTAGACACCCCCACACTCGTAAGATAGTTATATTCTTTTCCTTACAGGGGATCTTATCTAAAAGATAAGTAGCCAATAAAACCGCTTTCCCCTACATGCCATGGCTTAAACCATGTTTTAACAACATGACATAACCATATCTTTAAGGCACAGTTCTTTTCTATCAACAATTATGTTGTGGTGTATAAGGAGCAATAAATTTATGTCTTATTCCATGTTTAGAACATACATGAAATGGAGACATATATTCACCTCTAATATCACTTCGAACCGCCTTGTTTTCGATAATAAGTTGATTCTTAACTTATTTTTATAGATCAATCTTGTCTATATACTTACTCTCAAGTAAGTAAAAGTCGCAATATTTTGTGCTACCATCAACAATTACGATGAAGTACCTAATTGCTACCTTAGTAGCCATCGATTCCAAATCACATAAAACTATATGAATCAAGGGTTCGGTTAACTTTCGGTCAACCGAGTGAAAAGACAATCTTGGAAATTTGGCTTCAACATAAGTTTTACTTTTGTAATCCGTGTTCGTTTATTTAATTAAACAACGTATTGAGTTAAAATTAATATGGCCGAGTTGGCCATGCTATACATTCAAAGGATCAAATAAGTTGGATTCATACTCATTTTTATTAAAAAAAAAAAAAAAAAAAAAAAAAAAAAAAAAAAAGAAGAAGATTTAGCTTAAACATTTAATGAAGGACATAACCTGTACCTAGGGGTGTTATCGGGTCGGGTTATCGGGGTTATCGGGTCGGGTTGAGTCGGGTTATGATTTTTTAAAAAGTGACCCGCAACCCGACCCGATAAGTAATCGGGTTATCGGGTTCGGGTGTTATCGGGTCGGGTTAAGTCGGGTCGGGTTGAGTCGGGTTGTTGGGTTAAAACATCAATCACAGCAGCAGACATGTTATATAAATTGAAACTTCATTGACTGAGCATGCAACATATTATATACATTCAAACTTCATTGACTGAGCATCAACTACACCCAACTTGCAACATTTGATATACATTCAACATTGACTGAGCATGCTCCAACATTTTATGAGAAGTGTAAAAGCTGGGAACCAAACGTTTTATGAGAAGTGGGGAAACCAAACGTTTAATAACTCATTGGATGTAAAAAACTAATATATAAAAACTAATACATAAAAACCAAACGTACAGTAACTCACCGGGCCTATAAAACTAATATATAAAAAATGGAAAATTGATTATCGGGTTGACCCGATAACCCGACAACATTATTTTTTTTAACCCTAACCCGACCCGATAACATTATCTGGTTATCGGGTTCGGGTTAAAACAACCCAACAAGATTTTTGACCCGAATAGACCCGACCCGATAAGGCCTTATCGGGTTCGGGTCGGGTTGACCCGACCTTACTGACACCCCTACCCGTACCGACCAAAATTTTGTTCAATGTTAACTCAATTTAATTTGATAAAAATAAAAATAAAGCCAAATTTATTAAGCAACCATCCAGACACAAGATTCCTACGAATCTCTGGCACATACAACGTGTTGGTTCACTTAAGCTCTTTTCCACATGTGAATTTCAACATCACATTTCTTTTCCCTTGCTATTAGCAGTTATAGAGTTGCCCATAAATTGCATCTCTCCATTTTCTGCTACTTTGAAAGAGTTAACCAAACTCTTATCATCATACTCATGACATGATGCCCATTAATCCACCATTTTCTAATGTCGGATCCCGCTTTGGCAACAATTTTCATTTCATTCAGGCCATTTAACCCATAGTTATTGGACATAAAATCTGAATGCTTTAAAGCATCTACCGTACACATAACTCGAGTATCGATCTCCCTTTCATCAAGTTCGGGAGCAGATCCTTTAGATGTCATTCATGACATTCCGAACATTCTGTTAATACGAGATTCCGTTATTAGTGTAACACTAAATTTAGAATAATTAACAACTTGCTATATCACAAAGTGTTTCTTAACAAACACGATAACATCAAATTTTGTTTAAAACACTACTGTTTTGTAAGATCCATTATAGAAAATCGCTTTTAAACAAGTCTTTCGATTAAACAATTAAACAATATCTCATATTACATAATGTTTTTAAACAAAAACAAATTTGTAATATGATTTTGTCAATCTTCTTTAACAATATCTTAATAGATCTGCATCACATGGTATAATTCTACAATGAAATTTGACAAGGTTTCAAAATAGATTTACTCTTTCAAAGAAACTCAACAAGGTTTCTATAGATCTACTTTCAAATGCATAAAGTTTCAAGAACTATATTTAGTTTATAATTAAACTCAACATGGTTTAAATAAGCTAAACAAGTCAAATAAACTTTTTCACAAAATATGATAACAACTTGTATATTATCAGATTTTGTTTCAAACAAACTCATCTTGATTTCAATAAACATGTTCTAGTAATCTAATAAAATAACAACTTGTATTTTATGAGATTTGTTTCAAAGAAACTCCACTTGGTTTCAATGAATCTGATTTCATCATGATTTTTAACCATGTTAGTAACTGGCGCACCAATTACATTCGCAAGATTCACTAGGGTCACAAATTATGTTACCATCAGTTAACTTGTGAATATTTAAACACAAAAAAACAGTTAAAAACTGTTAAAACAATATGGTATCTAATAAACTCGACATGGTTTATGTATACTTGTACCAAATATGATTCCGAGAAACACAAGCTTGGTTTCAAATCCAAATTTAAACAATAACATATGCAATAAATAAATCAGTTTGAGAAGAAAATCATCATAGTTTCAATATAAACTGATTCAATAAACTGTTTTAAAAATCGTTTATAAAACTATTATACCAAATCTGTTAATTAAAATTCTGTTTAGTTATAAAACTGATTTTCAAAGAAACACAATCTTGGTTTCATTGAGAAAAAGCAGTTTGTATAAAATCATTAATTATATAAATCGATTTTAATAAAAGTGTTTTAATTACATTAAATGAATATGTTTTAAGGCGTAGGAAAACAGTTACACTTTTATAAATAAAATCTAATTTACAATAAATAAAATTAACGAAGAATAAATAATGAAAATTAAATACAAACAGAATGTAGCGGATAAACGATAATTAAATAAAATAATAAAATAGTCAAAAGACTTACTTGATCACCAAATAGAGATCAACAAAGAAGCACTAAAAGCCGAGACACGTGTTTGACACGCTTCCTTTAAAACAGTTAACCGTCTGCTTCCAGCAGACAATGTGACCAAAACAAGAAACATTGTCTTGTTTGACTTAACTAAACCGCCGGAATTTCATTTTAAGAGATGTGTATTCCATATGTTGGAAATCAATAATAACTATTGATTTGATGTCTCAAAACTCATGGAATTAGCCCTATTTATACTGTGATAGACTCTCAAGTTTACTCATCCCAATCGATGGGATTGAAAATAAACTACTTTTCCTCTTTAGGCATTGCATGCCAAATGCCTAACTTTGAGACCCAAAATCTCATTCACATCAACTCTATTTTGGACACATAAAAGCTTAATGCGAAGCTCTCTTCGAGGAGAACGCGAACCTACAAACTATTACTTATATATATATGACACATACATAGAGATAATTGTGTCCAAAATTAGTCAAAAATCACTTTTACCAACTAATTTTCCAACAGTTTATCAATTTACTACATGTTGTAGTATGTCTATGAAAATTACGTTTGAAAGTTAAAAGGTTTATTCTTTTCTCAACAGAGCTTTTTGGTTGACATGTTTTAATCACAGAACGATGAGTCGATTGGGAGTACAATCATCGACCAAAATGCTATGAGTTCAAGTATTTTTAAAGATACTTTTTAGACAAGGGGTAATGTATAGTATACGGGTGTTAAAAAAAACTGTTGTTTTAAAATAATATGAAAAATGAAAATTTGATTTATTCGTTTTTCATATATAGCAAGTTTATGGTATAAACTTTGCATGAGAAGGTCTATGTCGTATATATCTTTCATCATGCATGCATTTGGTCGAATGAGCAATCAAGGACAAGAGCTCATTTTATTACACCATCGTTTATTTTGCTAGTATTATCTTCTTTGCTAATTGCAAGTTATTTTCGTTCAAAAAAAAAAATGCTTTGTTTATAGTACAAGAATTAGACACCTTTAAAAATGGATGTACACTTTCCAAGTATATATCAAAATCCTACCTCACTGGCTGATTTCGTAAAGGATTATAAATCACTTGGATCCATTGGATTTGTAACTTTGCTCTAGCTTTTTTGCTTAGTATTTACATTTTCTTTGGTTTCCTAGAAATAATATTCAATCATTTTATTCCGAAGTTTGTTGTTGAAAAAGAGGAGTGTAAAAGGTTTTGATGTTTTGAAGAAATAAAGTAAGGTAGTTTCTTTGTTATGGTTTTTTTAGCAATAAAGATGATTGATGGCTTTATCAAGAATTACTAGTCCCAATCGCGACCGGAGATGACCTGGGTCATGGCGCCACATCGCCTTTTCTCTCCGACAACCGTATTACCCACTAGTTCGCCACGATCGATGACTAAATAAAAAAAAAAGAAAGAAAACAAGAAAGAAAGAAACAAAAAGTCGGTCGAAATCTCACCCGATATTGGGTTTTATGGCTTGACGACCGATGTTATGACCGGGTGCCACAACCGAGTTGACCGATGTCAACATCTGTCGAGGCTTGTAATTTGTGGTTACCGACCGATTTGAAATTCTCGATTGGGACTAGCCTAAGGTTTTGACCTTATTAGTAGTTTTTGATCTGCATTTGGGTTAATAATCGTGTATTTCTTTTGGAAGGCATTGGATTCGGAGGAACTACTTCATTAGGAGCCTAAAGCGAAGATGGCAGCGGAGGAATCTGATGGCTATAAGGCTGGTCGTATTCGTACCCCAAATATCGGTTGGGCAACGAAAAAACTAGCCCTCAACATCGGTCGTCTTGGTTGTGGACATCGAGCACTAGATCGGTCGAAGGTAGGGAAAACGCAATATCGGGCTAAAAAGCAACCGATATAAAACATGTCTTGTTCCTTTTTTTTTTTTTTTTTTTTTTCTTTTTATCTTTTATCTTTTATTTCTTGAGTTGGGAAAACACAAATTGAAACTTGAACAATTAATTGAAAACATGAAATACATAATACGCTTAAACATAAAAACTACAACGACATCTTGATGGAAATAAACTACTAAAACTTAAAAAGCGAATCATCCGAGGCCAACCTCGAACTTGAAGGGAATCAAACTCCCATTAAAGAGCCGACGCTCCATTATGTCAAGTAGTTGTCTTGGAATACCGAGCTTCCCGTCTTCTTGCTCACGGTGAGCGACTTCCTCACGTCTCGCTTCTTCCATGATTTCCCTACCGTTTTCAATATCTTGTTCTAGTTGACGGAGGGACGCCTCACTTAACCCGCTGGGGTGGTTTTGAAGATCCACATGTGGATTGTTCACGGGTGGAGTTGGAACAATTGGGTTGTTCACAGGTGGAGAGTTTAAAAATACATTTTCCGGTTAGAAAACCGGAAAGACAGATTCATGTGGTGGTGAGTAAACTTCAAACTGTGGTAGAGTTGGAAAGCTGGTTTCCGGCAACTTCTCTGGAATTGGGAATTGCTGAGAAAAATCTTTGCGAGACATTTTTGTGTGTGAATTGTGTGAGTTGTGTGTGTGAATTGGTGGACTGGTAGGGTTGTATATATAGTGTCATCAAGTAGCTGTGATTTAATTTGAATTTGAAATTTGAATTTGAATTTTAAATAATCCCGCTCCTATTTGAAATTTAATTTTAATGAATTTAGATTTAATGTTAAAAATGTTTGAATTAAAAATAAAAAATAAAAAATTGGGTCGTCATTTGTCAGATCCGGCATGGACGGACCCATATATCTGCCGGTGTGTAGACTGCCACACCCAATTTAGGTCACGAAGTGTAAAGGATTTCAAATCGCCATTTTTGTGGTATGTGCAACCCTAAAATATTTTTCTACTTTCGCTTACCAGTATAACTTTAGTTAGTCCAACATTTTTTTTGTCAACACCCTTTTAAAATCCCGGGTCCGTCCCTCGCTTCCGGTCACGCCCTGTCAAGAGAAATGACGCGTGACTTCACACCAGTCGCGATTGGGACCAGCCTAATGGTTCTCCGCACTCAAAGTTGTTGTCTTTCTTCCTTGTGCATTAGCTCCCCCATGTAGCTTTTTATTATAATCGTGTATAGGCTTTTCAAATACACTACCTTATAAACAATAATTGTAATTTTGATGACTTCAATTACCATTTATACATTTCAATTCTAAACAAGTAAGTACCCCTCACGGTTTGTGCCAAACAAACTCTCAATCTGTTTATGAGTAATTTCTTGGCCGTAAAAAACTTTGCTTCGTGAGTTTACATAATTGCTTCAAGGACAAACACAATGTATCGTCCCATCTATCAATCTGATTTAGCAATGCGAGTTGAATAAAAGTGAATGCAAATATACATATGTTCAGAAAAAAAAAAAAAAAAAAAAAAAAAAAAAACCCTCCATCGTTAGCTAGCAACATTTAAAATAGTAATCTGAACGTAACTATCCTTCTTACAATTTACGAGTAGCATTCTTAAAAATAAGATTTAAAAAATGCTATGAATTTCATAATTCCAAACATAAGTTAATTTTTTATATTCACCGGAAATGTTTCAAAAAAGGTAGGCATACGACGTACAAAAAGTTCACGCCCTTCTTTATCTCTAAAGACAGGATGTCCTAACCATCCAACCGCTATTCCATCCCCGTTATCCATCGAGCCCGCCCTAAATAATCCCCTTTTGCGGATTATTTCCGATGTAATCATAAAAGGCTAATTTTTCAGAATTTTAGACCAAGCTTCGATCATAAACTTTGATTTTCGCCAACCCGCTAACTCTTCTATATATTTCTTGTTGAAAGTACCGATCCCATTGATAACGAGTAGGCCCAAATAATTCGATGGGGTAGTCATTGAACCATACCACATAGTTTAAAGAACAACAAAAGGCGCAAAAAGACAACAATGATACTCTGGAAAGGACAGTTTCGATATTGCCCATACGCAATCCTTTGTATAGACGCTGAGGCGGCGAACGCTAAGATGAAATAGGCCCGCTAATATGCCCAAAGTCCCCGCCGCAATATGATGAGAGGCTATTCCTCCGGAACAAAAGGATCAAAACCTCCACACCCCACGATGGATTTCTGATTGTACTTTTCTGTTAGCCCATAAGGATCGGACACCCATATGCGGGACCATATAAGCTGTTACATGAAATGCACCAAAACCAAAGCAAGCCACACCGCAAGAAATAAATGTATTCCAAAGATCTTGGGCAAATCCAAAGAAGGTTTTCTGACGCTCATCAATAAAAATTTCTAAATCCCAATACACCCAATGCCAAATAGTCGCCAAAAGCACAACCCGAAAACACAATATGGGCTCCACCACACCTTCGTAACTCTAAATACCCGGATTCGTTATAGTCCTCCCGTGATACTCCAACCGCCCATGAATTGGTTATTCCTAAACGAGTCATGAAGGGTATAATGAACATATACCGTCTCCACATTGGATCAAGAACGGTCAAAAGGATCAAAATCGCTAATTCATACAGGCCATCGAATCGGCCCAACCGTAAACCAAAGTCAGTATGCATTATATGAGCAAAGAAGCAACCGTCCGGATCATTCAATACAACGGTATGAACATGATACCAAGGCAAACCCATGGAAATACCCTTTATGAAAGATGGAAGTTTGATTTTCTCGAATGTATCCTAATTTTGGCCTAATTCTTCTTCCGATGATCGATTCAACCTCGATCAAAAGATATACCTTGGTTATATTTCATCTCTTCAACAAGTTTAGTAATGAGCATAACGGCCCTATTGTTCCGATGGAGAGAGGAACCTATGATTAGCTTTTCGGGAAATTTCCAAACGAACAATTTCAACGAAATCTTTCAATTTCTTATTTGAAAGGATATGGATGAGATATTATTTGATTCATTTTTTTCTCTTGTCTTCAAATTTAATTTACTAAGCAAAAAGTTTCATTTACCTCGCACACGTTTCAACACCGACCGAAATGGATTATTTTTTATACGTAAATATCTATACTACAATGGAAAGAAATTAAATGATTAAATCTAGATAGCGAATGTATGTATTGTACAAATTATTTTATTTGGTTGTTTTCCTAATACTATATTATATTTGGGTATCAAGTTGTTATATATAGCCTTCACTCACACTGACACATTCCTCGATCCACTGTTCCATTACATTTATCTATCATATCTCTTATTTTTCAGAAATTTATAACCCTAATTCTATAAAATCAAATGGACATGATGACAATGATGATGGATCTTGATAAGCTTCCTGACCCATTTTCAATCCCATTTCAAGACCTTTCAGATTCATCAATTATGGATTTAAATTTCTCTAGCGAAAATTCCACCACCAACCATAATGGACCATCATCACTCATGTACCCAACCCAAGACCATCTTGCCATACCGCCATCACACTTCCCTCGTGCAAGTTGGTTGCACCAAAAGCCGGACTCAGTTGAGGCCATGCGGGAGATGATCTTCCGCATGGCAGCTCTGCAGCCGGTTCAGATAGATCCGGAAGCAGTTAAACCACCAAAGAGACGTAACGTGAAGATATCAAAAGACCCTCAAAGCGTGGCGGCTAGACATAGGCGTGAAAGGATTAGCGAAAGGATTAGGATATTGCAAAGATTAGTACCGGGTGGTAGTAAGATGGATACAGCTTCAATGTTGGATGAAGCTGTTCATTACATGAAATTCTTGAAAAAACAAGTTGAAACATTGGAACAAGCGGCCGTACCTAGTACAGCCGTGTGTTCCAACATGACAACAACAGGGATGAATAGTACTGTTGCCGGTTTCTGCCCTACCAACATGAACCACCATGGAGGTAATAATAATTATATGATTAGAGCCTGTGGTGAGTCTGCTGGTCATATGGTGGGCTCTATGGAGTTGCTCAAGTGATTAAGATGGGGTTGAGGGTGTTTTGGTAATTTAACATTGGGATGGGTAAAGATATTGATATAGGTTTTAAGGGGAAGTGGATTAGTGAAGATGGAGGTATGGAAATGGATATACTTGTATTTTTCAAGAGCTATAATCATTATGGAAAACTAAACTCCTCCTTTTGTAAAGGGGTTTAATTAATTTGTAATTGTGCATTAACAATAATCAAATTTTGTTTGGATTTGATTAAGGAGGTTCTCTACTAGCAGTGCAAGTTTCTTATTACTCATTTGTATGTTTATTAGCAGGGTATCCGTGTGATATGATGGCGGGTATTTTGTAAATAATTTTTTTACGAGTATGTATGATTATATGTTTTCATGATGAATGATGATAATATTATAGAGTTAAGAGATACTCGTCCATTATTTCTTACGATAATAAATATACTAATAGGCATTTAATTAAAAATAAACATGAATATGAGAAAGGCGACATATACAGCCAGTATTTAAAAGCCGGATCGAACCGGTTCAACGGGAACCGGTTGTCCAGAACCGTCCGGCTAACCTGACAAAACCACAAAATACCACCAAAAACCGGGAACCGTTTGAAAAATGTGTCAGGTCCAGTTTTAAAAAACCATGCAAAAAATGATTAAAAAAAGTCATATTAATTGTATCAAGTTTTTTTGTGTTTGATTGGTTTGTATAATAGGTATAATTACTACTCCCTTCGTCCCATGTTAAATGTTTAGTTTTGAATTTTCAAGTCTTTCCTTTTTAATTTTGACCTTAAATATTTTTGCTTGTGTTATATAGTATTTGATAAAAATTATAAGCAGTGAAAATACATTTAAAACTCAATGCATTCGTATATTTTGCATCAACTATTATATAACACAAACAAAAATATTTAAGGTCAAAGTTGGTTAATTATATATCTTTATGAAGGGTTAAAAAGTCAAATAGCTGAATACTGTTGTATTAGATGGTTGTACTAATTAGTTGGTTAATTATATATCTTTAATTAAGTTTAAGAAAAGATGTCTTAGTGTAAATAATGATGGAAACGTGCTTTATGCATTTTAAGGGCTCGTTTGGTTGGGGGGGGGGTGTCGGATTTGGATTCAGGTATGACACATAATAAATGATGTTTGGTTGATTAAGTAATCTTATCAAACCCGTGGGGCCACTTATTGTTTCATTCCACTATAATAAGGTAGGTTTTATACAAAACCCGTGAGGCCCACTATACATCTCTAACAACATTTTCTTTTTGTTATTAGAATATTATATTTAAATGCAATTTAATTATTACATCAAATAAAATATATTTTCTCTCTCTTAATTTTGATTCCTCACAAATCCAAATCCAAATCCAAATCCTATACCCATCTACAAACCAAAAGAGCCCTAAGTAGTATTGATATTGGTATCAATATAACATAAATTTAGATCCTTTCATAAAGAAAGTAAGGGATTTTTTTTTGTACGATCTTTTTGATATGGTAGGCCCGACCCCAGGACCCCTATCCCTTATGTTTAGGAGTGGGATCCGCCCAAGAACGCCGGAGGGGTTTATTGTACAAAAACATCAGGACGCAGGCTCCCGAAAAGGGAAGCCGAAACCATCATATTCATCCGCCACCGTCACTATCATCGGCCACCATTACTACACGACCTCAGTCATTGGTCACTATCAGCGTCATCGTCGCCTAAATTTACATATAAGTGATGAAAACCTAGATTCGTCAAATCTATCAGATATAATCGTTTCAGTCTTGTTCAAACAACAAATCTATTGATTTGGGATTAGTTCAGTTTAGAAATTGAGGTAATTTTTGTTTATCTTGTTATTGTGCTTGTACGTATTAAATTGTCATTGATTTTTGTGAAGTAGTTATCTTGTGTTCATCAATTATAGTCTCTTTGTTATGATTCTAACGTTTGAAGCTTATGAGTTTGGAATTGTGATAAGAAGGTCTTTCTCACTTTGTTTTGATTTTGTAATGTTATATTTTTATATTAGTTTTACTGGTTGAAATTTAAGATTTTTTGATTGCAAACTATTCACATTTGCTGCTAAACACAACAATTGTATGATTTTTTAGTTCGATACAATATTATCATAATAGGATTCTGATTAGTCGATGAATTATTTGATGAGAAGTTCACAAGAAGACTTAGTTTATCTAACTAACCAACAAGATAAAAATGAGATTGGGATATGAAATTACTGTGGCCCGACTCTTGATAGTGGTCATTTGGTTTATGTTGGTTTTTTATTATCAAGGATTAGCTTTTTGTAACCATTTACTTTCATATTCCATTCAAGATTTACTCCTTTATCCAACTTCTTTGGACCATATATGCGAAAAAATGTGTAGAGTTTGCCGTGAGATGGTCCATTATGCAATTTTCTAAACTAATTGGTACATGCCCTTTCTACGGAATCTGATAATTTAAGTAGATGCTAGATAACATATCATGTCTTTGCTTGAAATATGCCTGAACCCAAGCTCATGTTGAGGTAAACTCTCTTAGAAACAAAAATTTTCTCAAAACTGAGCAAAATTTAAGAATTTTGTTGGGCTTTAACTTTGTCTGAAGTGAACTTCCAAAGCTTTAACAATTTAACATTTGCGCTATTTTTAGCAGCCGTTATACTTATTTACCTTTTGATGGGCCACAAAGTAGTGCATACCCCATATTGGCATATATGGTATTTCATGTTACCTTTTCTTGCAGATTGCTATATTATTCAGTTCTGCCACTCAAGTCGTTTGGGAGCCTACAAACCATTCTGATCATATTTAAGTCATTTGGTTCGAAACATACTTTCCTAGCACTTGAGGTACCAATTTCGACACATGTATTTATGAATGGGTCATATTCTTATATGTAGATGGTCAAACGGGTATTGAAAAAGCTAGCAAAAAAGGAGTTGGTTTTGATAACGGGTAATCCTACCTAAAGTCTCCCAAAGTATTTTATTTAATGCCTAAAACGTTTTCAATTGTTATATTCGAATATTACATTTATAATATAGTTTGTGTAATTATAACACTTTTTGCTCCATTGCTTTACGGGACTTAAGGGATATGGGCGTGAAAATGCCTCTATATTTTAAGTTCCCTATTTCTATTTTCTCAATAATGGTACTTCTAATACTAGTCAATACTGAGTCCAATATTATATTATCAGAAATATAGCAATTGTACAAGAGCTCATTCTTTTTCAAATAGAAAGATGTAAGGTAGGCTCGGGAAAATTTGGTTTTGCTATATATTACTCCAATATATTTATACGTTCAACTAAAATTTGATTTAATATAGGCTGCATCCATGAGCTTTACATTAGTTTTCTATTTGAAATATGACGTTTCCATCGCTAGTGCTGATGCAGCAGATATGTGAGAAAGAAGTTGCTACAAATTCATCTGCAAGTTTGATTAAGATGATGTTTTACATTGGGTCAAGTTTCAATAAGTACAATGTTATTTGTTGCAGTGTTATAACGTTCGAGGATACAAGAAACCTTAAATCTCCCATTATGTAAGCTTGTTCTCGAAATAATCTTGGTGATAAGCGGAAGTGGGTATGTCTTCATGCTGAAAATTTTGCTAAACCATATATCATTATACATTATTCGATCCCTGATACCTGTACTAACAAAATATACAAGCATTTAAATAACGGTCTCTTTCAAATGGCACATATATTTCAGCTCGTATGGCATATCTAGCTTGTACCATGATTTAAATGGCGTATATATTTTAGCTTCATGCATGAACAACATGTACTAATTTTATTTGTTGATTTTTACTAGATATGTTCCCAAAAGGATAATTTTATTGGGAAAAATAATTTATTACTTTATTTAAATTTGATTTGTTTTAGCATCTCTAGGTAATCATTCAATTTACCTCTCCTGGATATATCTCTTTAATGTCATTAAACTTGATAAAGGACCTATCCAACATTACATTGGATGTGATATTGGTACATGTTTTGTAAAGGTTGGCATTATTTCAACCACCATACATTAGTGAAATGTTGTCTCTGTTTTCTGCGATAACCCTTTGTATCTCATGTCTTATATTGCAGTCAAAGTTAAGTCATGATACTGCCACATACTTAGTGATGGATCATCCTACGTCTGGCTGGTGAGCTTTGTTCTTGGCGATGCTTCTTTGTCTCATCTTAGATTGTTATATATGACTATTAGATATTATTTGAATACAGGTAGACAAACCTCAAGTAAATCCTATTAAGCTTGACTGCCATGAGGGGGAAGTAACTGCGGTAGACTGGTAAGCATTTTGTTAACTTATATTGGACTGCCATTATTCCTATTGGAGATGCCATATATAAGCAAACTACTTTTATTTATCCATCTTCAAGTGCGCAAATGAGATTGGTAAAATAGTAACTTCTACAGATGATTTTGTGGTAAGTCTCACTTTAACAACCATTAAAGTCATATTCTCATATTTTCTTGCTTATAATCACCAAAATACAGTTTATATATGCGTTACCACCTTTTTCTGATTACACATTGTTTGTACAAGCCCATGGTATTCAATAAGTCTTTCCATTATTAGTTAAATTTGAACAAGAAGGTAATTACAGTTTTTAACTTTTTATGCTAGAACTTTTGGAGTTTAATATTTTAGGTTGTTATAAAGAACCATTTATATTGCAGGTAAGAACAACATTTTCAAAACGGATCTCAAGCTTATGTGTATTTGTGATGTACCGTATCTCAAGCTTACAGTTTTCTGGTTTTCGATGGTCTCACTTGGGGACGTCATATAATCCATAATCTGAATAGGTATCATTACTTACTTTTTTTCAAACACAAACTTGTTATCGTAATTTAACATGTTTTTTTTTGTTTGTAGAAGAACCATTGTCCCTACAAGGATGTGATGTTATAGGATAAGACGTTGCATACAACTGTGAAATGGTTCAGAGGAGAAAACTGGAAGAAAATAGTTCAGTCTGAAAGTATTGATGTTTTAGATTAGTTTGCAAAAAAGGTCAAAAAGATTCAGCCTACTTTTTTTTAAAAATAAGTTGATTAGACTATTGATATAGTATCTCATTCATTGTGTTTTGGCACTACATTTGAGATTTGAGATTGTTTTTGGGATTGATGTGTTTGAACTTAACTTGAGAACCATAGTTTTTATTTGTGCAATAATGTTTTTAGAAATGCAGTATGTATCTGCACATTTGTGAATGCAATTATATTACTGCCAGAAATTTAATATGTATCTGTACATTACAAAGTCAGATTTTGTTGATTGAAATTGGCTAAAAATTTGTGTCATTTTAGTGATTTGATTGAAAATTGGTGTACCCTTTAGTGACTAAAAAGTTTAGTCACTAAATCATTTGGAACTTTTGCTCACTAAAATTTTCATAACAAAAGACTTTTAGTGACTCTTTGTTACTTACAATTTTTTTCCTTAGTAGGAGTAGATAAATTAGCATTTAGTGACTGTTTTTTAGCTTTTTCTCACACTTTCTTTAGTGAGAAAAAGTCATTTGTTTTGTAGTGCTTGTATGTTTTTCAGACCCTCAACAATGTTTGAATAGCAGTACTAAATACTAATTTATCATTATCTCAAAAAATATTTAAAATTTGATTTTATTTACTTTACTAATAAAAAATGCACATGTTACATCCCAAAATCCATGTTAAGTATAATATTATTTAAATGCCTTGTAATAATAAATTGACTATGACTTTTAATATTAACGAGGTGGAAACGCCCGCCGCGTTGCGGCGGGACTTGTCGGTATACTTTAGGCCTTTAGTTTGTGCCGGTAGTTGATGAATCTGCTAACAACGTTTATCCTTACGTGGAAAATGAAAAATAGACAAACCGAAAAATAAAGAATTTAGCAAGTGGCCCGACCCGTACCCACTCGATCCAATTACACTAACATAACCCGATCCAATTAGTCTCGTAAAACTATTTAACTGGATCCTGATGAACAATAGCTTCATCGCTTGTAAATACAACACATGTGTATATACGTGTTCCACATAAACACAGGTACAAAACACTTATCTCTATCTCCTTCTTCATATCTTTTGGTCTTCAGCAGTTTCTTACCTCTACCGGTTTTGTGACGGATTTAAGAGTGTGATCATTCACGCGAACTTTAGGGTTTAAATAGGGCTTTTGTTTCGGCTTTTGGTTGTTTTAGTTGTTCAAATACCTCCTTCTAGTATATGTTGTTTACTCTCGCCTGTAAAAAATGTCGTCCAAGTTCCCGTTGCTTGATCAGATTGGACATAAGATTGGCACCAGACGAATGAATAAGGTCTTGTCTGTTGTGTTTGCGCGAGAGAAAAAATCATATACGTGGGATAAAAAAGATTATGATACTCGTATTAAGGAGGTCGAAGCTCGTGTTCATCATAGGCATGCAATTATCTTGGAGTTATTAAAGTTTGGTAGGAATGACATGCTAAATGAGGTAGTGGATGCGTTAAGGTTTGCAAAGCAAGAAGATTTTAAAAAATTGGGGTTTCTGATTGAAAGATGTCTTGTGGCTCATGATCGTGTTTCTGAAAAATCGAGGATGTTGAAGAAGCTAAGTCGTTTATAATAGGATTGCCGGTGTTTGATCTTTTGTAGGTTGGAAGGTGTTAATGCGAAGTGTGTTTTGGAGTAAGTGTAGGCTTGTTAAACTGATGGCACGTCGTGTATGTTGGATGTTTATAGTAGTTAGTGAATGTGTAATGTCGTTTGTATATCTTTATGGTATGTTGTTTACGATGTTATGAATATAAATGATACGTTTCATTTGTATTAGTATTATGTTTATAGTCGTACAAGGGTCAATGTAGGCATGACACAATCTTTGATGTTAGTACTGTTGTCTACAAAATAGTAATAATAACTCTACCTCTATATTATTATAGTACTGCCTATAAAGCAAGATTAGTCGATGTTGCTTCTTCACTTCTGTTGTACGTTGCTACATTGTAATGATGACTATTTTTGATTTAGGTTAATGTATATAGGATTGATGCAGTTGATGAGTATTTGTGTATCTAAGTGATGCTTTGTTTTTCATTGTGGATATTAGTATTATGTTCATAGTCGTACAAGGGTCAATGTAGGTATGACACAATCTTTGATATTAGTACTGTTGTCTACAAAGTAGTAATAATAACTCTACCGCTATGTTATTATAGCACTGGCTATAAAGCAAGATTAGTAGTTGCTTCTGAACTTCTGCTGTACGTGGCTACATTGTAATGATGACTACTTTTGATTCAGGTATTGATGCAGTAGATGAGTATTATGTGTATCTAAGTGATGCTTTGTTTTTCATTGTGGATTATGGACGGAATCAGGTTTTGAACGTCCTTACTCGTGACCAATTGGTTGAACAATGTCGGTAGTCCTTATGACGATAAAGGTTAGTAAAATGAATGCAAAGGTATTCCTGTTTCATTATTTTTTTTTCTTCTTTTGGTTGGATTTTGGTTGAGACATACTAATCGCTACTAGACTATACCAGAATTTGTGATATGTTAATCATTTCAAGTTACATTGCACTAAATCTTTTATATTCGCAGCAAATAGCAACTGTTATCGCTTAGCCTTTTTTTCTTTAATGAATGTCTTTGTTGTACGTTATTTGAACTGCCTTACTGTATTCATAATTTCACGGGTTTGTTATTGGAATTCTGTGAATGCATAAATAGCGTAATTCTTTCACCATTAAAATCGTAGCAGCGTAGGACAACTTAGTCTTACATAAGATGTTTGCACTACATGAGTTATGTATACACATAAACAGTATACTTTATTTAGCATATTACATCGGGGCAACGCTTGTATATTTACATTTGCCAAAGTAGATCGCAAAATGTAATTCTCTTTCTGTGTTTCAGATGTCAAGAGCTGCAGCTGTAGTCTTTACTTTCATATCTGCTTTGTGGCTTCGTTGGATAATGCTTTTGCAGGCTGCATCTGTGAACTTTTCGACTGGGCTGCATACGTAGAGTAAACAAAACAAATGATGAGCTAAGTTTATTAGTAATCCGGGTTTCATATGTTTGTATAATTAATAAACTGTAAATGTTGTATTTTTTGGCTATCAGTTTACTATTTGTTGGCAAAGTTAGGTGAATATGAGAGGTTTAGTGTCACACCCCCAAATTACGTGTTTTTGGTGAATGGAATACCTTGGGAGGGCGTCATAGCATCAAAGATCTGATTATATCGAGCGACCTAAAGTGTCGTTTGGAAAATACATCGTTTGATTTAATAAAATAATCGAGTTTACAAAGTGTAGGTCCCAAATTAAATCAATATGTACGGAAATAAATTTGATACAAGCCAAACGATGTTTTTAAAGTTCATAAAACCCAAGTGAGGAGCGTCGTCACCGCGACTCTATGATGTGTCCATATGCATGCCATGAAGTGAATGCCTTAGATACGAGATAAAACATGCTAAAAGTGTCAACACAAAGGTTGAGTGAGTTCATAGAGTTTGAGTTGAAATGTAAAGTCTTTCAAAATCGTTTATGCAAAGAAAGGCATTGTAAATCCACTCGGTTCAAGTTCCGCCCATACAAAACTTGCAACCTGTGTGTTCACAACCCACTGCCAAAATGTGTATAGTTTATGTTCAAGCACATGATGTCAAATGAATTCACAATAGTACCTAACTCGACGTAGAACCATAGCACATAATCAATAGTACATGACTCAATGTATCAGTAGTCAACTGATATAGCACATCATTCGACGTAGAACTATAGCACATAATCAATAGTACATGACTCAATGTATCGATGAGTCAAGCGATATAGCACATTATTCGACGTAGAACTATAGCACGCAAAACAAGAACAATTGATATAGTACAACATTCGGTTTTGAAGCGATGGTGATCATGATAGAAGTTATCCTTAAAGATCTAAAGTACTTGTGATAATAGTTAAGCATGTATCTCCCCCAAAATAGTTCAAAACATATAAAAGTAGGGGCTACGAAACTCACGGTAATCCATAAAAGTTTAAAGTACTTGTGTAAATAAAAGCAAGTAGTTGAGCATGTATCTCCCCCAAAAATAGTACAAAACAATTGAAAGTGGGGCTATAAAAACTCACCTGATGCAATTATAATGATGACAAGAGTGGATACACTGAAATGCAGCGCAATCTCTAACCGCGACATATTATGAATGATATGTTCTAATGTAAATCATGAAACAATGTCGTGCATGCAAACTCATATGATATCCATACCACTTGTACATTTGAAAATAATGTTTATCGTCGAAATATATGTTTATGACATCTCGTCATATTATAAAATACTTTACAAGTATTTACGTTGAAACAACCTCCTACGATAGTCGTTTTAGTGATTTATCAAGAATTTATAGCTTTTCGTCGCAAAACAATATACTTTGATAATTTGTGAAAGTGACTAAATGACCTCGAAAAGCTAGTCGTAAAATAGTGAATATCGAGTGTTAGGAAACAAACTCAACGGTTTTGGAAAGCTTGTATCATTATCTCAAAGTTTTAGCTTTTAAGTTTTTATCATAGAGGTCTCGATCATGGAGAAAAATATAGGTGAAGTATGGTACTTGTACCAAAAATATTGTTTAAGGGTGATTTTCGGCAAAGTTTGAGTGACCGTATTTTATTTGTTACAACTCCGTTTGACGAACGGTTGGACGTTTTGGAAAATAGGCTAGACAAACTTACTTTTACTAGAAGACATCGTTTCATAAAAAGTACTCCAGCAATGTTAAAAACGACCTTCAATATGGTCATTCCGCGGCCGTAATGTTTGTCTAATAGAAATATATTAGTTTTGCTTATATAATATAGTTACGGCAACTTTATTTAAACGCGTGAATTTAATCGTTACAAGTCCGTTTTCTACGTTTTATATGTCCTTAGCTTCGTGTTAAAATATACTAATATATTTTTGATAAGTCGACACATTTTATAACGCTTAAGACTCATTTTTGACTCGTAAAAAGTTGAGAATACATGCAGAATTTTCTGAAACAAATAGTTTTCGTCGTCTAACTTGAAAATAGCATAACTTGTTCGTTATAACTCCATTTTAACCCGTTCAAGCGACCACGGTTTCGTTTTAAAGTATATTTTCTGAATATCTAGCCCAAAATATTTTACAAACTGTCGGATTTTCCATATTTCACAAATAAGATCAGACCCTTAATTATAGTTGTCGAAATGAGTTTTTCTCGCGCCAAACCTATTCTAACCAATTCAAAATAACTCCGCAGCTATTCTAATCCTACCATACACCTTCTTAGGGTGTCATGGGTTCCTAGACATCACCAAAAGTGATATATTTCAAGGAGTAATTATAGGATGATAAATATATACTTATAACTCTTAAAAACAATAAAAAGTGGTATAAACATCCATATGACTTGCATGTTTTTCTTAAATATGATGAAATGAACATAATATGAGTATGAAAGATAAATATGAACATGAGATGCTTACTACTAACTTGATGAGGTGAAGTGAACAAAGGTTAATCCTAACACCCTAGGTTTTTATTTCAAAACCTTAACTAAGAGTGTAATTAGATTGATATAAACTTGACTTGAAAATTTTTGGTGAACTCCTTCTTGATCCTTTAATGTGGCCGGTTATTGAGAAGAGAGGAGAAGAGAGGTTTTTGCTTTAACACTTTGTATTTTTGATATGTATGTGTTTATTGTTTAGTAAAATATGATTATGTTGGAAGATATTTTGCAACTTTTAAGTGTGAGTCATTCCCCTTGTCGACACAAGGGTGTTCTCATTAGCTAGGATACCTTTTTTTTTTTTTTTTTTTAGGTAATTAGATGTAGAGAAATTGTGTAATTATTTAGGGATAGTTAGTAACTTGTGTAAATATTTGAGCTTGTAAGGTAGCGTTAACTAAAAATAAATTTTAACGGGTCAAAATAAAATATATTGAAGTCATAAAAATTATAAAAATACATTTCTTGCAAAATTTGAGTGAAATAATAATTATCGTGTAGTTTTACGTGAACAGTCGTAATTATATAAATATAACAATTTATATACAAAATAAATTTAAAACACCGGTAAACTCATAATATTATTTTTATAATCTTAATATGAGTATAAAAATATGTTGGGATAATTTTGGAAGTGTCGGATCAAATGTTCAAATAATGTTTCTGCGATAGCGTTTATTTAATAAGAAAATAAGCGTTTAATGTAAAATGCAAAACCCATGCATAAATTGATATGAAATGATGTTACTAATGATGTGTAGACTAAATCTAGTCTATATGAAATGTCACGAAATTACGGGTTGTCACATTCGCCCACCCAAAAGGAATTGATCCATAATTGATTCGTGTTGGTCTCTCGGTTTAGGGTTTGATGTGGCAACTTTCCCATTCTCGAGCAAAACCCTCAAAAGACTTTTAGGTAACCGATTTTACTTAATCTCACAACTCATCAAACAAGAACTGTCATGAGATTAGGCTAAATCGGTTTGAGTAATGGTCTTTTGAAAATTTGCTTCGATCATAGAATGCTTACACATATAAGCCTACTACTCCCTTCATTGCATGATTCTTCCTGAAATAGACATAGGTGATCAGGCTATGTATAATTTAGGAGTAACTATGCAATGCTTGGACTAATCGACTCATATGATGTTTGGTGTTAAGTCATAAACCCGCATGTACAATGAGTATGCACTTATAATGATATGATGAGATGCTATGATGATGTAGTTATAGTCTAGGGTCAATGATGCAACCTAGTTCTCTATAACCGATGCTCTAATACCAATCTGTCACACCCCCAAATTACGTGTTTTGCAATGAGTGGAATACCTTGGGAGGGCTGTCATAGCATCAAAGATCTGATTATATCGAGCGACCTAAAGTGTCATTTGGAAAATACATCGTTTGATTTAGTAAAATAATCGAGTTTACAAAGTGTAGGTCCCAAATTAAATCAATATGTGCGGAAATAAATTTGATACAAGCCAAACGATGTTTTTAAAGTTCATAAAACCCAAGTGAGACGCGTCGTCACCGCGACTCTATGATGTGTCCATATGCATGCCATGAAGTGAATGCCTTAGATACCTGAGATAAAACATGCTAAAAAGTGTCAACACAAAGGTTGAGTGAGTTCATAGAGTTTGAGTTGAAATGTAAAGTCTTCCAAAATCATTTATGCAGCAAAGGCATTGTAAATCCACTCAGTTCCAAGTTCCGCCCATGCAAAACTTGCAACCTGTGTGTTCACAACCCACTGCCAAAATGTGTATAGTTTATGTTCAAGCACATGATGACAAATGAATTCACAATAGTACCTAACTCGACGTAGAACCATAGCACATAATCAATAGTACATGACTCAATGTATCAGTAGTCAACTGATATAGCACATTATTCGACGTAGAACTATAGCACATAATCAATAGTACATGACTCAATGTATCAGTAGTCAACTGATATAGCACATTATTCGACGTAGAACTATAGCACGCAAACAAGAACAATTGATATAGTACAACATTCGGTTTTGAAACGATGGTGATCATGATAGAAGTTATCCTTAAAGATCTAAAGTACTTGAGAAAATAGTTAAGCATGTATCTCCCCCAAAATAGTTCAAAACATATAAAAGTAGGGGCTACGAAACTCACGGTAATCCATAAAAGTTTAAAGTACTTGTGTAAATAAAAGCAAGTAGTTGAGCATGTATCTCCCCCAAAAATAGTACAAAACAATTGAAAGTGGGGTTATGAAAACTCACCTGATGCAATTATAATGATGACAAGAGTGGATACACTGAAATGCAGCGCAATCTCTAACCGCGACCTATTATGAATGATATGTTCTAATGTAAATCATGAAACAATGTCGTGCATGCAAACTCATATGATATCCATACCACTTGTACATTTGAAAATAATGTTTATCGTCGAAATATATGTTTATGACATCTCGTCATATTATAAAATACTTTACAAGTATTTACGTTGAAACAACCTCCTACGATAGTCGTTTTAGTGATTTATCAAGAATTTATAGCTTTTCGTCGCAAAACAATATACTTTGATAATTTGTGAAAGTGACTAAATGACCTCGAAAAGCTAGTCGTAAAATAATGAATATCGAGTGTTAGGAAACAAACTCAACGGTTTTGGAAAGCTTGTATCATTATCTCAAAGTTTTAGCTTTTAAGTTTTTATCATAGAGGTCTCGATCATGGAGAAAAATATAGGTGAAGTATGGTACTTGTACCAAAAATATTGTTTAAGGGTGATTTTCGGCAAAGTTGAAGTGACCGTATTTTATTCGTTACAACTCCGTTTGACGAACGGTTGGACGTTTTGGAAAATAGGCTAGACAAACTTACTTTTACTAGAAGATATCGTTTCATAAAAAGTACTCCATCAATGTTAAAAACGACATTCAACATGGTCATTC
Source organism: Chrysanthemum lavandulifolium (assembly GCA_022545495.1). NCBI lineage: Eukaryota > Viridiplantae > Streptophyta > Magnoliopsida > Asterales > Asteraceae > Chrysanthemum > Chrysanthemum lavandulifolium. The sequence continues at coordinate 163,331,789 of CM040244.1, read as the reverse complement.
CGCGGCCGTAATGTTTGTCTAATAGAAATATATTAGTTTTGCTTATATAATATAGTTACGGCAACTTTATTTAAACGCGTGTAATTTAATCGTTACAAGTCCGTTTTCTACGTTTTATATGTCCTTAGCTTCGTGTTAAAGTATACTAATATATTTTTGATAAGTCGACACATTTTATAACGCTTAAGACTCATTTTTGACTCGTAAAAAGTTGAGAATACATGCTGAATTTTCTGAAACAAATAGTTTTCGTCGTCTAACTTGAAAATAGCATAACTTCTTTGTTATAACTCCGTTTTAACCCGTTCAAGAGACCACGGTTTCGTTTTTAAGTATATTTTCTGAATATCTAGCCCAAAATATTTTACAAACTATCGGATTTTCCAGATTTCACAAATAAGATCAGACCCTTAATTATATTTGTCGAAATGAGTTTTTCTCGCGCCAAACCTATTCTAACCAATTCAAAACAGCTCCGAAGCTATTCTAATCCTACCATACACCTTCTTAGGGTGTCATGGGTTCCTAGAAATCACCAAAAGTGATATATTTCAAGGAGTAATTATAGGATGATAAATATATACTTATAACTCTTAAAAACAATAAAAAGTGGTATAAACATCAATATGACTTGCATGTTTTTCTTAAATATGATGAAATGAAAATAATATGAGTATGAAAGATAAATATGAACATGAGATGCTTACTAGTAACTTGATGAGGTGAAGTGAACAAAGGTTAATCCTAACACCCTAGGTTTTTATTTCAAAACCTTAACTAAGAATGTAATTAGATTGATATAAACTTGACTTGAAAATTTTTGGTGATCTCCTTCTTGATCCTTTAATGTGGCCGGTTATGGAGAAGAGAGGAGAAGAGAGGTTTTTGCTTTAACACTTTGTATTTTTGATATGTATATGTTTATTGTTTAGTAAAATATGATTATGTTGGAAGATATTTTGCAACTTTTAAGTGTGAGTCATTCCCCTTGTCGACACAAGGGTGTTCTCATTAGCTAGGATACCTTTTTTTTTTTTTTTTTTTTTTTTAAAGGTAATTAGTTGTAGAGAAATTGTGTAATTATTTAGGGATAGTTAGTAACTTGTGTAAATATTTGAGCTTGTAGGGTAGCGTTAACTAAAAATAAATTTTAACGGGTCAAAATAAAATATATTGAAGTCATAAAAATTATAAAAATACATTTCTTGCAAAATTTGAGTGAAATAATAATTATCGTGTAGTTTTTACGAAGACCGTCGTAATTATATAAATATAACAATTTATATACAAAATAAATTTAAAACACTGGGTAAACTCATAATATTATTTTTATAATCTTAATATGAGTATAAAAATATGTTGGGATAATTTTTGGAAGTGTCGGATCAAATGTTCAAATAATGTTTACGCGATAGCGTTTATTTAATAAGAAAATAAACGTTTAATGTAAAATGCAAAACCCATGCATAAATTGATATGAAATGATGTTACTAATGATGTGTAGACTAAATCTAGTCTATATGAAAGTTCCTGAAATTACGGGTTGTCACATTTAGAACTCTTTGCAGTGTCTGAAAAAGGCTCTTTCTTATTCAACTTGTGTTGATTCCCTGCACCTTTATTTTCATCAATGGAAAAATAATGCATGTGATTATTTTTTGTTTGTTGGTATGCCTATTTAACAAACTCCTTGCTTCTAATTTTATTCATATCTGCAGATGCAATTTAACTTCTAGAAATAACATAAGAGAATGGCAAGACTTCCTAAATGTGATGAGCTCAAAGTTGAGGCAAATTCCTCTAGCTGACAGATATGATGGTTCTATACTGTCGTAAATCTGGAAGTGAGGATCTAAAATTAGGTCAGAAATTTACGGAATTTGTGGAAAGATGCTTGAGCTGGTTCGCGAAAGAGAAGCTTTAATTGGTGAGCTAGAGAGTGTTGGCAAAAATGTGCCTCAGAAAATGGCTGAATTTCTTAGGACTGTTCAAAGAAAGACGATGAAAAAATGCTGGAGTTGCAGATTATGGCAAGGAAACTTGAGTTGAGTGCGCGTGATAAGGATTTGTTTACCGAGAGACTTATTGGTCTTTTGTCGTTGTAATTTCCAGGGTTTAACATTGGGAAAATTATGCCAGTCTAATGAAGTTGTAGTTTCTTATGGTTCGCCACATGTTAGTAGTTTCTATGTGTATGGTGATGTGATGGTATTTGTATTTAGAAATAAGTGGCCTGTAGCATGCAACCTATTTTCATGTAACTTGTTTGTAAGATATTTTGTTCAATAAAAAGAGTTTTCCATGTAGTAATAATTTTGCGAACTAATTTTTTTTTGTTACAGTTTGCTGTCTCATTTTCAGAAAAGGCTAGTCTGTTGACACATTACGTGTTGGTTCTGGGCTTTGTGTGACGCTAGATGTTTTCTTTTGATGCGGTGTTTTAAGAGTACCTATTTTTTATTCTGGTTGGTTGTTTAGGTCATCGTATGTGTTAAGCATATTTTGAGTAAAGTAAATATTGTTGATATAAATGTTGTTACCTCGCTCCTGTTCTTGCTGCGCAGCTGGTACCGCATCAATTTTTTATCTTTAAAAACAGCGTCACGAACGAATTCAGTTGTTTTCGCTGTTGTTTCGCATATATTTTTTCCCTGTTGCAATATCAGTGTGTAAGAAAATAAGAAAGTGTTACTGTCGTTTGCCTTCAACCTACTGCAGTTCATTAACCCAAATAAGTGTCTAAAAAATGAATTAAAAACTTAAAAAAACACGATTTTGAATTACTTGGTCAGCCGCATGTGTATGTGGATTATTGTAGCGTTATCATCATTACCTGCACCACTTAACAATCACCTCATCAGTTCCAGGTGTATGTAGACTAATTCAACATTATCAGCACCACCTATAGCACTTAACGCATATAGTCGTTTCTGTGTGTTACCTGCTGTATAGAGAATCGACAGCAAAAGTGATTGCAAACAACATATGCATGGTTACAGTCGCAAGAAAATTTGCAATAGCAATAGGTAGCCATCATAAAACATTCAGAGTATATAGTTTAGCAATTTTATAATATGCTACCTATTGCTATTGCAAAATGCCAAGACTACACATATCTGAGCCTAAGTTGTCAGCGTTAACATCGGTGACAGAATAATGCCCTTAACGTGTTGCGCCATCACTTCATTCCCTCGGTAAAGGATATTGGCAGCAACAATAGCAATCGCGCACCGATACAACCAACGGTAACCATTTGTATAGTTGCAATCCAGGTTTATTGATTGGTTGCCATGCTGGACCTGGTATCATCTGTCTATAGTTGAATTTTTATAGCTTTAACTTATAGATGATAACAGGTCTGACATGCCATTCAATCAACAAAGTTTAATTGCTACATATATTAATCTTGATTCCTGTGAATCGATCATTGTTTGGAGTATGCGAATGTAAGAGGACTACACTGTTGACCATTGCACATTGCTGTAAACCACCACTACTTGTTGGCAGTTAAAGGAGCTTTTTTTTGGAGGTAGCATTCAATCGAAATCAAAAGAAAATCGGAAATATACAACCCACATTTGCATCCGTAAGAAGTTGCCACGCCAAATGCCCAGACTTATTTTTTTACCAAATCCGTTCAAACTGACCACAAACATAGGTTGTTCTACATTACACTCTTGTTATAATATTTTTTTATTTAGGCTCAGATAGGGTATCAAGTTAGAAAAAGCGGATACACCCACCATGGCTGCAAACCTTGTTGATTTCCTTGCCAAGACGCCGGTAATCTCAACTTCAAACAGACCCATATGAATTCATCACAGCCTTAGAATATAATGTTTATATAGTATTATATACCTATATTAAACCACAGCGTCGATGATTTATATCTACACTAAAGCACCACGCGGGTTACCCGCAATTACTTTATGTAAAATAATGTTATATAGCACATATGCAAACCGAAAGTACAACATTAGAAAACGAATACGCAAATACATAGGCTTAGGTACACAGTCACACCATCACTATAAAACTTCCGCAATGGCTGCAACCACATTTGTAATGTGATTGCCATGCCAAAATACGTAGTTAATTAGGATATGATGTTCATCATCACCTTAATATTTCGCTTCCATGTACGTTTGCAATCATTTTATCTAGTTTTATGATAACTTAATAGTCCGATGCACTGCTTTAACGACCTGTAGTTGCTACATCAGTTACACGGACTTTAATAGTGCAACGGTCTCGAAACTGTTTGAAAACAGAATGATTTGAGTCTTTGTTCCAGTCATGGCCGTTGGACTATTAAAGCCCATGCAACTAATATCGCACTGACCGTTATGTGATAGGGTTGCAAATTTTGAAGCCATCTATCAACAACGTCCACACTCTTACATGCCTTACTGTTAAAACAACCTGAACACAAGAATCCCTAACCAAATAACCCACACACTGCAAAACAATAGCCGAACTAATGTGCATTCAAAAACATAACAAAGAATAATAGATACTATAGCTCCTAAACAGCATCAAACACCTTCTCACTTACAAACACTGATGAAACAACCTACAACAAACTACAAAAGAAAAACACAAACAGAGAAATCAAACATGCAACAATGAACAAATGATCCAACAAACGGCGTACCTACCACAGAATCAGTAGAAGAACTAAAAGATACGTAGCTTCACATCAAAGAAAACAAAATGACATATATATTGCTTGAAAAGGGACCAAAAAAATTGCACCATTCTGTGCTAATAACGGGGCAATCTTTCTGGGCTTGTCTACTAGTTTTTTATCGAACAAATAAGAGTAAAAAAACCCACAGGCTACACACATAAGCCATCCCTTAATTAAAAAATATAAATGAATATTTAAAATACCATTGCTTAATAAAAAGAGTATAAAACAATGTTTAAAATAATACCACCAACGTTACCTAAATCCATCGCCTAAAAAAATAAAAGAACGTTTAAAATAATACCATCGGCCTAGTGAACACGCCATGGCTGCAAATCTAACAATTTGCCCTGCCAAGATGCGACTCACCTCAATTGTAACTTTTTTAGAAGCGCATTCACCATGGTTGCAAACATAAGTACAAAATGTCATGCCATCCCATTAAGCGAAGCGCTAGCTATACCGGATAAGCGTAACAACTTGAAGACCATCACAACTAACTAATCACTAAGCTAAACGATTAATATTCTAATCAATTCAAACCTATCACAGACATAGGTTGTTCCACATTACACTCTTGCTATAAGGTTTTTTTACTTAGGCTCAGATAGGGTATCGATTTAGAAAAATCGGATACACCCACCATGGCTGCAACTATTACTGATTGCCTTGCTAAGAAATGGGTAATCTCAACTTTAAACAGGCCCGCACAAACTCATCATAGCCTCCTATATAACAATTAGAGCAAATGACTTTAAAAGATTGCCACCAAACCTGTTGAATCATTGAAAAATTGTCCAACATTAGAAACCACAACCAACTGTTGCAACAGAAAGACAATAACGTTTTCACCAACAGAGCAACATTCCAAAAGGCAACACAAGAGTGTTTAACTGAAAGGCTAGCAGCACGCATAGCAATGTGCACATCTGTGGATTCTATTATCAAAGTAGTCAAATATTCATCACAATGTCAGACGAACAATGAAAACCTGTAATTCAGAAAAACAAAAAAGGTACGCTCAAAACCCGTTCACTGTTCGACAGTTGAAAGGCAAGCCCTTTCATAGGAAGGCTGACATTCCTCCATCCCAACATTCCATCAACAGCAACACTACATCCTTCAACACCTTCCTCAACTGTAACCAAACCACGCGAATCCAACGGACAACTACCTAGGCTGACAACATAGTCATTGGGTTGTAAATTCCGAAGACAACTATCTACAACGTCCACCCTCTTGTATGCCTTACTCTTATGTATCATACTAACAACCAAAGCATCTAAACAACAAAGTAACCTAAACACAACAATCCCTAACCAAATAACCCACACACTGCAAAACAATAGTGAACTAACGTGCATGCAAAAATAAAACAAACAAAAATAGATACTACAGGTCGTAAACAACACCAAACACCTTCCGACTTACACACACCAATGAAACAACCTACAACAAACACACAAAAGAAAAACACAAATACAGAAATCGAACATGCAACAATGAACGAACGATCCAACAAACGGCATACCTACCACAAAATCTGGAGAAGAACTAAAAGACACGTAGCTTCACAGGAAAGAAAACAAAACGACATATATTGGTTGAAAAGGGCGCAAAAAAATGACATCATTTTGTGCTCATAACAGGCCAATCTTTCTGAGCCTGTCGACAAATAAGAATAAAAAAACCCACCGGCGCTGGTAGTATATACCACATTAAAGCGCCGCGCGGGCCACCCGCAATAACTTGGTATAACATAATGTTATATAGCACAAATGCAAACCCAAAACACAACATCAGAGAACGAATACGCAAAAACATAGGCTCCGATACACAAACACACCAGCATTATAAAACTTCTGCTATGGCTGCACATAACTGGAATCTCTTACCTCCCGCTCTAGTCTCTTTTGCTATTCAGTTAGACTTTACGATGCTTTGCACAGACGCCTTTGTTATCTTCTTGAAGTAACAAAAAGCGAAGGAGAAAGATAATAGCAGGCAACTACATTGAACGCAATTGATATCTAAAAACTGCCTCAGATCTGCAATTCATTGAGCCACTCTACGCACCGGCCATGGCTGCAACCACATAACATTCCTGGTTACCCTGCCAAGATACGGGAATGTGCGAGGTACACTTAAGAAATAGTTTAACGCGCAGACAAATAATCAGTGCCTTCTGCAATAGGCATTGCAATCAACAGTTTCAATGTAACAAGTATAAAGCAGCATAATTAACCCGTCTGAGTCCCCTTACAGATCCTTTTTTCGTTCCAACTCCCTTTTGCAAAGGCTTGCACCAAACGATCTGCTAGATTGTTGAAAAAAGAAAAGGAACTGTATGGGAACTCAAAATCGGTGACTACACACCTTAATTCAACCCTTAATGAAAAAATATAAAACAACGTTTAAAATAATACCACCGAGCTAGTGAACACGCCATGGCTTCAAATCCAACAATCTGCCCTGCCAAGATGCGACCTACCTCAATTGTAAATTTGTTTATGAGCAACCAAAGTAAACAAATGGGCAAAGCCGCCATGGCTGCAAATTCAAGAACTTGCCCCACCAAGATGCGACTTACATCAATTGTAACTTTGTTAAGAAGCTCACCCAACAACCACAATAACAACAACTAATTCTATAAAAACCCTGAAATACCACAGAAGCCCAACAAATAAAACCGCATGTGGAGCATTAAAAACATAAATGAAATGTTAAAAATATTACCACCGTCGTAGCGGTTTAATATAGATATATATCTAACAAAAAATTTGCCCTGCCATGATTGCGGCCAACCTCAATTGCAACTTTATTTAGAAGCGTATTGACCATGGTTGCAAACATAAACTCAAAATGTAATGCATTATTTGTTACCCATCATGTTTTTGAAACAAAAATGAGAATACAAATACTGTTTTGCACAACAACATCGTCGTAAATATCAATTAGACTACAGGCACCAACAGAAGCATGCTTTCTAAGCAACCAAAGTAAAAAAATGGGCGAAGCCGCCATGGCTGCAAATTCAAGAACTTGCCCCACCAAGATGCGGCCTACCTCAATTGTAACTTTGTTAAGAAGCGCAGCAACCATGGTTGCAAACATAATTGAAAATTCATTGCTATGAGATCACCATACCAAATAACCGTAATAAACAAACTGATGGTAAATACCACAATAACAACAACTAATTTCACAAAAACCCCAAAAACGAAAAGCGAAACCCTAACTCGCAGATCGAATAAAATTTAGAAATTCAAACTCATAACAACCAACAAATAAATAAGCTAAAATAGATCAAGATCCGATTATACCAGTGTTGCAAAGAAACCGATGTGTAGAAAAGTGTAGAAGAAAGGAATCGGTGAAGCTTATCTATAAGTAAAGTGATGCTTGCACACTGGACCAAGAATGAGAACCCAACATATAACTCAGAATCCCAACAAACAAAATCCCATGCGGAGCCTAATAAAAAACAATAAAACAACAATTAAAATAATGCCATCGACGTAGCAGTTTAATATAGATATATAATGACTTGTTATTATTGGTTAGTCAAATATTTGAAGTAGGAGTCAAACCAAATAATCAAACTTAAGTTAAATGTTAAGTTAAATGGTTTTAGAAAATATTATAGGTCCAAGTGTTACAAAAAAGGACTTGAGGGGTTAGATGTGCCAATTATCCAAACTAATACCAGATTTTAAATGAGATATTATCTTATGTCTTCCAAAGTGTTTCATTACTTTCCAGTGGGTTGTGTGTGAGGTGAGCTAGACAAAAAGGAGGGAAAAACTATATAGTCTTGATGATCAAATCTTGGTGAATTAAGTGTTCTAAAGCAAGAGTGAGTCCATAACAAGTATCCTCACATGTAAGTAATCACTATCTTTGATCAATTTCAGATTAATGTTCATGAGTCAAATTTGTGTGTTTTGGGTGAAAAGATTTTTAAGCTAACGTATTTGATGTGCTATTTCATCCTGCTTTTAATATTTATAAAACTTGAATAACTTAGGATAGACACATACTAACGGGCAGAGTACCCGATCAGATGTAGTAAAGCCTTAGGTAAATCCGAGTATCGTCCCAAAAGAGCTGTGACCTTGGAAGAACTAAGATGATTAGATAAAACATAGGTAATATATTGGTAGACAAAACTGATATAATCCTTAGGTGTGCAATTATTCTATTTACACAGACACCAGAAATTTAGGTAAAAAAGAAAGATAAACGAAGCTTAATAAAGAAAACAAATATGAATTGAATCCCTATACCAAGATTCAATATAGTGGTTAATTATCACCAGACTCCTTTGGTCGATTCGTCATGGCCTATGGTTCTTAGATTCCTCACCAAGATGAACAAGTCACCCGGGATCATTCGGCAACCTAATAGCAGTCATTAAGCACCATATCTACTAGATCTAGACGGTGGGAACCCGACCGTAAGGAACTTAGATTCCTCCTAACCTCTTAAGTACCTCCACTTGATAAGTGATCATTTGGTTAATTCGCACACGAAGAGTGGTCGTACTATGGCCAATTCCTCCCATACTTCGCTATCTATCAGACTAGGGTCAGTTGGTCATATCTCTCAGCCCTTTAGATACTACCAAGCTTATAATACTACCAAAGCTAGCGATCTATGAAAAGACTAGCAAATGTCTATAAAGAATTATAGAGAATAACAATAACATAAATGCAAACTTTAATTAATATCATGAATTCATAATATAAGATCTAGAAAAATATAAAAAGAATCCAAACTCGAATACAAAGAAAATCGTAGACGAGAACTTCGTTATTCATGCTCTTAAACCATGCTTCTTCTTCTGTGTTTTGATCTCCCCAAACCCTAGAAGGTTTGGGAAAGGAGAGATATCCAATACTGATGAAATCATCGACTATATATAGGCTTCAAAATAGTTACGGCGTAACCTTATTAGAAAGTTACGCCGTAACTTCCTTTAATCTTCAGTGCTTATCCGTTGGCTACGGCTTAACTTAATTTGGTGTTACGCCGTAGCTGCTATAATCCAGTGTAAATATTTGTTACGGCATAGCCTAAGGCGATAGCTACGCCGTAGTCTTTGTAAGCAGAGGTTACTGGCGTAACCTACTACGAGGATTCGCGGTCTTTGAAATCTCTAGTTGCGTCGTAACTTCATCACTTGATTACGCTGTAATTACGAGAAAGTTGAATCAATAGTTCTTGAAAACGTCCAGTTGCAGTTTCCTTGCGTCCTTTAATGAAATAACAAGGAATAAAGATGTTTTCACTAATAATATATTCAAAATGTGATGATAAAGGGGGAAATTAATGCTTAGAAACTCAGGACTATTTGATGTTATCAAATATCCCCCCACTTAAACTCTACTTGCCCTCAAGTAGACTAATTTATGCTGCAAAAGATACATCCATGACAAATGCGCAGTTATGAATTCCATGCTAGAATATTAATAAGAACCGGACACCTCATGAAATGGGAACGAAAACACTCTCACTCATCCTATTCTAAGTGTTAATTTCGGGGTGATCACTCAATTGCACGGACATAGTAAGTATTCTATCATAAGCTTGGCAATTACACACAACTCCACCACTAGAGCTAAGGTTAAGACAAATTTTAGAAAGCAATGTTGGGTTGAGTTTCAAAGGCTTAAGGGGTGGTGTCATTACTAACGTGTCACGGCGAAGTGGACAAAATCAATGATACATGACCAAATCCATGGCCAAAACATCAAGGATTGCTCGCTGCATCACCTAGACACGCTTCACGACAAAAAGGGTAAGGATAGGCATGGGATATTTAATGGGTGAAAAGGAAAAAGAAAACAAATAGTTTTAGCTTAAAACCGAGTTGTGTTGGAATCACTCCTAAACCATAATCAAGTGTTTGTAATTAATATGTAATAGTTAGCTTTATTATGGCCTTTATGTTTGTTATTAGCCTTAAGCTTATGTAGAAGGCCCATGAGCTTAGGCCCAAGCCCATTTAAGAAAGGATGGAAACTAGGAGTGTTGCCCTAGCTTTCCTCCTATAAATAATCTTGTAAACCCTCATTTGAGGGTTGGTTGTTCAAGTTATCTTTTCACATATTCCTACGCCTAAACCGTTCTTATTATTGCGTGTGTGTGTGTTAGATCTTGTTCAATCGCCTCATCTCTTTCTTATAAGCTTGTGTTTGTAAAACTAGTGACCTGACAGTGGTATCAATCGCCTACTAGTTGGGTGAATCGTGTTTGTTTTTGAAGTGGGTTTCGGTCCTACGCTTAAAACACACGTTTGATACTTTGGTTCGCTTAAAAACTTGTTTTTTTTACACTTTTTAATCCAAGATTCTTGTACTTTCATTGTTTTAGGGTGTTAAAATACTTGTTTTTGGCAAAAAGTTTCAAACTTTATCGTGGATCGTTGTTTTCATCTAGTTTTTGAGCGAGGGTTTCATCTACTACGTAAGCTGTTTTAGAGGCTTTGGTTCATCAAGTTTCACACTTTTGTGTATTTTGGTGTTATTGAAGCTATTTTATCACACAAAAGCGGTTTAGAAACACTTTTGGACGAGAATCAAAGTTACGAGCATTTCTCGCGTAGTAAAACCCTAAAACTACGGCGTAAGTGCTTCCTTGGTTTGATCTTCATTTTCGTGGTTTATTCCGTGTTTTCTTACTTGGATAAGTGCGAAAATCGTCGACTTTGGATATCTTTTGCCTTTGTGATAGTGTAAAGATCATTTGAGCAAAAACCTAAAATTACGCATAAGCATAAGCTTACGGCGTAGAAATCCTCGCCTAAGATTTTCCTACGCTAAGCCTAGTCTTACGCATAAGAAAATCCTCGCCTAACTTTCTCGCCTAACTTTTTCTCGCCTAACTTTAGTACTTTTCCTACTTACGCATAAGCTAAATCCTACGCGTAACTCCTTATTATTACGTGTAACTTTGGTGTTTTACGCATAAGTGCTACTTGGTTCTTGTCTTTTCTACGCCTAAGGACACTTCATCAACAAAGGTTCATTCGACTACAAAGATCCATTTTACCAACACAAGTTTTCAACATGTCTCAACCACCATACTCTAACTATTTCCTTACACTTATCCTCAACGACAACAATAACTAAGTCCACAACATCAACAATGGAATCAACAACAAGCAATTTATCAACAACAATTTAATCAACAACATACTCCACAACTTGGTGCAATTCCCCACCACAAATGGTTCAACCACCGCCAAGTCTTCAAGTTCAACCCTACACAAATGAATTCAATCAACATCCATCAAGGAACACTATGTAGGAACCCACTTGGTTTGCAAAGATGTGTGAAGCTTTAAGCGACCAACAATCAATTCATGAAGTGGATCACTTGATAGACCTCCAATGCTCACTCCGAAACTACGATCAATGGGTGATAAGGTTCTTTAGGTTTTGTGATGCGAAGAAGCCACATGGAAAGTTCTTAAAGAAGGTTATCTTGGAAGGTCCATTTGAGATGCCTCTGTCATTGTGCCGGAGATCCTCTTGCTATTCCACCAAGAGATGAACAAACAAACATTGCTCTTTGTTGCGGATCTAAATCAAGCAGAACTTCTACACTATGAAGGCGATGAGCTTGCAATGCAATATATCCTTTTAGGATTACCTAACCCAATTCTTGAAGTATTGATGCTCAAAAGACGCAAAGGAAATGTGGGACCATATTCATCTTCTTATGGAAGGATCATGCTCAATCGGAGGATTTGGAATCCAAAATTTACTTGGCTTATGAACTCTTCATGATTGAACACGGAGACACTAGAGTCTTATCATCATCGATTTTCGAGACATCATCAATGATTTGGATAAACACAACATCATCATGCCAAGAATTGCGATGAATACTAAGTTCACGAGTAGTCTTGGTCTGAATGGGAGAAGTATGTCATTTTTCTCCGTCAAGCGAAGAGTATGCATCACTCTACATATGGATTGTTGTACGATTACTTGAAGCCTCATGAAAAGGAAGTTGATCGGGAAAGGATTCTCCGTGCTTAAATTGCTCCACCTACACATCCGGAAAATCAACAACTTGCCTTATATGCTCAACAAAGTTATGCTACTCAACAAGCAACTCAACCAAGCGCCTCGATCACACCAAACAATCCATCACAACAATCTCAACAAAATAAATTGGTTCCTTACAACAACAACAATGATCAAGCACTTCATAGTCAAACTAATGAGGAATCCGATCCGTTCGAAGCATTGCAACAGCGATTTGTTATGATTGCTAATGCTTTTAGCCGTTATACAAACAAATCCAACAATCGTATTCGTTCCTCATCAATACGAAATCATTTGTTGTGAACAATGGACGAGTTGAAGTTCGAATCGTAGTTATGGTCGTCAAATGGGATGTGGTCAAGGGTTTAATGCTATGGGTAGGAATAACAACGAGCTCAAGTGGTGGAGCAGAAATGCTCGAGAATGGTTTGAATGGTCTTGATGCTACAAGCGCAATGAGAAAGGATACTGGCTAATGCATGCCCAAAGCCAAGGACTAGGGCGGTGCTTATTTCAAAGAGGCTCTTCTTTTGGCTCTTAAGGATGAAGTGGTGGATCTCTCACAAACAAAGAACAAAGCTTTATGGCGGATGCGAGACTCGAGATGATGATATGGAGGACTTGCGAGGCCAATGCGGTTATTATGTTGATGGCTAATATGCACGAGTTACACATGAGTGACACAGGCCCGATGTATGACATTGATGGCTTGTCTCGGTGCCGAACAAACCACCATCATATACGAATTAATATCTCCGCCAATATCCGAATCCAAGCGCGGCTCGGTATTCAAAATGAGTCATCCACATCTCATTCGGCGATTTTCAAATAAACCACAGTAGTTACATTTGACGATCAAGATGACCTTATGGTTTCCTTGATAATCAAATTGACTCCGTGGTTGTACTTGAGGATCTAAATAATGATCATGTTGTGACTCACGTTGAACAAGCCGAGCTATTGCCTTCTCCAGTTTTGCTCGGTTAATTCAAGACCATCAAATCAAAATGGAGGAATGTTATGCATTAAATAAGGACTTAAAAAGCAAAAATGCCTTTGTTAACCAAGGATTTTGAATGCTTACAAATGCAACTCAACTTTTCAAAATTCAAGAAAACCGTGAAAAAGGTTTTGAAGCCGCTTTTGCTAAATCTCATCAAAAGAAAAATATTTAGAGACGGATCGTGATCTAGCCGCTTGAAGAATGCTTTGTTATGCGAAATAGAACAAGCGAAACATGAACATAAAAAGCAAATTAACGCTCTCACCTTGGAAAATCAAAAGCTAAAAGGTTTGAGTTGTTAAATTGTCAAAAGCAGTTCTCGACATACAAAAGCATTCAACGAATCGGGTAGATGACCTTCTTGCGAAATTATTGGCTTGCAAAACAAAATTAAAGAGTTTAAAGCTGTTGTTTACAAACATGGTGAATCGATATGACTATTGAAAAGTTTACTTTAAAACCCAATCAAAAGGATATGGACCAAATCTAGCGATTACAAACCAAAGCTTTCACTCAAAACATTCAAACCAAATCACGAAGTTTCGGTCAGAATATAAAATTAATGATCTTGTTATGAGTGTTGTTGAATATCATCGTCAAGAGGAATTAGATGAAGAAGGCGAGTCGATCAAAATTAAAAGCAGTTGTTTACAACAAACCTTTTAATTATTCAAAATCGGTCACTTCGTCACAACAACGGATTCTTCTAACACACCAAGGGTTATCATCAAAACACAGAGTCTTCTAATGTTAATCCCCAACGGACTATGCACAAATTTATGGTCCTTTACCTTGATCGGTGAAGTAAACTCAAAACACGAAAATCGCAAAATTCTTAGATACTTTGATATTTTCATGGTGACCTCAAAACTTTAGAACATGAGATAGAACATCATTACGAAATCAAAGTTCAACACTTTCAATCGCCTTTAGCGAGAACAAAGAGACTTTTGTCGGAAAAATCTTTTACCAAATGTTAAAAATTTGAAAAGTTGTGCATTAGCTTGGGAAAAGGATTTTCATAAGGAACTCGGAGTGATGAAGGTCGTTTTCGAGAAAAGCTGAAACATCTATTTCTAATACTAAGCGCAAAAGAAAATGTTGAGAAAAGATGTTGATCGACTCTTGGAAGATGTTATCGTCTTGATATCCATAATGTTGTGTTATTCTATTCTTTGCCACATGCATCGATTATATCTCTGCGATAATGTTGACTCTGTGGTAGCTGTTGAGAATATTGATAATGTACTTGGATCGAGTCTTTAAAAGCGAAAATAAGCGATTATAACGAACTTTACAATGCAAAGCGTCGTCTTCATTGGTGTGAAAAGATATTCACAACCATCAACTTAGTTTTCAAAAGAAAATCGCTCGGTTGAGTGCAAAATCTTCGATCCTAAAATTGAGCAGCTGGATGATCAAAGCGTGTATTTGAAAAGTCAAATCTCTAAATATGAACAAGAACTTGTAACAGTTAAGCAGAATATGGTGTCATATTTGATTTACTCAATAAGACTCGACATGAAGCATCAAGCGAACTTGATCACTATCTTGCTTACACTAGAGAAGTCATGAATTTTCTTTGGTAATATTCGTTACGAAAATCAAGATTTGATTCACACTATCTCTAAGCTAAGAGAAATGTTAGGAAAGTATGAACAACTTCCGCCAACCATCATTAAGAGATTAGCACGGTCACACTTAGTAATCGTGCATCTAGAATCCCTACTTGCCAAATCACAAGTTGCTAACGTGCTTCCTTCTCTTGAAACATGAATAGTTGCGTCTTTTCCAAGCGTCCGTACTTCACGACCTAGGAGCACTCAATCGAAGAATAGGAAGTTGCGACCTAAGAAAAGATCAATAAGGAATGCTAAAGTAGAAGAACACCCTAGGACTATGAATAAGACTCAAGTTGCTTCCACTATAGATGTTGCGTCGGCAAATGTAATAAAAATAGTGATGTAACGAATGCTAAACCTTTAAGCACTTTTGATATTGATCGATGCACCTTGTGTTATTTGTCGTAAAAGTATGAATTCGATTGTCATGACAAATGTGTTGCTAAAGCTATAATCTCTCGTTTGGAATCCTAAGAATCGAAATACCTCTAGGCCCACTAATCATTCTAAGTCGTGCTTGGTAGACCGCCTTCTTTAGATTCTAAGGCTAACATTCTTCATCCTTTGTAGCTCGGTTTCACCTCCTAAGAATGTAGTACCACCTAGTGCATTTACTAAGACTAAAGCAAAGAGTAGTTATAGATGGCGAAATGGATATATAACACACTAGGATTTACATGGATGCCTAAAGTCATTAATGTGTGCATGTCTCATATACACCTTGGAACCCTCTAACATTTCGGGTTCCACATCTACTTCTATTCCATCGTGTAAATGCGTGTGTAATGCGGTGATCTGAGATCATTCTCTGGATTGTTGATAGCGGATGTTCCCGACACATGACGAGCAACCTTAAATTGTTATCAAACTTTATTGCAAAGTTCATTGCTTTGTCGGGTTCGGGAATGATCACTTGCGACTATCATGGGCTACGGAGATTATGTTAATGGGAACATTGAAATCGGCGGGGTTTACTATGTGGAAGGCCTCGGTCATGTCTGTTTCGATGGGTCGGTTTGTGATGGAGATTTGGAGGTTGCTTTCGGGGAAAAACTTGTTTCATTCGTGATCTACAAGGAAATGACCTTATGTCGGCTCGCGTAATTCTAGTCTCTACACTATCTCTATGCAAGACATGGTTGCTTCATCTCCCATCCGCTTACTTTCAAAGGCAACATCAACAAAATCACGGCTATGGCACCATAGTCTCTCACATCTAAACTTTCAAACCATCACCAACCTTGCTCGACACAAACTAGTTGAAGGTCTTCCACGATTCCGGTATTCAAAGATCACCTTTGCTCGACTGTGAACAAGGGAAAAGCACCGTGCTCATTTTCCTTCAAAGGTGGAACCTGACTCGACATGTGCTTCATCTTCTTCACATGGATTTGTGTGGCCCAATGTGCGTGCAAGCGATCAATGGCAAACGCTACATCTTAGTAATTGTTGATGACTATTCACGATGGACTTGGGTCTACTTTATTGAAGCAAAGACCAAGCTCCACAAATGATCATCACCTTTATCATGAAAATCTGAGTTCGACTCCGCAACACCGTCGGGCTCATTCGAGCAGACAAAGGCCGAATTTGTTAACCAAACCCTTCATGAATTCTATGAGAAAGTGGAATTGACATCAAACATCTATTGCACGTACACACGAACAAAGCGGAGTTGTTGAAAGGCGAAACCGAACATTAGTGGAAGCTGCAAGAACAATGTTAATCAATGCTAAACTTCCAGTTACTTGTGGGCGAAGCCGTATCTCTGCATGCTATACTCAAAACCGTTCTATGATCACAAAGCGCCACAACAAAACACCTTCGAGCTTGTCCACAACCCTAAACCGAATCTCAAACACTTTCATGTATTTGGATCCCTTTGCTATCCGAATAATGATCGTGATGATTTTGGAAAGCTCAAAGCCAAAGTCGACATTGGAGTCTTTATTGGATATTGTGAGAATTCTAAAGGTTACGGATCGGAATCGTCGTACAAAGCGGTTATGGAAGCGATTCATGCTCATTTTGATGAACTCACGGAAATGGCTTACGAGTACAACGACTTAGAACCGGTCACAACCGTTTAAACTTCCTCAACCCCATCATCGGTGAACAAAGCCCCACTAACTCGTCAACAAATGGAAAGGTTATTTGCTCCTACATTCGGTGAAGATATTGATGAGCGTGCTCGGTGTATCCATTGTTTCATTGCACAACGATAATATTCCTATACGATACACTGCTACAACAACTCTTGTTGAAGATGCACCTACACGGTTGACTCAAACACAACAGTTGAACATACCGCTTGCAACAATGATGAACCGGCTAATGATATTACGAATGAAGTACCCCACTGCGATTTTGATCCAAATCGTTCTTTAACCCGTTTGCTAATGAGGCTGCGCACGGATGTCGCGGAATCTTCAACAAACCATTTGAATCCTCGAATCGCACAATGTGTACCAACATCAACCCTCTACACATCGATGGAAAAAGATCATCCTCGGCTAATATTATTGGCAACCCGAATCAACCGATCGTTACGAGACAACGTCTTCACACGGATGGTGAACATTGCATTTATGCACTCACTATCTCGCCAATCGAGCCTAAAAACATTAAAGACGCAATGACAAAAGACAAGCTGGATTGAATCCATGCGGGAAGAACTCAACCAATTCAAGCGTCTTGAAGTATGGGGGCGGTTGAAAGACCAACGGGGTCGTCATTGGTCTAAAATGGATTGGAAAAACAAATTGGATCTTTGAAGGGCGTCATCCGAAACAAGTCACGTCTAGTTGCTAAGGGTTATCGTCGGGAAGAGGAATAGACTTTGAAGAATCTTTTGCTCGGTTGCTCGTCTTGAGGTCGTTCGGATATTTCTCGCGTTCGCGGCTCATATGAATATGACGGTCTTTAAATGGATGTCAAAGCTGCGTTTCTCAGCGGACAAGCGAAAAAAGCGGTTTATGTCGACCAACCCGAAGGATTCGTTGATCGAGTGCCCGAACCATGTCTACAAACCGAACAAAGATCTTTATGGTCTCAAACAAGCCCCTCGGGCATGGTGCGATAAGCTATCATCTTTTCTCATTGCTAATAATTTCACCAAAGGCTCGGTTGACCCAACTCTTTTATACAATATCACGGGCACATATCTTAATTGTTCAAATTTACGTGGATGACATCATTTTGGGTCTACACATAAAAGTTTTCAACCGCTTTTGCAAAACTAATGAAGAAAAATTTTGAAATGTCCATGATGGGTGAACTCGCGTTCTTTCTAGGGCTGCAAGTTCATCAATCACCCGTGGTATTTTCTTGAATCGATCCAAATATGCCCTTGAGCTGTTAAACAAATTTGGAATGACAAACTGTGACACTTATGCCACACCAATGGCTCATACCAAGCTAGATCTTTGATTTACATGGGAAATTAGTTGACCCTACCAAATACCAAAGTATTATTGGGTCTCTCATGTATCTAACGACTAGCGAGACTGATATTGTCTTTGCCGTTTATCTATGCTCCCGTTATCGATCGCGACCAAGCTGAAACCCACCTCTCGAGGCTAAAAGAATCCTCCGATACATCAAGGGAACCATTAACTTAGGGATCGGTATCAGAAGGATTACGGTTTTGAACTAATCGCTTTTGAGATGACGACCACGCGGGATGCTTAGACTCGAGGAAAAGTACTTGAGAGCTCTATAATTTCTTGGTGATAAGCGGTGTCTTGGCAATCAAAAAGCAGGATTGTACATCGTTGTCATCAACGAGCGAGAATATGTAGCCATGTCCGCGTGTTGTGCTCAAGTCATCGGATGAGAACACAACTCAAAGACTATGGTTACGTGTTGTGAATCGATGTCTTTGCGACAATCGGTGCCATTGCGATCTCGTGCAACTCGATTCAACACTCGAAATCAAAGCACATCGATCTTCGTGGAATCAAAGACCGCGTGGAGCAGTGCCGTTGAATTATACTTTGTGGGTGCGAATACCAATTGGCGGATCTTCTCACCAATGCCTTGCCTCCCGCTAGGTTTAATGAGTGATCCACGGATTGGTATGAGGTGTTTGACTCAAGAGGAATTGGATGACCTCTTAAAAGCAGTCTTAAAACACATCAAACACCAACACATCCTTTGTAAATAATTTTCAAAAACAAAAAACAAAAATATAAAACGATAAAACAACAAAAATATTCTTCTATCTATTTTCTCTAAACATGGCAAGTACATTTCTTCCATCAACACTATAATCCTTCAAAATTCGGTATTTTTACGATCAAGTGTTGAGGGAGAAAATTTTCATAACTTGTTTCAAAACATCGTGTACTTGCATGTTATTATATCCGGTTGTTTCTTTTATCAATGGTGGTAAATGTTTACGGTTAAATGACACTCCTCGGACTAAATTTATAACCTTTCATTATTTCTTAAGTCGAGGGGGAGTGTCGTCAAGTTTCTTTCCTAAAAAACTTTGTTTGGTAACCAAAATGGAAGTTAAATGGCTTTGTTTGATAAAGGAAAAGGTGGAGGGACCAAAACTGTCAAATTGTTAAAGTTAAATTTAATAAAACACCTCCCACCTACTTATTCACTTCACATTTATTACTTTCAACTTTTAACATCTACGCCTAAGATTCATTCGAGAAATCCGTTACTTTGATCATCATTTTGTAAGTGTTTTAACGATCTTAACATGTTTTTAAGCTAAGGTTTTTAATTTCATGCAAATCCTACGGCTAAAAATTGTGTTACGCATGATTATGTGTTCTACGCATATGCGTATGAACACACAATCATTGTGTGTGTTTTTGGTTAAATGGATTGTGTCTAAATGCTTATAATACATCAAGGATATCATTTTAACCATCAAAACCCACCCAGAAACACGTATTAATGATTTTTGAAAATTAGGGTTCTTGAGTAGAATTGGGTATTTTCGAATGTGAAGTGTTTTTGGTCAAAAAGATTGTTGGGTTATGGTCATATGTTGATGAATTGATAATTTCCATGGTTATTAACCACCCAGAAACACTAATTGGTTAACAATTTGATATTAGGGTTTAATGTTCATAACTTTGGATAAACTTGATTCTCAACGAATTAGATGTTATAACTTGTTTCATAGACTCTCTCAACATCATAGACCTACCAGAATTTGTTTGGTGCAAATCCCATGGCCAGAAATGATACGCGTAAATCTTAACCCTTAGGGTTTTGACCTACGCGTATGACTTTCACGCGTAACTATTAACGAATGATTCATGCCATGTTTTGTTGATAAAATGAAGTTTTGTGTTAATGATAATGATTTGATGAAATTATTTCGGGCTTTGCTACGCAATATTGAGAATCAAGGTCATTTGCAACTCTACGCATAAGGATTACCCTACGCGTAGTCAAGTTATGCGTAAGAATAATCCCACGCATAACTATTACGCGTAAGGTTCTACAATGGGACTACGCATATCACTGTGAAGGATATGCGTGCAATGACCTCTACGCATAAGGTCTACTCTTACGAGTAAGCCTTACGCGTAAGGTCCTTATACGCCTACGCGTAAGCTCTACGCATAAGGTCCCCTTTTCCTACGCGTAACATTTCTTACGCGTAAGTTAGGATCCTACTCGTAAGCTTTCGTCTACGTGTATATCATCTCTGTTTACGCTTAACTTTGCCAAAACTACGCTTAAGCCTTGATTGACCTTCATTATGAGTTGTTACGTGTACAAACTTGTGAATAAACTTATCATATCATAACGAATCCAATAATGTCACTAATAAACTTAAACGTTTGATATGTTGTGAACCATAAGTGATAACATAAACTTTAAAACCTAAAGTTAACTAACTCACGAAATATTTCTCGACATCATTGAACTATTGGACAAACAAGTGACTTAGGACTCGTAACAATCATTGACGATGTACATTCAATAACTAGACAATAAGACCTTACATTGACTAACATTATGTCTTCGATATGTTGGTTCTTTTGGCTAATGTTATTTCGAGATCACGACATGGTGAACAAATGAATGTGGATGCATCGAAGTTCTTACAATTCTTGATATCTTTCCGGAGGGTTATCAGAAAGCTTGGAAAGAACAACCTTAGGGTTGACTTTGACACCCTCAAATGCTCGAGAATCTTCTTGTCTCATTGCGGTGGATATTCTCGGGAATCATCCCTACCGAACATGCTCTCACACTCGCCACGGTTCGAGGTCTACATTCAACAATTGCAGGATTCTATGCGGAGGATCATCGGTCAAAATCTTTGTGAATGTGACTCTTAATCAAAACAAGTCACTATCACTCCACGATGACTTACGAGTTGTTCTCATCATTCCGGACATCGCTCCAACCGACTTCTTTGCTACCCCTACTTGAAGAGCGTCCCGCAATTCTTGATAGATATTGGTTATGATGAAGCTACGGGAATCATTACTAAGCACTCTCACGTGGGTGAAGAATATTCCTCAACCATGGAGGACACTCTATATGATCATCACCAAATCGGTCTCGGTCGTGACGGTGGATATGAGCATCCCAAGCTCATGGGCGCAAATTTTCAGTGGTTGATCAACAAGAAGGACATTATAATTGAAGCCTTTGCTATGGGAAGACATGATCTTTGTTTCATATGAAGCTTGGCTCCAAAATTACCTATGTCGGATACACCAAGCTGTTGATCGAGCTCTTGGACTTCATCACGATATCCCTAGGAGACTCAATGACCCGGATAATCATGACATCTTGGTGAGCCCATACTATCTGTCGAGAATCAAAGAATCGTCTCTGAAGAAGCAGGTCTTGAGTTGCCCGATCACCTTCTTACAAAGGAAATCAAAAAGTGGAAGCGTACAAAAGGTATCGGGTGGCCGTAAAGAAGGAAAAGTTGGCCATCTTGATGAAAAGGCTTACGGGACACCTACTCGGAGAACCGGAAGAGGCAAGTCTTGGAAGTGCATTAAGCATAGAGAGTCATAGGAAGTTCCCCAGAGGAACCCTCCTTCAAAGAGGATTGTTCCATCTAAGGAAGCTACTCCCATCCCAATCCCCAAGCCCGAACAAGAAAGCTTTTGAAAAGCTACGAAGGTCTTGACACAGATGAAGAGATTACCTACTCGAAGCGCAAGGATGACAATCCTTGATGCAAAACCTCCAAGTCCTCAAGCGATAAAGGAAAAGGAAGACTCTGCACTTGTGCCCTATGATGAAAGCTACGAAGAAGAAGAAGAGCTCTTGGATCAATCCTACTGGGAAGAAGCTTAAAATCGTCGGTCACCTTCAAAAGTCAAGAATTTGCAAAGACCAAATGGGTGGCCCCGGAGGATCAAGTGGTCTTGCCCACTCTTCACCGAGTCTGATGCGGTTAATCGACCGATAAGGGATGCGGTGCCACCACTCTTGTGCAACAACAAAAGCTTGTGGAGGATACTATCGAATATGAGTTTGAGAAAAGCGGCCAGAAATGCGAGAAAGATAAAGATGTTGATCATGACAAGTCGCTCGGAAAGTCCTACACGATCACGAAGGAAACTTACGAACCACCCAAGGACCCCGAGTCTCCTCACGTCTCATCCTCATCGGATTCTTCTTCTCATTCATTACCACCACCATCAAAGAGATCAACCAAATCATCATCCAAATCGGTAAAGAAACCACCTCGTTCTTGGATATCTCATGCTCATAAGCGAATTGGGAATTTGTCAAACAAATCGAAAGAAAGACATTCTCCAAAAGAAGTTGAATTTCTTTCTTGATCACATACAACATCTGTATGACGAGCATGAAAAGATGAAAGGCGAAAGGAAGTTTATTCAGAATTCATGAAAAGTCATCGTCAAGAGGCTGAGCGAAATGATCGAAGGTTACACTAACAAGTACCTTCGAGGATATCGTTCCTAAAGTCACAAAGGATATGTTTACAGACAACTTTATCCGAATCTTATGCGAGATAGCCAAGCAAACTATCGATCAACACCTTTAACCGTCACAATCAATCCATCGATCCTGTAGTTTTCTCGGATAATGAATTGGTGGCCAAGCTTGTCACACAAATGTCTACGATCCGGAACATTTACTTCGAGGAAGGAAAATTTGTTTCAAGCATTCTTTGGACTACCAACTCAAAGAAGCATGTAGATTCAAGTTGAAAAGTCTAAGCGTCCTAGAGGCGATGAAGACAAGGATCGGGATAAGCATGATAAAGCTAAGCGTCGGAAGAAGTCGATGAATCATCTTCTATGTTACCTCCTCTATAACGGACTCCTACTCAACAAAAGTCCCTCCTCGTTCTTCTTCGAGATAAACCTCGGGACGATTCGAGTTACCACCCCGACTTAGAAAAGCGGTGATCAATTTGAGTATACGGGTGGTGACGATGAAGAGGTCCTTGAGCCCTACAACAACCCACCTCTCCCAAACAAGTTCGAACCAGAATCATCATCTAGACCTTGAAAAGAAGAAGAAGAAGGCGCCTCAAGCGGCGTCGTATCTTGGCTAGATGATGATAAACGAAGAATTTGAATGGTTCTCTACTCTTGTTAACAACACTCCCTACGAAGAAGGTCGAATTTGGTAGATGGTAATACATTGGAGCATGCAAAACTTTTGCAAGAAAAGTTCCGGTGAAGAAGATGGCGAAATCGAGTTGAAGCGAATCAAGAATGAAGCATTCCAACTTCTAAAAGACACTACGAAAGTGCCCTCGAGGTCGAATATCACCTTGACAACATTGCTCGAGCTATGTCTAACAACATGGATTGGCTCAACCGGAAGCAAACATTGACTTCACAAAAGGGACAACCCTCCATACTACACCGATTGGACCAAACCTCAACCGACCATTGGCCAACCGGATGAACCACGGATTCCTTCCGATATTTCTTCAACAGAGACACGGAATTTCTTCTCCATGGTGGCGATGGTTTAAGGAAATATGCTACATCCTTGACACTTCCATTCCCGACTATCTACTCAAGCGCATTGCCATTGAAGAACGTGCCAATCACTTGTTCTCCAACACGGTGAGAAGCATACGACCGAGATGCATTGTATGGGATTCATCAGCGGCACGAACACCGCGAATCTACTACGTGTCGTCGGTTCGAAGTCACAACATGCGGTGTTTAGTACTAAAGACATCGTTGCCATCCAACATGTTGGTCTTTTATCCAAATGGGACTACACATTTCTCAAGAAGATTGTAGTCAAAAGGCAGGATGAAAGGGATTATGCATTCGTGAAGTCGACTTTGAGAATTTGTCTCTCAACGATATTGAAGACATGTACCTTGCCAAAGTGCGTGGTCGCATGAGACAATTTTCAACCGAAATACAACGTGAATTCATCAAGTCTTTGCTCATTTTCATCGACGCATAGTCATAAAAGAGCGTGTTGAAGATCCGCGACTTGCCGTTGAATCATATCGACACGTGTCAACTTCACTCTACCACGACTTGATCTTCCGATATCAACCGCTATCACAATTAACGCTCATCGACAAACCGTTTGGTGTCGTTTATCGCGATGAACTTCATCGCAATTGCTTGATGGCGTGTAATGAGCTTCACAAATTTGGAGATCATACTACGAAGATGGTTAGGGACGGATTAGCTTATCGATTGAAGGATATACGAGAAAACATTGGGAACCCTAGCGATGGAATTCTCGGGATCGGAGGAATGTGAGAAGGATAATCACCATGATTGATGAGCGGTTGTTCGAAGGGATCGATTCGCACGATTGGAGAGCTATGTTAGTGGTCGACCGGGATTAACATAACCGGCTTTCAGCATACATGCGCACTCACGGGAACATCACCGCACTTTCGGTACTCCTT
Organism: Chrysanthemum lavandulifolium; assembly: GCA_022545495.1. Taxonomy (NCBI): domain Eukaryota; kingdom Viridiplantae; phylum Streptophyta; class Magnoliopsida; order Asterales; family Asteraceae; genus Chrysanthemum; species Chrysanthemum lavandulifolium. The sequence goes on along the minus strand of CM040244.1, from coordinate 163,306,549 downwards.
GAATTGTTTCTTACATATAATTTTGGATGTGTGATCAACTATGTCTATGGCTTGTGCACACATAACATGATGTACAACCCGTAATTTACAAGAAAGGACCACGTAGTGCGCTTGGTGCCACAATCCTTATAAAAGGAGCGAAAGCTTCTTACTTTTGAGTAAAACCTATCAAACCTTTCACTTTTCAAGGTTTTGCTCAAAAGGACAAGTACTTCCCATATGATTTTCAAAACCTCAACCGTTTATATCACTTGTTGAGGGGAGTATTTGCGTTAAAACTTTGTTCACAAATTGTTCATAGTGGTCATCTTCCCAACACTCGAAATGGTCATATTTATTGTCAACATTTCAAAAATAACATTTTATATGCCATTTTTAGGGAGAAAATTGTGTGATAAGAAATATGTTGTGCAAAATGCAAATGAATCATGTACTTGAGACTTAACCAACGAATTGCGGTACTAAAGCTGTTAGTAACTCGAAAAGACTTATCTGGGACGGGTAATAATTTCAAGCTAGTTCGCTAGTAATGTAAGCGTGTCTCGCAAAGGACTTGTCCAAGTAGAAAGTACCATTCGAGACACTCTTGGTAGACATGAACTCGGCGGGTATGACAACCTTCGAGGTTTGTCTACACCTTCAAGGTAGTTATTAGAGCTAGTTGTCACCTAAAAGCGACAATGTAATTCTTTAACTATGCAACGTAACCGTGTCTCTGGGGATTGTCTATCTCCGGTGGATCAATTCAAAATGTGCGCACTCTTTCCTCATTGTGCATTTAAACCATTAAAACTCTTAAGCACATGTGGAGGGGAGTATTTATGCAAAATCCTATCTCTCACAAATGGTTCAAACATGTTTTCATCTACAAACCCTTTGAGAGATTTTTCACAAACAGATGGTTTTAATGGCAACATAGGTTAGTCATGGAGTTATAAGGTGACTAAGGTTAGGAATAACTGTCTATGATCCGCCAGAGCGGAGGGATCTACCCAAGGACATCACAAATAGTTAGTACTTAGAAGTCCTTAGGTACGATTATAAAAAGGAGAAAATGAGAATCGGAGAAAGAAGGAGTTGAAGAATCAAAAGAAATGCAAAGAAAAGGGTGAAAAGAAATAGCCCTCCGTATTATTCAACTTAGGGCGGACACGGGTTCAATTCATATACTCTTGGTTGTCACTTAGTGACACCGGTATTGAAGATTAAAAGTCATCATGGACCCGGTGGCGCATGCACTAAACCTTCTTAGCCACTCAAGTTTCTCTCAATGAAGCTTGTTTCATTCTCACGGGGAACCCTACGTAAACTATTGGGTTTCTCTTAGAGATCATTGGTATTGAAGAAGGAGACCCTCTCCTAGTCTCCGCTCGGGAAAACCAAAACGCACTATTGAGTCTAGAGCCACGAGATTCATCAAAAGATCTCTTAGGAACACTTGACATTTAATCACTTGTTGATCAACAAATAAGATTATCGATGGTTCATATCGAGTCCTTCACGGATCTTAGCAATTTGTCTAGAACATTTATGAGAGGTTCTGGTTGTGATCCTCGGTGATTGAATGGAAACTCCGCCGGGGTCAACATCAAATAGCCACGACGGCGGTCACCCGGTAACTCCCGTGGATTACGCGGAGTGTGTCTCAAACGGTCTCTGATCGTGAGGTGATGCTTGATTGTACCTCGACTCATCTCGAAGCTGTAGATGTACCGGTACATCGCGTTATCTCACTTTTGGGACTCCGGTTCAGAGCGGCCTTTGTAAGAATTAGAGTTGAGTTTTCACACTATCTTGTTAACTCTCTCGAAATTCAAACTTGTAAGTGCGGAACCGCTTATTACTAACCGTTTGAAATGTTTTCTTCTTATGGAAGCTCGGAGCGGGATGATCGTGCAGATTCTTCTCATGCTCACGCCAACATCATCACTAATGAAAGTTTTATTCGGATGCAACACAACGATCGAGAATGATTCTTCGTCAAACCAAAGAATCTACAAAGTTAAAGACTTAAAGAACTTCATCAATATTGAACTCCAACGTCAAAGAGCGTGTGAGCATGTTGAAGAATGACGTGAGAACCTTTGGAGCGTGAAGCGGACACGAGGCGTAATTGATGCGAGACATCAATATACTATCACTTTCACCACAAAGAACAATGATCAAGAACAAAGTTAATGATGACGTCAAAGCATAACCATTCAAAGAAGACAATTTCTCTACTTTGGAGAGATTGTTCGAATCAAGGCAATTCTTCTCACAAGAAAGAAGAATGTCGAAGACGTCGAGCTACTATTACATCAACGCCTTCACCGTTCATCACCAACACTTGACGGGGAGATTGTTGGAATCACTCCTAAACCATAATCAAGTGTTTGTAATTAATATGTAATAGTTAGCTTTATTATGGCCTTTATGTTTGTTTTTAGCCTTAAGATTATGTAGAAGGCCCATGAGCTTAGGCCCAAGCCCATTTAAGAAAGGATGGAAACTAGGAGTGTTGCCCTAGCTTTCCTCCTATAAATACTCTTGTAAACCCTCATTTGAGGGTTGGTTGTTCAAGTTTTCTTTTCACATATTCCTACGCCTAAACCGTTCTTATTATTGCGTGTGTGTGTGTTAGATCTTGTTCAATCGCCTCATCTCTTTCTTATAAGCTTGTGTTTGTAAAACTAGTGACCTGACAAGTTGCCATCATCCAACCAATAATTTAAGGTTCGTCTTCATATGGTCAGTACATGCCTCCGGAATCCTCCAAAATTATTCTTGAACTTATTCTTCCAACCTTCGAATGTGATCGAGAAGATTATTCTCAATGCCAATGTAGTGCTTATACTTTTTCGCACTATAAACAATCATGCTTAATTTTTTTTTTTCATATACTACGATATGCTTGAGATATAATGATATATTTCCCCCCCCCCACTTGAACTGAGCATAAGGTGATTACTTGGGGTCTTCAGAGATCATTAGCGAGATGTAGATGATATACGCTTCTTTATTTGAACCTCAAACTAGGGTGAACAATGGCTTCTAGGTAAAAAGGTAAAACTACACGGTAGGCTAAGGTGTAAGGTTGTAACGAAAATAAGGGTTATGAAATGAAAGGATAGGCTCAAAAGGGTGTAACTAGGGGTATCTTGCACTAAAGATGAGTGCAACAAATAGGGTTAACACGGGGGTCGAAAAGCCAATGCGACTAATCGATAAACGCACACAAGTGAACACATATAGGCTATTTGGGGTGAAATCCTAAAACATTTACTTTTTTCAAATTGCCTTTTCCAAATGCACCAGCTAACTTGATACACTACTCGTCTATGGTCTCGAAGTGATGTAAAAGCCAGGTTCTAAAGTTTACAATACTATCAGCACACTCAATTTTTGGTAGATTTGGGTAAAATGGGGGAAACGGAAAGGCTAAATCTCACCAAAGGAAATAAGGGTTCAAGTGTGCTCGGCTTTTATGTGATTCTAATTTGCTTAAAAACATGACAAAATTTTTTCAAATAAGCTTAAAATTTTTAAAACCAACTAGAAAATTAGGGCAAGTAAGCTAAGTAATCATAAACTTCATTTCTATTCATATCCCCCCACTTGAAGTGTACAATGTCCCATTTGTACGAAGAAAAAGGAAAAATAAGATAGAAATGAAAAATAATCAAGAAAGAAATAAACTCCCCTCTCGAATGGTTGCTCAAGATGTCTCCCTAAAGGTAGAAGGTGGGTCATGGGGTGGCTAATGTGTGTTGGATCTGGAATAGGCCTTAACTAATTGTGTTGCTTCCAAGATTCCCTACTGCAGCAGGGGTTACGGCGTAACTAAAACATAAGGTTACGCCGTAACTGTGTCACATAATCAAAACCTGCACAGCATACCAGGAAAATTATGTACCCGACGGGTACAATTAACAATAGAACAAGCAAATATCCACATAGTTAAGTTATTATAGACTTGAATTTAAAATAGTTTTAAGATTGTTTCAAATTGTTTCATCAAGTGGGGAAATCACTCGTCCCCGGGGAGATCATGATCCATGGAGTGGAATTGAGAAGGATCAAATGGAGTGCTTGCGGTGCTTCCAGGAGTGGCCCCGGGATGCATGAACGCCACACCTCCTTGGACTCCGACATCGGGAATGTTGGGCTGGTACACGTACTCCGGAACTTCCCACCTAGGGTGGCTCAAATGCATATGCTGAAGCATCTGGCTAGTCCGATCTGTACTCAAATGAAAGAAATCACTTGGAGTGCTGCTTTTTGATCCAATGCACATGAAAAACCCTCAAACTGGTTACTAAGACCATATATACCCACCCAAGGCTTTCAATTTCCTCGTTGAAGTGGGATGACATTCCTCGAGCCTCTCATCAATAATCATGACCTCTCCCCAATATTCACATGTGCCTTCTACGTCCCATGGGCACCGCTCCTCGCCTTCTTCACCGGCCACCACCGCACCACTAGCTTCCCTTCTTCCCTTCTAGGGGCAATCCCAGCTAGGTGAATCACACCATAAACATCCCGGATGCAAATCCCTAACTCCACTAGCTTAGGCGAGGCCAATCAAATTAGTATCCCTACCAATGGTTACTTGGGCCAAAGCTTCATCGGTCATAAGATCAAAACTCCTAGCCAATCTCCGATGTGTTAGGAATTAGAAATTCCGTATTAAAGAGTCGGTCACCTCAAGCATATGTAATCGTTAGGAAGCTCGTAGTCGTAGTTCTTTTAGTTAAGTAGTATTTAGTTAAGTAACACCGTGGAGGACGGACGGTCTTTACCCATCAGATCAGATGCCCGATCCACACCGAGGTGTGGCGATTTATGTAAGACTATAAATACTCTACCTTCCAAGGTAGAGAGTTGGAGCTCATAATAATATCTTTCACTTTCTCTCACTAAGTTCCCTAAACCTCTAACTTTCTCTCTAGAACTCCATTCATACGCCACTTTGTGTTATGGTTTGATGTGTATGTGAAAACTAATATCCTACAATTGGTATCAAGAGCCATGGTTAGATCATATCTCGCACATCTTTGGATTTTTAGTGGTTTTAGGTGGTTTTGAGTTTGAAAAGTTTAGTGGTTTGTGCATCATTTGGTTGATTTCTTGTGTTAAAGCTTGGATTTTGTTAGTACTTTTATGTTTAGAATCATCACAAGTGTTTAGGTTTTCATTTGGTAAGCTTGAATCATCTTGGTTGGGTTGTTTTGGATTAAAAGTGATGTTTATGTGGTTTTTCTTGCTAGCGACTTGATATACGGATTTCTTTCTTCGTAGCGACTTGCTTCACAATTTTGTAGCGAGTTACGCTTTGGAGCTAGCGACTTAGACCTAGCGATTATCAAGACAAGTAGTGGACTCTCCACCACGGGTAGCGACTTGGTGGTAGCGACTTGGTCTCAGAGCGAGTTGCTCTTTAGCGACTTGAATCTTTAGCGACTTGTGTAGCTTAATTGTCGCCAAAATTTTGCTAGCGACTTGAGGCTTAGCGAGTTACTACTTAGCGACTTGCATTTGTCTAGCGACTTGGGACTTTAGCGACTGGGAGTGTAGCTAATTAGGTGTTAGCGACTTAGTGCATTATCTTCTAGCGACTTGGGTGATTGTTTACGGTTTTCTTGATTTAGTAAAACCCGTGAAAGAATCTATTTCCCGCTTAATCATAGAGTTATAAAACCCGTATAACTGTTAACATGTCTACCAACGCTCCTACTATCATCTCCATCGCTGTCGAGGATGTTCAAGCAATGGTTCAGATACTGCCCACCCATGCTTGACAGAATCGACTACGATTCTTGGGCTCAACGAATCGATTGTACCGCCTTGAAAGGAAAATGGTGTCAACATTCTCAAATCCATTGATGAAGGACCGACGAGTTGAGACGACTAGAGATATACTTGATACTAATGAAGATGGAACCCTATTTACGGAATGGATGACCTAAAATGTATGATGAGCTTGATGATAAGGAGAAAAGAGATTCGATGCGATATCGTGGCTTCTAACATTGTTCTTCAAGGTCTTCCTAAAGACATCTACAAGTCGATCAATCACAACACCAAGCAAAGGCGATGGGATAATGTCAAGATGCTTCTCTCGTGTTCAATTAACTATGGAAGACAGAGAATCACAACTCTATGACTAATTTGAACACTTCAAGATGAAACCGATGAGAGTGTCTATGAGTACTATGTGAGATTTCATAAGTTGGTGAATGATATGAGGAACATCAGATGACTATGCCTAACATTCACCGAACTCAAAATTTGTGAACAACATGAATCCCGAATGGCACAAGTTTGTCACCCGTGAAGCTCACTAAAGGATTGAAGAATACAAACTATGAGCAACTCTATGCCTTCCTCCTTCGTAATGAGAGACATGCTATGTTTGAAAAATGATTCTTAATCGCTTTAAAACCAACCGTGGAGAGTCAAGCTCGCCTAATGACTCAACCGCTTCTACTCAAACATCGGAATCACAACCAAAGCCTCACAAGTCATACCCTTGGGTAATGGTAATCACAAACTCATTCCCGATCCTATGTTCAAACAAGTCGATGTCGATGCACACGCTGGTAACTTCATTAATCAACTAGCTCTTCCGATTAGTCAAAACATGAATTCTCTCCCACAAACCAACAACAACCTCGTAACAAAGATCTAACCCACACAATCAAGCTACCGTTAAAGATGGAAGGATCGTGGTGCAACCAGCTCAGAAAGACAAGATGATCGTGGAAGAGGTGGAGAGTGGTAGAGGTTATGTTGGTAACCGTAATCGAGGAAGGAATGGTAACCAAGGTCAAGCTAAGCCGATCAAATGTTATAACTGTGGTGGTGAGGGACACATTGCAAGAAACCGCACATCTCCAAAGCGCCCATGCACGCCGATTACTTCGAGATAAGATGTCGCTTGTACAAGCTCGTGACAATGGTGCGCTTTGATGAAGAGGAATTGTTGTTTTAGTCGAGGGCAATGCCAAGACCTATGATGCGATGTGGATGAGCAATTTATTCAGAGATAGGTCACAATCATCGAATGCCTTTCAAGTCGCCGATTGTGATGCATACGACTGATGTGGATGATGGACCCATCGCACACACAATTTTTATGGCTAGCATTTCTCCAATGGTTTCTCCCAAGGTCTCTTCTTCACCACAAACCGGCTCATCCAAAGACAAACTCATCTCGAGGTATTAAAACTATATGATGATGTCGATGTGCAACAGATGCATGACAAAGTACTATCAATCAAACTATTGAATCAAATGTTGAAAATATGGGTAATATCGATATTGTCCCATATGATCAATATGTGAAACAAAGTGAAAGTGAAGTTGTACCAAGTGATGCATCTTTCGCATCAACAATGACTATGTTTTGATGAATACACCGCATGTGCCCTCGATGATTTCCGTAATTTCGAACTAAATGCCTATAAAGAACGTGTTGCTATTTATGAACAACGTGCAAAATTTGAGTTGACCACTCGTGAGGTGAAATGGATGACCAAGCACGACAAATCATTAGAAAAGTAATTTTAGAGAAAAGTATTGAAACAAGAGTTAAATTCCTTGCAAGAAAAGCTTTCTAAAACAAATAAGCAAAACAAGAACTTCAAGAAAATGTGAAAATGCTTAAGCAAGAATTTAATGCAAAGGAATCAAAACTCTTGAGAGACTTTTCTAATCTGAAAACTTTGAAAACAAACTTGAAAACAAGTTGTACATACAAGGAAACACCATTCAGATCGCTCACATGATCACTAAGCATAGAGTTCTAAGCGATAAGCATAGTGTTCCCATTATAGATAAACCCAACCCCGAGTACGGAAAGATAGCAAAAAAGCTCAAAGTGTGATCTATGATGGCAATGAGATTCTTAAACCTAGACAAAACCTAGTTGCGTTGAGTGCACCGAGGATGATAAGAAACTAGATGAAATCACTAGGAGAAGATGAATAAGAAACTAAATGATCCTAAATGCAAAGAAAAAATTATTATCACTCCTCATGACTACAAGAAGGAAAACTGGATTTCCTTGAACAAGTTTAAGCCTCGACATTGTCGACTCCGAACAAGTTTTCTCGAAAATGGATTTAGATAAGGTAAAGTCGAAAATATTGTTGAAACAAACCCTCCCTTTGAAAATGCCTAGAGCGACTGTGTATCCTCCTAATACACCAATGCATCTCGCTCCGAGAACAATTGCCACTAAAAGCAAGACCTTAATTAGCCAATATGTTATATTTCAACTATTTGTTGATTTTGAGAAAACTTGCAAGAAAAGGATCACACCCACCGGTATAATCAAGGAGAAAGGGTTTTGAACAAATGAAAGAATGTTATTTAATCGAGGTCATGCCTTTCTTTAAACTTCTAAAAGATCACTTTGAGAGTCTTAAAAGGGATAGAAACCGATATTAAGGGAATGGAAAAGGAATTTGATGCAATGATTGTTGAAGTTAGTGACTATGAGCGTGCACTAAAATATAATGAGATTGAGAGGAAGAACTTGCATACATTAAATGAGACTCTTATTATCGAATGTGTTGCTCAAGATGTGTTTTTCATCGCTCAAATTGCTCTATTAATGCTTCCCAATTTCATGAACTATCTCTGTCTCGAAAGTCTCTCATGATCGTGTCATTGAGCTTGAAAAACTAATTCTAAACTAAACGAGAAAATTGAACCGATGATCACGACAATTTGGTTAAACATTTTTCTAAACTAGAGGTTGAGCATTTTAATTTACAACTAAAATATCAACATCTTAAAGAAAATGTCAAAACTTCAAATATCAAGACATCCTCGATGCTCCGAGTTTGATGCGCTTTTCAAATTAACAAACGTGATGAATGATTCAAGCTCATTGCAACACGATCGTAAAGTTGAAAGCCCAAATCTCTCAATTAAAGGGTCAAACGAACAATATGACAGCTCCCAAATGCCTCCTCCTTTAGACTCTCGATTTCTCAAACGTTTCATCTTCAAAACCTAGTAAATGCATTACAAAAGGAAAATGAAAGTTTTCTAGAAGAAAATGAAAAGTTAAACGTCATTTCAATGAGTTATTTGAATCAATAAAGGTCACTCAGAATAAAAATAACGAACAAATAGCTTCATTGCAAAAGGAAATTGAGAATCAAGAGTCGTAAAAGGAAAATGCCTATGACCAATGGGGAGAATGGTGTATCAAAGGTTCACTCTTGTAATAAATATGCTTTGTCTGTGAATTATGTCCTCCTCATCTCGTGAACAACAAACTTGTTGCTCAAACATACTTCTCATCCCTTAAGGATTGCTTAGAATGTCTGCGTGAGATTGTTGAAGAGGATAAGTTAGAGAAACCTCATGATAATGCAATTGGACATGCATGCTTATATGCCAAACGATCTCAAGAAATCTTAGAATGCTTGATCACAATATGCCCAAAGTCATTAGGTGAGAGAGTTAATCCTTTGATTCCATGCTCGATGCCTAATGCCAAGTATGATATTCATTCGATTCCTAGTGCTTTGAATATGAACCGTAGTGTGCCTTTAAGTAGTTCAGATTCCAGATCTGTCAATGCTAAGAAAGAGAACTCAAGTGTACCTTCTAGGAGGAATACAAATATCAAGATTCTAGTTTCAAGAAAGTGAACCTTAGTGTGCTCGCATGTAGTTCAGATCCCAAAGACATCTAAACAGTGATGCAAAGAGTAGTAAAACCAACTAATGTTCCCATTCCTCTACAGAGTAATCATGACATTAAAGGGAGCAGTCAAAGTCTCAAGACAATACAAGGAATGATAGGACCTCGCAAGCTAAGAATGTGCACCGAAAAGAGTAGAAGAACAATCTAGGAACTTTAAGTTTGAATCGAATAAAACGAATCGTGTTGATTCTAGTATTAGCCTTAGGCGCATCGTAATTAATTCAATTCGATACTATTTGCAAACCTTGTATTGATGTCCGCTTGAATTCGCCTCTAATCATGAATGTGGTGTTAATGCTCGCCTAATGATGCTAATTGTCCAGCTAATATTGTTAATGCTAAAACTCATGCTAAGAAGGCTAAAAGGCAAAACGAAGAAAGTTAGAAAACAAAGGAAACCCACAGAAGAACATTCAAGAAAATAGGCTATTATTGGATACCGCTGGTCATAAGACTAATCGATAATGCCCACTAGAAAATGGATGCCCACGGTAGAACTATTCCTTAAGAAGTGATCACACCGTGAATGTGGCTAATACGCACACTAGTATCGCATCTATTCACAATGATTCCATTGCCTCATTTTCCGATATGAATGCTTCTATTTCGATGCGGGTGTTCCAACCATTGTTACTAACCAAATGGAACCCATTCTTGCATGGGGATCCCAATTATCCAGCTTATCCATTCTTGTCTCGTGTTCAACCGCAGATCGCTCAAATCGCTCGTGGTACCGGACTCAGTCGCTCCAAGCATATGATCGGGCGACCGGTCACGGCTCATGAACTTCGTGAGCAAATTCATCGGACCGTTAGATTCGGAATGATCATTTTGGTGCTATTATGGGTTATGGAGACTATGTTGTTGGAAAAGTGTTATCTCCGTAGTTTACTATGTAGAAGGTCTTGGTCACAATTTGTTCTCTGTTGGTCAATTTCGCGATTCGGATCTAGAAGTAGCCTTCGTAAAACATACCGCTTCGTTAGAGAACTTGATGGTAAGGAACTTTAAGAGGCTCACGAGGTTCAAATCTATACACCATCTCCATCGAAGATATGATGAAGTCTTCCAATTTGCTTGTCGTCAAAGGCTTCTAAAACAAAGTCATGGTTATGGCATCGCTGCCTCAATCACCGAACTTCGCACCATCAATGATCTCACCAAAAGGACTTAGTTGTAGGTTTACCTAGACTCAAGTACGAAAAGGATCATCTTTGTTCAAGATGTCAATTGGGAAAAAGCAAGAAGTATGCCCATAAACCCAAACCTATTAACTCACATCAAGTTCTTCATATGATTCATATGGATTTATGGACCAATGAGGGTGCGTAATATCTTTGGGAAGAAATATGTGTTAGTTGTGGTTGATGATTACCTAGATTCACCGGGTCAAGTTCTTAAGGACAAAGGATGAAACTCCCGATATCATCATCAAACTCATCAAACAAATTGCAGTTCGACTTAACAAAACCGCCGTAATTATCGTAACAGATAATGGAACCGAGTTTGTCAACAAACAACTTAGTGAATTCTATGAAAGCGTTGGAATCACCATCAAAGAAGTGTTCCACGAACTCCTCAATGTAACGGTGTAGTTGAAAGACTAAATCGAACTCTTGTTGAAGCCGCTAGAACAATGCCGATTTACTCAAAGGTTCCAATGTTTCTCCGGGTCAAGCAATTGCCACCGCATGCTACACACAAAATCGTTCTCGATTCACACTCGCTCATGGAAAACTCCATATGAACTTGTCCACAATGTAAAACCTAATCTCTTTCCTTTCGTGTTTGGTGCATTGTGTTATCCAACTAATGAGGGTCAAGACTTAGGCAAACTTAGGGCTAAAGTCGACATTGGAGTATTTGTAGGATATGCACCAAACAAAAGGGATACCGAATCTACAACAAAAGAACCCGAAATATCATGGAAACAATTCACGTTACGCTTGATGAGTCGACCGTCAAATGGCTCCTCGGACACCCACCAGACCCGCACTTCAAAACAGTCCCATTGGTTCATCCCTTGTTCCAAACTCCTCTCAAGAAACTCCATATGTACCTCCATCCAAGATGATTTAAAGAAATTGTTTGATCCTATGTTTGATGAACTTTATGATTCAAGTACTAATGAGGTGTTGATCCCTACAACAGAGGATGCTCATATTCCCGTGAATGAAGTCAATCCTCGCCTCAATATCGTTAAGTCAAGAAGCGCCATCGCCGATCCTTCCGCCTCATCAACAAATCATCATTCTTCAAATGTACATCATGGAACTATTTCGCATCAATGATGAAGTTAATCCCTTTGCTACCCTCAAGATGCTCCATTTGAAAACATATTTGCTCCTCGAATCATCATCGAACCATCTTCTTCGTGAGACATCGACTGCTACCTCGCCCCTCAACAACCGCCACATGAACACCTTAGAAAATGGACTCACGATCATCCACTAGACAACATCATTGGAAATCCTCTCGTCCCCGTATCAACACGGAAACAACTTGCAACCGATGCCTTATGGTGCTTCTTCAACTCCGCACTATCTAAGATCGAACCAAAAGATGTTAAACCGCCATGAATGAAGATAGTCGGTTCAATGCCATGCAAGATGAAATTCATGAGTTTGATCGACTTGATGTATGGGAGTTAGTACCGCCCAGATCGTGCTATGATTATTGCTCTTAAATGGATCTTCAAAGTGAAACTTGATGAGCATGGTGATGTGTTGAAGAACAAGGCTCGATTAGTTGCTAAAGGATACCGCCAAGAGGAGGGTATTGACTTTGAAGAATCTTTTGCTCCAGCTTGCTCGAATCGAGGCAATCGTAATCTTTCCGCTAATGTCGCTAGTAAGAACATGGTAGTCTATCGATGGATGTAAAGACGGCATTTCGAACGGAGATCTTAAAGAAGTCGCTCACGCCGCCCAACCCAAGGATTTGTGAATCAAGAGCATCCTACTCACGCTTATCGCTTGAAGAAGGCTCTTTACGGTTTAAAGCAAGCTCCAAGGGCATGGTATGATACATCGTCAAAGTTTCTTCTATCTACCGGATTTAGCAAAGGAGCAGCTTGATCCTACATCGCTCACCGTGAAGTCGTGCAAACATTTAATTCATGTTCAAATTTATGTTGATGATATTATTTTGCCTCGATGCACCCAATGGAATGTGATCGTTTTCTAATGAAATGAGTTCAAAATTTCAAATGTCAATGATGGGACAAATGTCATTTTTCTTGGGATTACAAATTTCACAAAGTCCCGAGGCATTTTCATAAATCAATCTAAATATGCAATGAGATCTTAAAGAAATTTGGATTTGATTCAAGTGACCGTTGACACCCCCATGATTGATCGAACCAAACTAGATGAGGACCACTGTGGATCATGATTGACCAAACGAAATATCGTAGTATGATTGGATCCCCGATGTACCTCACCGCTAGTAGACCGTACATCTTGTTCGTTGTGTGCATGTGTGCTAGATACCGTGCTAAGCCTACTAAAAAGCACCTTGAAGCGCTTAAACGGGTCTTTCGGTATTCCAAGGAACCATCAATATGGGTCTTTGCACCAAGGACACCGGTATGTCACTAACGGCCTATGCGATGCCGATCATGCAGTTGTCAAGATACACGTCAAGCACGCCCGAGGTGCTCGCTTTTGGGTGATAAGCTTGTGAGTCGGTCTTCAAAGAAGCAAATGAGTACTTCTATTTCTCTACAGAGGTGAATACATAGCCATGTCATCCTGTTGTGCTCAAATCTTATGGATGAGATCTCAATTATCCGACTATGGCTTTGAATTCAACAAAACCTTTGTATCGTGATAATAAAGTGCTATTGCTCTCTCATGCAACAACGCTCAACACTCAAGAGCAAAGCATATCGACATTCGACATCATTTCATCGTGGAACAAGTGGAAAAAGGTGTGGTGGAACTCTATTTTGTGAGGTCCGAATATCGCTAGCGTACATCTTCACCAAAGCTCTTCCAAGAGAACGTTTTGAGTTTATTCTTCCACGCCTTGGCTTAAAAAGCCTTCAACCGAACACTCAAACGCCTTCGTGAGGAAGACGAGGAGTAAAGGTCTATCTTCATCTATCTCTTGTATATATCTATTCGAAAACAAAATACAAAATTATAAAACCTTCAAAAATCAAATAGAAAAATATAAAACTTTCAAAATCCATAAAATTTGAAAATTCAAAAATCTTCAAAAATATTGTCATTTTGTCATGTTTCTCTCGATTCGATTATATCTACGGTCTTGTTGTTGTCATTCAAAGAATGACACGGACTTTAGATATTGTTCGAATTTTTATTATTAAAAAAAAAAAAAAAAAAAAAAAATCAAAAATCAAAAATATTTTTGGGAGAAAGAGAAACAATGGTTTATTGTCATTTTCGTGCAATAACCCGGTTTTAAAAGAAAGAACAGAGCCATGTTTTACCATGTTTTCAAATTCCATGCTCGATTCTATAAACATTTATCTCGCCGAAAACTAAATGCTTTAAAAATAACTCGGTCTCTATTTTTGATAATCATCGGACTTATTTGTCAAAATATCTATCTCTCAATCAACAACCTATGTCATTGATTGAGGGGAGAATGATTTTAATTAAATTAAAAGTTATTTGGCATTCAATTGTTTTCAAAAGATATTCATGCATGTTTTATCAATGGAGTTTAAAGTCTTAAAATCCGATCCGTATCGCTTAAAACGCTTTCATAATCAAGTCACAATTCCCTTAAAAGCTTTCTAAATCAATTTAATCAATAAGAGATCACAAATCTCAAATGATTTGATAATTGTGATCGGGGAGAATGTGTGATTTAAATTGGATTTAAACCGATAATTCGGTAAATGGTTTCATAAGGATGTACATGCTATCCTTCACACATGTGACAAACGATTTCAAATTTTCCATGCACATGTTGAGGGGAGCATCTATCTTAAACCTATGATTTGAAACGTGATCAACTTATCTCAATGTGCGTGTTCCTCTAGTATGTGCAAAACTCTTTTCAAATCTCGAGGCACATATTGAGGGGAGCAAACTTATGAAAACCTCATCCTTCCCGGAAATGCTTTATCTTCTTGATTTGATCAGGAAGTGATGTTGATATCTTTAGAAAAAGGTAATCAAAGAAGTAAATTCTTCCTCTTGCCTCCGTGTGCAAAACGATTTCAAACATTTGATGCACATGTTGAGGGGAGCACTTGTTCTAAAAATATCAAAACAATTCAGTGCAAAATGTTTTGATAATATATCACAAGTATCCGGATTGATTTTCAAATGGTTTTCAATTGGTTCCATATGGAAGATGAACAATACCAAATAGACCGACCAACTTTACTTTATGTACGGTGATATAAGGATGATAAGGTTAGGTATTGGTTCCCATGATCCGCCGTAACCGGAGGGATCTACCCAGGACAATCCACTAGTTAGTGTAGAAGTCCTTAGGTATGATGATAAAAGGAGAAAAATGAGATATGGGAAGAGTGCGGACTAAGACCGAGCTAGTAATCGAATAAACCCAACAAGGTTCTAGCTATGAAGTCTCGTAAGCAATCAAGGGGTTGAAGAATTAAAAGAATTGAATGAGGAAAGGGTGAAAACAAATAGCCTCCAATTTATTCAACCTTAGGCGTAAACCGGTTCAATTCATATGCTACCGATGGTAACATCGGTATTGAAGACAAGACGTCATGGACCCAAAGGACGACCGCACTTCAACTTTCCAAACCACTCAAGTTCCTCTTAAAAGGACTTGTTTCATTCTCACGGGAACCGACATTATCTATCGACTTCTCTTAGAGATTGTTGATATTGAAGAAGGAGACCTCTCCCTAGTCTCCGATACAGATCCAAATATGCACAAATTGAGTCTAGAGCCACGAGATCATCAATAAATCTCATTAGGACACTTTCAATGAAGACTCTGCTTCACACAATGTGGAAAGAGAGATTATATCTTGAGTCCCACGATTATCCTTGTGGTTTTGCTCGAACATCCGAGTGATATGTGAACATATTCACAATGAAGATGGAAAACCTTCGAGCCAACATCAAACAAGCTCCCGGTAGGTGGCATGTGAGATCTATTATATAGATCAACCATGTGACAACCGAATGTAAACAATGGGGCGATTCAATCTCTTGAATCAATCCCGGTTCAGTTATGGATTGACGGATACCTTTGAAAAACCGGTCTTTGTGCTTAACAACTCTTTTCTTTAGCACATCGACCGTGTACTCATTTTTCAAACCAAAAGGTGTTTTATGATTGATAATTGATCTTCAATAAAACCTTCATTGTATTGCAAAACAATTTCTATTGAGCAATACACGATTGTTTTTCAAATCTCTTTTCATCAATCGCTGGACTTAAAATTACGGTTCACTCACTCCGTGTTGTCTTCTTTGAGATGTTCCGTTTGAGACAAGCTAGAGCAACCGCGAAACCCCGTCAAGGAAATTCTTCGAATTATACCGATCACAGCAAGACATGTATCGATCAACGGGAACCGCGGGCCGTGTACTCAATTCAACGAAGTGATCAAAGACACTTTCGTGCGATTTATTGCTAATCGCGTTGTATGTGTGTACGCCCGACGCTTGCAAATGATCGTAATGAAGCGGTCAATCCATAGCCGCATGCTCACTTAACACATTCAACTCAAAAGAAATCATGATTAGTGCATCAATGACTCGATATTTTCACTCCATGCTTCGCTACGCCGCCAATATCATGAATCAACTAAAGCTTCCGCTACTCGATGAGAAGATATCATGATCCGTAATGTGAGCATGTCGGTCCTAAAGTCACAACATCACATAATACTAACACCACAATGGATGTCTCGTAGATTTTTATAGTCGATGATCTCAAAAGTCGGCTCATAATTATTATCACGTGGATCAAGAAAAGACCTCCACTTGGAGTAACCAAACATGCAATATGAAGAATCAATGACTACGAGCTTAGAGCAAAGTACTACATCAAGAATGCAAGAACAATTGTTAATGTAATATCTATTTGTATTCAATGTAATTTTGGTACATGATTGAGGTGACCTCCTTGGGGAGATTGTTAGGAATTAGAAATTCCGTGTATTAAAGAGTCGGTCACCTCAAGCATATGTAATCGTTAGGAAGCTCGTAGTCGTAGTTCTTTTAGTTAAGTAGTATTTAGTTAAGTAACACCGTGGAGGACGGACGGTCTTTACCCATCAGATGCCCGATCCACACCCGAGGTGTGGCGATTTATGTAAGACTATAAATACTCTACCTTCCAAGGTAGAGAGTTGGAGCTCATAATAATATCTTTCACTTTCTCTCACTAAGTTCCCTAAACCTCTAACTTTCTCTCTAGAACTCCATTCATACGCCACTTTGTGTTATGGTTTGATGTGTATGTGAAAACTAATATCTTACAACCCTATTTTAATAAAGCCAAAACACTCGAATCAACCCGTAGTAATAGGACACGAATCAAAATAACATGGGGAAATTATCAAAACAATCAATTAATCATTCCAACATCAAAAATTAATTTGAATGGGCAAGATCCTTAAAATATTAAAATAAAACCCTAATTGAAATAATCAAAAGAAATAAATCAAAAAGAGTAAAGATAGGTCTTACCAGCCATGAAGATGGATTAGATGAAGTGATATCGATGAAAAATTTTCTGAGAGAAAATTTTACTGTTTGTGTGGGCGGTGAAAGTGTGTGTAAAACCTAGTTTTTATTCAGAAAGGTTTTTATACCGCTACAATAGTTACGGCGTAATTAGATAAATTAGTTACACCGTAACTAATATTATTAGAAATTCAATAGTTTGTGAAAGGGTTACGTCGTAATCCAATTAAGGGTTACGCCGTAATTAATTTTAGTCAAAGGTCAGATTTTTATATAAAAATCTGATTATATAGTGGTTACGTCGTAACTAGATAGTCAAAAAGATTTTATTAAAAGTTTTAATAAATTGCAATAAGGTTACGTCATAACTAGATGAAATAGTTACGCCGTAACTAATAGCGTCAGAATTCTAATTAAGTAACATTGTAATAGGAGAGATTAAAAACGTACCTTACGGGAGTGCTCAAATCTCTTAATGAGGTAAATAAGAAATACCTTAGATCTTTTCATTAATCGCTCCCGCCCGGCGCGCCAAAAAGTCGATGTGCTATTTCATCCCGCTTAATATTTATAAAACTTGAATAACTTAGGATAGACACATACTAACGGGCATAGTACCCGATCGATGTAGTAAAGCCTTAGGTAAATCCGAGTATCGTCCTAAGAGAGCTGTGACCTTGAAAGAACTAAGATGATTAGATAAAATATAGGTAATATATGGGTAGACAAAACTGATATAATCCTTAGGTGTGCAATTATTCTATTTACACAGACACCAGAAATTTAGGTAAAAAAGAAAGATAAACGAAGCTTAATAAAGAAAACAAATATGAATTGAATCCCTATACCAAGATTCAATATAGTGGTTAATTATTCCCAGACTCCTTTGGTCGATTCGTCATGGCCTATGGTTCTTAGATTCCTCACCAAGATGAACAGGTCACCCGGGATCATCCGGCAACCTAATAGCAGTCATTAAGCACCATATCTACTAGATCTAGACGGTGGGAACCCGGCCGTTAGGAACTTAGATTCCCCCTAACCTCTTAAGTACCTCCACTTGATAAGTGATCCTTTGGTCGATTCGCACACCGAAGAGTGGTCGACTATGGCCAATTCCTCCCATACTGCTATCTATCGACCTGGTCGGTTGGTCATATCTCCCACCCTTTAGATACTACCAAGCTTATAATACTACCAAGACTAGCGATCTATGAAAAGACTAAAAAATGTCTATAAAGAATTATAGAGAATAACAATAACATAAATGCAAACTTTAATTAATATCATGAATTCATAATATAAGATCTAGAAAAATATAAAAAGAATCCAAACTCGAATACAAAGAAAATCGTAGACGAGAACTTCGTTATTCATGCTCCTAAACCATGCTTCTTCTTCTGTGTTTTGATCTCCCCAAACCCTAGAAGGTTTGGGAAAGGAGAGATATCCAATACTAATGAAATCATCAACTATATATAGGCTTCAAAATAGTTACGGCGTAACCTTATTAGAAAGTTACGCCGTAAATTCCTTTAATCTTCAGTGCTTATCCATTGGCTACGGCGTAACTTAATTTGGTGTTACGCCGTAGCGGCTATAATCCAGTGTAAATATTTGTTACAGCGTAGCCTAAGCTGATAGCTACACCGTAGTCTTTGTAAACAGAGGTTACGGCATAACCTACTCTGAGGGTTACGCCGGAGTCTTCGAAATCTCTAGTTGCGTCGTAACTTCATCACTTGATTACGCCGTAATTACGAGAAAGTTGAATCAATAGTTCTTGAAAACGTCCAGTTGCAGTTTCCTTGCGTCCTGAAATGAAATAACAAGGAATAAGGATGTTTTCACTAATAATATATTCAAAATGTGATGATGAAGGGGGAAATTAATGCTTAGAAACTCAGGACTATTTGATGTTATCAGTATTAATGGGTTAAATCTCTTTAATGGGTTTGATTAACTTGGTGAATTTAGGGGTTTTATCATATGATCATGATATGATCATATGTATGTAAGAAATAAGCTTGGATATGTTCATGGGTTGTGTAAACCATCTTTATTTAGTTATGCATTTGAGAGATGTTAAGTATTTATGATAACTCTTGTTTAGGAATCAAGAGTTGTTGGTGTTTAGCTTCTTGGTAATATAGCTATGCATTTGAGGTAAGTAAATTGGTTATAACTAAAATGCATTTTTAATATTAAAGTTGCATCCTAACCCCTAGCTCGACTCTCTCTAGTGACAAAAAACCTAACCTATATTTATCGATCGGATCACCCTAATCTGCTACCTTCGTACTAATTATTGAGTTTGTATTTGTTCTTTGATTATTACTTAGATTATAATTCATATAAATTTACAATCCCCACTAATTGGATGAGCATTTTGCTGTTTAGAGTTTTCGTTTTTCATTGTGTTAGGATTTATTAATTGTTGCATTCAATAATCAAATAGCCTAATCAATTACTTTGATGTTTACACATTAATGACTGGTGGATAACTTCTGAATCGTTAGTGATTCTAAGCTCTAGATTCATTTAGGGTTTAATAACTTTTATTTGTTTGTTGCTGTATACTGGAAGCTTAAATGTTTGTTACTGCAATTCTTTGTAGAAATTCTAAGATGTTGAGGTTGTTTCTTTCTGATTTCTTTCTGGTTATGTGCAAGGTGTGATCATGAGGCATTTTTGGATTCAGGAGGGAGAAGGGGTGGTCGCAAGAAGGATAAGACTAGGGAGATGGGTAGTTAGAATGTTGATGGTTCATCACTGATAACTAATGAGGGTAATGTTAACGGGGGCTTAAATCTTACCTCTTTAGCTGAAAAGATTTGTAGTTTTGAAAGTCAAATGTTATAAGGTAAACTCGTGTTATTTGGAGGCAATCGGAACCCATTAAAGCCGATGAGTGTTTCTGATGTTGCTGGTAGTACTACGCACATTGGTTCTGTTCAGGTTTTTGAAATAGGTTATTTGCAAAACACATACAATAATGATAAAGTTGATGCACATATTCTTGATGTGGGTCGAGTGAATGAACTTGTTGCTACGAAAACGGAGGTCACTAAGGATCATAAGGTTACTACTAAGGACGAAGGTTTGAATAAAATCGTCGCAGAATAGGTGGATGAACAGGTTGTCAGACATATGCCAATATCCTTTGCTAGCTTGGTTCATAAAGAGACGTGTAATCATAAGGTATATTTCATCATTTGACATTTTGGGGATCGCTCCTAACACGTAAATGGAACGTTATTTACGGGATTACATTAGTTATCATGTAAGCCAAATATACAGGTACTGAAACTGTCATTATTGTAAAGTGGTGTGTATGTTAGGCTATATAAGCCCTCCTAGACTTCACTAGGAGGGCGAGACTTGTGTATGTATTTTCACTTTCATCTTTATTAATAAAACACTAGTTTTTCTCTCTCTAACCAAGGATAACTTATACTTCCATCATCCCCGACCTCCGGAATCACAATATCAACCTATTTACATGATCCTACAAGTAGTATAAGGAGCCAGGTTGTATTTATTGGTTGATTTTTTTGTGGTGTTTTCTTGTCATTGTCATTTTTGGAGCTGTTATACTAGTCTTTTATTGTTTCTACTAACTTTTGGGTTTAACAGTTTCCTAAAGTGTATTAACATTCGTTTTACATTAGGCCTTAACTATTTTTAATAGCTTTTATTTGGTATTAACAAGATTTATACAGATCTGGTCTTGTTTTTTAGCTTTCCCGTGGTATATTCAGTCATATTAGCTGTTTTATCGGAAAGGAACATATCATATAGGTCAATACATGGTTGGAAATCTGGTCAAAAGATGGTCGAAAAAGTGGCCGGAAGTCAATGAAAAGTCAAAACCCTCTTTTTACAAATTTGTGGCTATCTTACGAATTTCTTGGAAAGAAATTCGTAAAACCTTAATCTTACGAATAAAGTTTTACGAGTAAGATCCTTATCTTACGAATAAGACCAAAACCCTAATGTTACAAATTACTTTTCAGATCTGTTTACGAATTTCTTGGAAAGAAATTTGTAAGGTGTTACGAATAAGCCTTTACGGGTAAGCTTTACGAGTAAGACTTGACGACTAAGGTTACGACCAAGGCTCTTACGACTAAGGTTTTACGAATAAGACCAAGAAAAATAAAGGTAGAAGATGAAGTTGTAAAAGACCATTGACCACAAACCAAATACTACTACTATTGTTAACTTCAGTTTGGCATCATTAGTCCACAACTTAACAGATACTAGAAGACTTCTAAGAAAAGTAACATGATCTCAGATGGTTCACTTGTGGTTAAAATGTGGTTAAGAACTTTAACGACTTTATAAGTGTGAACGTCAATGATCTATCATTAGCCTTAATAGTTTTATTAGAAGTGATGGTCATTCACGTTTAGGAACTTTGTAACGCGTGTTAGATATCGTGATAGAATAGTCAACGTTATTACAAGGCTCGTGGATTCAAAGGATCTTGATTCTAAGCTAATAGTGGTTTTATAAGCTATTTGTATAGGAGCTAAGCCTTATAGATTTACAATTAGGGTCCGAATCCAATCCAAGCCCAAACGTAAGCCCATGGAAAGCCCTTAATAGTTTTTATTAGGCATCTTTGTACTTGATATCGTATATAAACCCTCAAAGTCTCATTTGAGGGTGTGCTTGTATTATATAAACCCTCAAAGTCTCATTTGAGGGTGTGTGTGTGTGTGTGTTTTTCTTTCAAGTAATACAACTTTATTGTTTTTCTTCTTTCTCTCTAACATACACGATTCATAATCTTAAGTCACCATCTTTCTCATCTTATTTCTACGCTTTGTTTGTGTTTGGGTTTAACGAGTTCTACGCATAACTGTGGTTAACGTGGGTATTTCGTGATAAGGTTGATATCGTAGTGGTCCTACAATTGGTATCAATCGCCTAACAATGGTTTAGGAGTGTTTTGGTTGAAGTTTTTTTTCTAACGTGTTACGCGTAGTTTTCATTCTCAAAGATTCACGCATAAAACTTTTATTTTTGCACTTAAATCTTCAAGATTCTTATGGTCTAAGGTTTATATAGTGTTAAAGATTCTAGTTTTGGCAAAAGTTCAAGCTTTACGTGTTTTAAATCATTTTAAACTCGCTTTTGATTTCGTTGTTCATTTCACGCCGTAAGCATAAAAAGCATTTTGGGTGTTTAAGGTCAATACTTTTGTGCTATTTGAGTGTTTTGGAAGCTATCTATGCAAAAGAAATTGTTTGAATCGTTGGAAATTTTTACGCGAAGTCAAAACCCTAATCTTACTCGTAAGAAAGTCAAACCCTAGTTTTCACGATAACTTTTGGTAACGAATCTTCATGCAACAAAGGTGACTCTGCTTCCTCACTTGGATAAGTGTGGAACACTTCGACTTTCGGATATCTTTTACCGTGATGTTGTAAAGGATTTTGGTTTTAAACCAACTCTTACGATAAGCTAAAAGCTTACGAGTAAGCACTCCACGCATAAGTTAACTCTTACGCGAAGGTACTCTACTTCACGCTTAACGCTTACGCATAAGACTTACGCTTAACCTTAAGTTTACGCGTAACTTGGATTTCACGCATAAGGATTTCTACGCCTAAGCTCTTTACGATAAGGACATAAGATCCCACGATAAGCATCCCACGATAAGCATCCCACGATAAGCACTCATCTCACGCATAAGAACAGCTTTTACGAGTAAGATTGTGATCAAAACTTCAAACGGCTATAACTTTTGAACCAGAATCTGCTTTCAGCGATCTACCCATCAAAACGACCGTGAGAACGAGGAGAATAGACCGAATGAATAAAGTTCATAGGTCAACCTTCAAGTCCTAAAACGTCCGAAAAGAAGTTATTGAGGTTTTAAGTTTTAGACCAAATTTTCACTACAACAACCGAGCTTAATCGTCATCAATCACAACTCCTTTATCGTTGAATCGATCCTACATCAACTTTATCATATCATACCTTCATCAATGGCAACTCAACAAGACATTCATGCACCGATGCCGAAAACCGCCCTCCTATGTTGGAAAAAGGTGGTTATCTTCAATGGACAAGTCGAATGCTTCGTTACATCAAGACAAAACCTAATGGAAAATTGATGATCAAATCCATTCGTGATGGACCCTTCATACTCGACAAGTCCAAGACCTCGAAATGCCGATGCAACACCTCCCGTCCCACCATTTTTTCGCCTTCAAAAGAATCGAATACTCAAGAGGATCAAGAAAGTCAAGCAGATGACATGGCAATTCATATTGTCCAACCGGGTTTACCAAGAGACATCTTTTTTGTCAGAGACAGCCAGAAACCGCTTTCGATATGTGGGAACGTGTTAGACGACTTTGTCATGGAACCGAAATTGGTCAACAAGATACGGAGAACAAGTTGCTAATCGCTTGGGAGAAGTTTACATCTACTCCGTGAGAATCCATTGAATCCTACTATGGAAGGTTTTGCACTTTAATGAATGAGTCGATCGTAAACAAGTTGACACCCGTAACTATCGTGAGCAACATCAAGTTCTTGAACAATCTACCGTAAGAATGGGGACGATATGTCACTATTGTCAACCAAACAAAAGACTTACATCAAGTGAACTTTGATCAACTCAACGATTTTTTCAAACAAAACCAAAATGAAGTGAATGAAGTCGCAAGAAAGATTAGCAAAGAATCATGATCCATTGGCACTCATTGCAAAGACTCAAACCCAAAGTGAATACACAACAACAAGCTTCATCATCTTCCACTAACAACAACTTGCAAAGAATACATCCTCAACAACAAAACTATCCACCGAACAACAACATTACCAGAACAAGGAATCACCGATCTTGAAATGGAACCCAAGAAGCTTTGTCTCAAGTATTCTCTTTATTGGGTAAAGCATTCAGAGGTCGCTATTCCACACCAACTAACAACAACCAAAGGATTTCATCAAACACTCGCAACAGCAAATTGCACAACGGTGTGAATATGGGTAATCAAAGACAAATGGTTGGAGTTATTGGGAATCAGCAGGATATGCTACCGATTTCGCATGGGTAATCAAAGCGGTTCCAATCGTGGTAATCGATGGGTCGAATGTTGGGAATAGAGCAGTGGTAATCGAATGGGAATGTTGCAGCCCAATGTTGGGAATTATGGAAATGTGAATCGTGGTAATCAGTTACGTGTTATAACCACAAGGATTGGGTCACATGGCAAGGAATTGTCCAACTAAGCCGAAAAAGAAGGATCTTGCGATCTTCGTAAAGCTATCATGTTGGTACAAAAGGAACAACTGGACTTCAATTGAGTGTCGAGGAACATGACTTCATGGCTATTATGGATGATTTGAAGACCTCGAGGAACTCAATGCAAACCGCATCTTCATGGCAAATCTTCAGAGACTAAGTACGACATCGATTCTCGACGCACCTCCCGCCTATGACGCCAACGCAAGATCTCGAGGTACCAATCATTGATCCATGCTATAACAATGTCATATTTGATGTGTTTACTCATGACTAACAAGATTCTCGTGACATCAAGACCTACTTATGATACATACCGACAATCCGAGTTGTAGCAATACTAACTCGAGACTCCGATATGGATCCTAGTGGAGACGTGTGGCACAAAATACCGAGACCGATGAGGAAACACGTGCTTATTTTGAATCATTAATCAATAAATGTGGCATTGAAATTGAGAAAGTTAAAACGGTCAATCGCGGTTAAGGCCGCGAATGCTAAATTGACCACCGAGCTTGAGAGTTACAAGGAGAACGCAAAAGCCTTTGAATTTCGTAAAACAAAGAATCGTAATTAGAAATTGGTTATCGAAATTTGGTTTCTAAAGAACAACTTTTGCAAATCAAGTATAACACACTTGATGTGAATTTGAACTTAAAATTAAATCTTTAAACAAGGAAATTTCGATTTAAATAACCAACTTTCTAAACAAAAGAAATGTTTTCTAATCTTGAAAAGAGAAGAAGCAGCTTGATTATCGATTTTTCAAAACGAGAAGATTCTCTTCTTGATGAAATTCTTGATAAAATGAAAAATCCAAACTTTGGAAAATTTGCTTTTAAAACGGGTCATTCTCGCTCAAACAATCAAGATGCTTTCTAATCAAGTAAATCCCGCTTTCATACTAATAATAGAATGGCACTTGGTAATGACCCTTCTTCGCTCCTCAAGAAAGCTCGTAAATCTCGTAATGTGTTAAACAATGGAAATGTTTTACATGAACCCATTATTGTTCGTGATTCTCTTGAAACGTTAGAACTATCTCGAGGAGAGTAGATCAAAATGAAACAAAAGAATTCGGAAATCAAACCAATTGATTATAACAAATGGAACAAAATTAACGGAATTACTTTTGTTAATCAAAAGAAAAGTCAAAGTTTTCCATCACACCAAGTGTTTCAAACAAAGAGTCAACACTGCTTCAAAAACTGCTTCAAAACCGCTTGTTGTCTCAAATTCTCTTTCGAACATTGAACAAATGTCTTCAAACAATCCTTTTAACACAAGTGATGCGAGAAGTATTTTAGAAAATGTGAAAACTAGAATTGTGGATCTTCAAGACATCGTTAAAACTAAAACCACTATTACACCTAACAACCGGTTCTCTAGTTTTGACATCGAACAAAGAAAGTTTTTGAAACTCAAATTGCCCTCACCGAATGCCATCTGCAAGGGTAATTCATTTTGAACAAGCGCTTTTGAAAGAAACAATTGACTTTGTCAAGGACCATAAACCGGTAAAGCAAGCTAATGACCGTGTTGAACAAATCAAAGTTTTGGAAAATTTAAATGACTCTCTTCAAGATGTTCGACCATCGATATTATGTCCATCATTTTGCAAACATATTCTCGTTGAAGATCATGAAAGACTCTACCGAGACCTCCAAAATTGTTTCAAAATATGAAAAGCACTTGAGAAACTTGAAAAGAAAATGTCTCATATTTTAAACAACTTGATCGAAAACCGAGGAATGCAAGTATGACAAATTGTCGATGAGCGTGCCTACAATGACATGAAAGGAAAAATGATCTTTGAGGGCTCACCGAATGTCAAAAGGAAAGGCAAGTGGATACTAAGATTACAAAACCATTGATCGAGGAGAAAGCAAATGTTCCCAAACCGGTTTTAAAACCAAAATGTCTGCTTCAATGCCTCCTCCAAAAGTCAATGAGAAAATGATTTATCAAAATCACCACTCCACCGCCTTGCCTAAACAAAATGTTGATAAAGGAAAAGCGGTTATCGAGAAACCAAAAGTTTTAGCTCCCGGCCTTTTAAGATGAGTACCACTAATGCGCTCGCCTCCACATCTAAAACATATGGAACAAACGACATAAGTTTAGAAAAGCACTCTAAAGAGACTAGGAAAGTCGAAACCACTTTCTAGATAAGATTGTGAATCCTAATGAGTGTGCCTTACCTTCTACAGACTAGGAAGCACCTCTAGGAGCAGCAGACTAAAGCCTAAGAGCAATACAAGGAACAATAGAGTCTCGCTTGCCTCTAAGAGTAGTCGCTGAATAAAGAGAAGAAAGTAGAAGAACACCCTAGGAGTTTACCGCTTTGTAATAAGAAAGACATTTCATCCGAATGTAATGAACCTATGAAACTTGCTAAGTTTAATGAATGTGTTGAATCTGCTTTGTTTAACTTGCAAGAAATCTTTAACTAATGTTCATGATGATTGTGTTTCTAAGAATGAGATTGTTAAGCTCGTTAAGAAGAATGTTCCCAAAAGAACTTATGCTAAACGAATAGAAGACTAGTTGTGAGACTTAGGCTTTACACTACCGATAGGGAGCATAATGTTTACTTTAGGGATGACATTTGAAACCCACGGTAGAACTTTCACACTCGAGAATGGTAGAATGAGTGATAAACCGTCTTACCAATAGATAACTTCTATGAGTGTGATCGGATTTTACCTCTAACCCAAAGGAACCAAAATCAAAACGGTTTCCAAAATCTTCTTCTTCCGTTATTGGCGTGTTATCGAAATATGTCTTTGGATCGTCGACTGGTTGCTCCAAGCACATGACCGAATCAAGTTGCCGATCAATTTCGTCTGGCAATTCATGGAACCGACGCTTGGAAATGATCATGTAGCAGCTATCATGGGTTATGGAGATCTACCTTTGGAAATTATTTGATCACTCGGGTTTACTATGTCCAAGGGTTGGGACACAATTTGTTTTCAACAAGGCTGTGATGCGATTTAGAGGTTGCTTTAGGAAAATGCTTGCTTCGTTAGAAACTTGATGGCACCGATCTCTTAACGGGAATCGTGATACAAACTTGTATGCTATCGACATCAATCAAATGGCCTCTTCATCACCAATATGTCTTATGACACGAGCATCCGGAACACAACCCGGTTGTGGCACGAAGGTTATCCCATCTCAATTTTGACACCATCAACAATCTTGCCAAAGACAACATCGTCAATGGACTTCCAAAGTTCAAATACACCAAGGATCACTTATGTCCATCATGCGAACAAGGAAAAGCAAAAGAGCATCATATAAACCCAAACCGCACTCTAGTTCGAAGCAAAGTTGCATATGTTGCACATGGACTTATGTGGCCCAATGAGAGTTGAAAGCATTAATGGGAAAAAGTATATTCTTGTTATCGCCGATGATTATTCAAGATATACATGGGTTAAGTTTCGAGATCAAAAGACGAAGCACCGTGCATCATCATCACCTTCTCAAACGTATTCAAGTACTTCTTCAAGCTCCAAGAAGAGTTGTAAGAATGCATAACGCACGTAATTCACTAATCGTGAGTTAAGAACTTATTTTGAAGATGTTGGAATTACACATCGACATCGCTTGTTAGAACTCCACGCAGAATGGGGTAGTTGAAAGAAGAAATAGAACTCTTGTGGAAGTTGCTCGCACAATGCTAATTTATTCTAGTGCACCGTTATTTCTATGGGTCGATGTTGTTGCCAACGCTTGTTTCACTCGTAACCGATCCCTAATCCATCCTAGATTCAATAAAACCCCATATGAGCTTGTGAACAACAAAACCCGATATCTCTTACTTTCACGTGTTTGGCGCTTTGTGCTATCCTACGAATGATGAGAAGATCTTGGAAAACCGAAAGCAAAGGTGATATTGGAATCTTCATTGGATATTCAGATAACTCGAGGGCATCTGTGGTGTATAATGTAAGAACTAGGAGGATCATGGAGACGATGAATGTGAAATTTGATGAACTTTCACATATGGCTTCGAGAGACTCGCCTAGAACCCGCACTAAACCCGCAGCACTGGACACATCGCTCAGACTCAGACTCAAAGAGCTCAATCAACTTCGCTTGACAATCCTAAAGAACAAGAATGGGAGAATTTCTTCGAGTTAATGTTCGATGAATACTATGGTGGAACTCGACAAATGCATCAAACCATCATTCCACCGCACCCGCCAAAATCATCCACCACCACCAATGTAAGATGCATCTACAACGGTCGAAACCAATGCACCAACTCCATCAACATCATCTACATCTACTACGTTCTTGCACCCGCTCTACCAAGCAATTGATGAGCAAAACCAAAACCATAACGATGCAACGTTAGATGAAGACTTATTTGAAAACCCGCTTGCTACGGAATCACCGAATCATCCTCAAGCTTACGAGAACCATCTAACTCGTGACACGCTTAACCAACGGTATCCTTCTACTCAAGTGGACAAAAGACCACCCAATTGAACAAGTTATTGGTGAACCTTCAAGGCCAATTCGACGAGACGTCAACTTGCCACCGATTGCGACTTGTGCATTTACCTTTGCTCAATTAGCAATATAGAGCCAAAGAACATTC
Organism: Chrysanthemum lavandulifolium; assembly: GCA_022545495.1. Lineage (NCBI taxonomy): Eukaryota > Viridiplantae > Streptophyta > Magnoliopsida > Asterales > Asteraceae > Chrysanthemum > Chrysanthemum lavandulifolium. The sequence continues at coordinate 163,277,307 of CM040244.1, read as the reverse complement.
GCGAGGCAATGGCGTAACCCGCATGGATAGAAGCAATGCAGAGGAACTTCTCCAATACCGCCTTCATGACTCTTGGGAATGGTTCCAAGACCAATTGACATTCGGCCATTGATCTTAAATGGTTATGGAAGAACAAACGGATGAAGAAATGACCGTCATTCGCAACAAAGCTCGCCTTGTGGCCAAAGGATATAGACAAGAGGAAGGGATAGACTTTGAAGAGTCATTCGCGGTAGCTAGACTTGAAGCGCCAGATATTCTTAGCCTATGCACCACAAAACATCACGATTTATCGATGGACATTAAGACCGCGTTCTTGAATGGAACTCGAAAGAAGAAGTGTACGTGAGTCACCCGTAAGGCTTCATCGACTTGGAACATCCGATCACGCCTACAAACTCAAAAGGCAATCTATGGATTGAAACAAGTCTCGAGAGCGTGGTATGACGAATCGTCCTCTTTCCTTATCCAAAACAATTTCACCAAAGGAACAGTTGATCCTACCTTGTTTACACAAAATGCAAAACGACATTTTGATTGTTCGATTTACGTGGACGACATCATCTTTGGGTCCACTAATCCGAATCTTTCAAAACATTTTGAAAATCTCATGAAAAGCAAATTTGAAATGTCCATGATGGGGAACTAAAATTTTTCTTGGTTTACAAATACATCGCCCCTCGTGGAATTTTTATAAATCAAGCTAAATACACAACCGAGATTTTGAAAATCATGGTATGGATAATTGTGACTCGGTCGAACACCAATGGTAACTTCACCAAAATTGGAGCCGATTTGTTTGGGAAACCTATTGATCCAAGAAATATCGGAGCATGATTGGTTCTCTCATGTACCTCATCGCTAGTCGACCCGATATTCATTTTGTTGTTTGCTTATTAGCACGGTTTCGTGCAAAGCCTACCGAATCGCACCTCAAAGAGGTTAAACGGATCTTCGGCACCAAGACATCCATTCACATGGGACTTTGGTATCCGAAGGAACCGGATTTGATCTAATTGCCTTTTCGATGCGGACCACGCAGTGATCAAGTTACGCAAAAGTACATCCGAGGAGCACAATTTTGGGTGAAAAGTTAGTCACCGGTCTTCAAAGAAACAAGATTGCATCGCACTTTCAACCGTCAAGCCGAGTATGTGTCTCTATCTGCGTGTTGTGCTCAAGTTCTATGGATGAGAACACAACTCACGATTATGGCTTTACTTTCGATAAAATACCTATGTATTGTGACTCAAAAGTGCCATAGCCATATCATGCAACTGCTCATCACTCAAAGACTAAGCATATCGTAGTCCGCTACCACTTCATCAAAGAGTACGTCGAAAATGGTATCGTTGAATTATTCTTCGTGAAGATCGATTACCAACTCGCCGATCTATTAACTAAAGCCCTTCCAAAAGAAAGGTTTGACTATTTAGTTCGACGAATTGAATGCGAAGCCCAACCCCGAGGAGTTAGAACGCCTTCTCGAATCTTCTTGAAAATGATTTTCCAAAGTCTTCAGTAAATATTTTTGAAAACAAAATACAAAATTTGAAAACCAACAAAAGCAAAATATAAAAATATAAAACTTTCAAAAATACAAAACAATATAAAATCAAAATCCAAAATATTCTTCTCACGACATGTCTCTCGTATAATCGATATTCAGACGCTTCTAGAAATGTCATTCAACAATGATACGGGCATGTATGATGCTTGAGCGAGAGTTCTTTAATTGTTTTCTAAAACATGTCGCTTCTCAAAATTTCTTCATAAAATGGCTTTCAGATACTTCAAGACGAAACCCGGACTAAAATGATGACTTTTGATTATTTTTCAAATCAAAACTCGTGCTTTTTTAATGAAAAATCAAGTGTACGCTCAAAGGCACTACATTTAAAAATGGTGAGAAATCATCATCATCTTGAGCACCTTTTCAAGATTGTTCAAAAGATTTTCAAAATCTTTCAAAATATTTTGTGCTCAAGATAACTCCTCTAAAACCCTTTAATTGATTATGCTTTATTAAAGGGGAGTATAAAACAAAATGTTCCAAATTCATGCTTAAATCATATCCGCTTGTCTCCCTAAAAGATTCTAAAATGTTTTTAATCTGTTGATATCAAAAATATCACGAATATGCTATTTTTGAGGGGAGGAGACGTGATTAAAATGTGATCAAAAAGTTTAATGATCGTTGTTTGAATCTCAAAATGAGCTCGACTCGCTTGAAACCAATGAATTGACGAGGAATCAAAGTCAAGAATGTACCATCTCGAGAAACTTTCTATGGACTTGACCAGACGGGTAATAATTTCAAGCTAGTTCTCTAGTGATGTAAACGTGTCTCGAATCGGTCTAGTTCATTTAAAGTCGATCAATTCAAAAGTGCGAACTCTACCCTCTGTGAAGATTTCACAAAACATATAAGCACATGTGAAGGGGAGTGTTTCGAAAATATAAAACTCACTGAGTGTTTCAAACATGTTTTCTATCATAAACACTCGAGAGATTTTCAAGAAAATGGTTTTATGGCAACAATAGGACAATCATGGAGTTATAAGGTGACTAAGAATAGGAAATTGTCCTATGATCCGCCAGAGTCGGAGGGATCTACCCAAGGACACCACCAATAGTTAGTACTAGAAGTCCTTAGGTATGATTGAAAAAAGGAGTAATGTGAGAAAGGAGAAAGAAGGGTTGAAGAATTAAAAGAAAAGTAATGAGAAAGGGTGAAAAGAAATAGCCTCCATATTCAACCTTAGGCGTAAACCGGTTCAATTCATCTCACATCGGTTGTCACTAGATGACACCGGTATTGAAGACAAAGACGCCATGGACCCAAAGGACGCACCGCACTAAACCTTCTAGCCACTCAATTCCTCTTAAAAGGATTTGTTTCATTCTCACCGGGAACCCTACATAATCTATCGACTTTCTTAGAGATTGTTGATATTGAAGAAGGAGACCTCTCCCTAGTCTCCGCCAGAAAACCAAAATGCACTATTGAGTCTAGAGCCACGAGATTCATCAAAAGATCTCATAGGAACACATGACATGACATCGCTTGTTGTTCATCAATAAGGACACAAGTGATATATTATAGAGTCCCACGCAGATCTTAGCAATCGCCGTAACATTTATGAGAGGTTTCACATTTGTGATCTTCAATGATTGAATGGAAACTCCCGCTGTGGTCAACATCAAGCAGCCCCGACAAAGCAGTCACTGTAACTCCCGTGGATTACGCTTAGTGTGTCTCAAACGGTCTACGTCGGGGTGATGCTTCGTGTACTTCAATGACTCATCCGAATCAGAGATGTACTTTGGTATATCGCGTTATCTCACTTGTGGGACTCCAATTCAGAACGGCCTTTGTGAGAATTAGAGACGTGTTTTCACACTATGTCGTTAACACCTCGAAATTCAAACTTGTAAGTGCGAAACCGCTTATTACTAACCTGCTTTTATGTTTTCTTCTTATGGAAGCTCCGAGCGGATTGATCGTGCAGATTCTCCACATGCTCATACCAACAACACATGAAAGTTCTCATCATAATCAAAGGCAACACAAAGTTAAAGATGATTCTTCGTCAATGTCAAAGAATCTACAAAGTATAAAGACTCGAGAACTACATCATTGGTAACCAAAAGACAAATAGAAGTGTGAGCATGGTGGAGAAAGATGTGGAGACACCTAACCAACGAAGTTGACAATGGCAGACAACCACATTATCTGATCACAAAGCATGAAGGAACAAAGAATCAAGACTATTCTATATCTACGCACAAAGTTCAAGCTCGGGAAAAGTAAATACCAAATCAAGTGGAGCATCTTTTGAATGACCACCCTTAGGGGAGATTGTTAGCCTTAATAGTTTTATTAGAAGTGATGGTCATTCACGTTTAGGAACTTTGTAACGTGTGTTAGATATCGTGATAGAATAGTCAACGGCTCGTGGATTGGACTAAGCTAATTGGTTAGAAGTTATGTTAAGCTAGCCTTATATCAATCCATGTCCAATCCAATCCAAACGAGCCCATGGAAAGCCCATTAGGCATCTTCTACTTGTATTATATAAACCCCTCAAAGTCTCATTTGAGGGTGTGCTTGAGTGTGTGTGTGTGTGTGTTTTCTTTCAAGTAATACAACTTTATTGTTTCTTCTTTTTCTAACATCGACTCATACATACACGGTTCTCATCTTAACATCAAGTCACACCGTGGTTAATCTTTTCATCTTGATTTCTAGTGGCTTATCCTAATATTTAGGTTAAGGTGTTTTAGTTGTTATTGGACCCGCACAAAATTTTGGACCCTTAATGTACATCTCAAATCGTGGGTGTGTTGAAGTTATTTGGGTGGATATAATGCATGATAAAATT